>JAUUTY010000267.1:0-194281 GCA_030979885.1 Lolium multiflorum
AGACCATAAACAATGAATATCATGATGGAAACAATAACATGTTCAGATCTGAGATCATGGCACTTGGGCCCCTAGTTACAAGCATTAAGCATAACAAGTTGCAATAATATCATCAAAGTACCAATTACGAACACTAGGCACTATGCCCTAACAATCTTACACTATTACATGACCAATCTCATCCAATCCCTACCATCCCTTCAGCCTACACTGTGGGGAATTACTCACATATTTGGGAAACATGGCAAGCATGATTCTCCAATTCCCCGTCTCCGGTGGCAGAACGGAGACTTCTGGCTCCCGAGACGGAGTTTCGCGATGTGGCGGCTCTCTGGAGGGTTTCTGGCGACTTCGACTTCTCCCGTGCGTTTTTAGGTCGAGGGCGATAAGTAGTCCGAAGGAGGGCGTCGGGGGCCAGCCGAGGGGGCCACACACTAGGGCCGCGCGGGCCCCCCCTGGGCCGCGCCTCTAGGGTGTGGGGCCCTGGCTCTCCACCTGACTTGCCCTCTTCTCCGGTCTGAGTTTTCTGGAAAAATAGGGCCTTCTGCATAAATTCCGAGGTTTTTCCCGAAAGTTGGATTTCTGCACAAAAACGAGACAACAGAGCAATTCTGCTGAAAAAAATAGTCCGTGTTAGTTGTATCCAAAATATACAAATTAGAGGCAAAACAATAGCAAAGTGTTGAAAGTAGATACGGTTTGGACGTATCAACTCCCCTCTAAGCTTAGCTTATTGCTTGTCCTCCAGCTAATTCAGTTAACAACTGAGTGATAAAAAGAACTTTCACGAACACATTTGTTTGTATGATGTAAATATTCTCATGCTATGGCTAACACTTAGGCAGTTCATAATAAGATACATGCAAATAAGATCATCTAATAGCTATGTCAATCATGGAAAGGTACCAACAATTAATAATAAGCATCATGAATCATGTATATAAGCAGGATTGCAATGTTCATATGATAGAGTGGTATCTCGCTTGCCCATATTTTATTAGCAAAACATAAATGCTCAGGCACCTCTGAAGTTCATAGAAAGACTAGAAATAGTGATTGTCAAAGATAAAAGCATCAAAGTTATACCACAATCAATCATATTTTGAGACAAGCATATTATACCAAGAATGACAGCAGTTTCCAAGAAAAGTGCTCAAAGAAAGGATGGAGACACAACATAAAGTAAAAGATTGACCCTTCGCATAGGGAGCAGGGATTAATATGCGCTAGAGCTTTTCATTTGTAAAGGGAGGAAAATTATTTTGAGAGGTGTTTGTTGCTGTCAACTAATAGTAATGGGTACACCAACATCAACCAGACTTTCAAGAGCGGCGCCCATGAAGGACGTTATCTCTACCAAAGAAGGTAGATCATCCATCTCCTCTTTGTTTACACACGTAGTTTATTGGCAGACACTCCCCAACCCTTGCCACACAAGCCATGGCTAACCGAATCCCCGGTGCCTTCCATCAATCACATACCATGGAGGAGGGTCTATTGCAAAATTAAGTTACCCATGAACTGAGAGCAAACACAGAGAATTATTAATGAAGTTGATTAATTGGGGCTGGGAACCCTGTTGCCAGCTCTTTTTGTAAAATTATTGGATAAGTGGATGTGCCACTAGTCCATATGAAAATCCGTCAAGAGTAAATGACAAGGTTGAAAGTTAAACACCACATACTTCTTCATGAGCTATGAAACGTTAACACAAATTGAGAAACATTTTGAAGGTTTTAAAGGTAGCGCATGAGAATTTACTTGGAATGGTTTGAAATGCCATGCATAGGTATTTATGGTGGACACTCTGGAATAACTTGGTTTTCATGTGTTTGGAGGCACGAGCAGCGTTCCCGCTCAGTACAATGAAGGCTAGCAAAAGACTAGGGAGCGACAAATCAAGAGAGTAGTAACTGTCATAATCATGCTTGCGGCAAAATAAATTAACCGAGGCATAAAAGTGATACAAGAACTCTGAAGCAATGTAAATCATGGCTTAATTGACTTTTGTTCAGTCATATGCATGCGTGAGCATGTGCCAAGTTAATTCAAACGAATTATTCAGAGGAGGATACCACAATATCATACCTATCTATGAATAAAACAATGCAAGTAAACATCCATGACATGCTACTCATATTAATAAATTGGAGCTAACATGAGAGATCATGAACTACTAGACTTTAATTAAATGACATATACCTCACATTAAAGCATGCTCACATGGATGAGTATATGTACAAAATGAAAACAAATAGAGTTCATCAGCCTCTCACCACAATCGATTGTCGTAGATCGTCATTATTGTCTTTCACTTGTGTAGCTTGGATAATATGAAAATGAAACCATCAGCCACCAAGACCATTGAACTCATAAAGAACTTTACAAAACCAAAGAATACAGCAAATATTTTTGGTGTTTTTGGGTTAGAAACAAGAACAAAAGGAAACAAGCAAAACAAAGAATCTTTTTTGGTTTTCTTATAGCAAACTAGCAATAGCAAATAAAGCGGAAGCGAAACAAATGCAAGAAACTAAAGTAAACAAGTGGTGAAGAGAAACAACAGAAATATTTTTGTGTTTTAGGAAAGAAACAAAGCAAGAACAAGAAAATGAAAACTAAAAGAAACACATAAAAGCAGGATGGCAGAAATCTGCCAAAACTTGACAGCAGTACAGAAATCGATTTTTACAAAAATCTTACATTGCTCAGCTTGAAAAGTGTTCAACTAATGAAAGTTAGATAACAACCTGGGGAACCTGCACAAAAATTGGCAGCTCAAAATAACGTTCTGGCTGTGCGCACGAATTTTTTTAGTAACAGTCCAGAATCTGTTTTCAGGCAGCACCTCCCCAAATATCATCTTCCTCTCATTAGAAAACCACTCAAAGAAACTAAACAAGTATGTACAAGTATCCAGCAACCATAATATGCAAAGAATGAGTGATGCCGGTATACCTCCCCCCAAGCTTAGGCTTTTGCCTAAGTGGAGATCAATCCCATCGAGGGTCTGGGTTCCATGCCGGTGGATCGTACATGGAGTAGTCATAATAAGGCACCGATGCAGAAGAAAAGCGTGGAGGCTCCTCATGCCCAACTTGTTGATGCGAAGAACTTGCTGCATCTGATGACGAGTCGAGGTGTTCCTCGACCTCATCCGTGTTGTCTCTCGCACGATGGCCATCTCTCTCTATGTATGCCTTCAGTTCACCTTCCGTGATTGACCAATCCTCCCTGGAATCAAGGTTAAACAGAGCAGGTGCAGGCAATCCTACTAATTTTTCAGTTTTCTTAGTTATTCTCCAAGATTTCTTGTAAAATGTTATTCTGTAAGACAGGTTGCTCAAATTAGACGAATCAGAAACAAATTCATGCTTAATCATGGAGACTATGTCAAGTTTCTCTATGGGGAGTTGAATATCAAGATGGTGAGGTTCTACATTATGCATAGCTAATAAGCGAGAGGCGATGAGACCTCCACAAATTCCTCCCTTCTCACGGTTAGTAGCAAGTCTGTTGGCTATCAAAGCACCCAGGTTATAAGTCCTATTACCTTGTAATGCAGCAGCTAGAAAGGCTAGATCCTGGATAGATATTTTACTTCCATTCTTTCTTGCTAGAACGCACTTGGTAATGAAATAAGCAAAGTAACGAATAGCTGGGAAATGAATGCTACTGATTTTACCACCATCCTCTGAGAAGCTTCTTCCATGACAAATCATCTTGAAGAGGTCCAAGAACTCTTGCGGCGATCCCCTTATCTTCTCGCATGATCCCCATTGCGGCACTCTGATTGCTGCACAAAAATCATTGAATGGCAAGTTGACAGTTTTATTATAAATTTTGTACTGAACCATGGGGTTAGATCGTGACCAATTGAATTTAAAATCTTGCACTACTGACATAGTCAGTTTCACATATTGGCTTGGCTCTCCTTCAACAAAATCACTCAGCCCTGCACGAGAGATTAGAGTTTGAACATCTTGTAAAATCCCCGCACTTCTCATAAAATCCACGCATGGGTAATAAGCGGGGTATACTCCTTCTTCTCGGTGAACTCTCATGACCTGCTCCAATTCTTGTTGGTTGAGTTGGTGCCTACTCCTTCCATTTTCTGAAATTTTTCAACAAACAATATAAAACTTGATTTGGTGACATATAATTGAGGGAAACTACCATAGGAACTTGCTAGAGTACTAATCATGCATCAAAACTAGTTTCTACCACTTAGAACAAGCATGCAAGCTCACTAAACATGTTACCTACAGCAGCAAAATATTCAAGATATACTCCACCAAACAAAATTCTACTTGGATAATCGAAGGAGTCACATACCGAAGAGCAAATGTGCCAAATTTCAGACAGAAATCTGGGCTGAGCAAAGAGATCGAGAAATCTGGAGTTCTTGAGCAAAAACACGAGTGAGAGGAAGCTGGTGTCGATTTTTTCGGGAGAGAGAAGAGTGTGGGAGGAAGAGATGCTAAAGTGGGGCAAAGGGGGACCCACACACCAGGGTGGCGCGCCCCTTGTGCCAGCGCCAGGGGTGCCACCCTGGGGTGCCCCACTGGTCATCCCCAGGTGCTCCCAGGTGCCTGTCGAAAAATAGGACCAAATTTTTGTGAATTTTTGAAAACTTTGAAAAATGCACATTTCTGGGTATTAAGTTTATTATTACTGGCCAGGAAAATTTTTGAAATCTCTAAATAACTAAGGAACTTTGCAAAATAAAAGTGCTACAGCAACTAGAGCAAGTGGAGGAAGAAAGAGATGTTGTTTACCTCCTCTATGCATATAAAAAGTATTTGTTAACAAGGTTGATCAAGTCTTGCCACCAAATAAATTTTACATAGCATAAGAAGAAATAAAACTCAAATCAATCATGTTACCTTGAATTGTATTGATATGGATCCAATCACAAGAGTTTGATATTCTTCTTTAGGCTCATATATAGGACAATCAATGGATCCAATTTTGATAGTTCTCACATTAGAAATTGTATTAACTCCACATGCTTTTTCAATTCTCTTGGGGAAATAGACGGTATGCTCCCTGTCATCAACATTGAAAGTAACCTTTCCTTTATTGCAATCCCTGCAGTGTTAAGAAAAGGTCTCCCAAGAATAATAGACATATTATCATCTTCAGGCATTTCCAACACAACAAAATCAGTTAATATCAAGCAGTTATTAGTAACTTGAACAGGAACATCCTCACATATACCAACAGGAATAGCAGTAGATTTATCAGCCATTTGCAAAGATATATCAGTAGGTATCAACTTATCTAAGTAAAGTCTCTTGTAAAGAGAAAAAGGCATAACACTAACACCCGCTCCCAAGTCACATAGAGCAGTTCTAACATAATTATTCTTAATTGAACAAGGAATAGTTGGAATACCTGGGTCGCCAAGCTTCTTTGGAACCTTACCATTGAAAGAGTAATTAGCAAGCATAGTGGAAATCTCCTCATTAGGAATTTTCCTTTTGTTAGTGACAATATCTTTCATATACTTTGAATAAGGAGGCAATTTAATAGCATCCGTCAAAGGGATTTGCAAAAATAAAGGTTTCATCCAATCACAAAATTTATTATAGTGTTCTTCTTCCTTTGATTTCAGTTTAGCAAGAAAAGGCATTTGCTTTTGAACCCAAGGTTCTCTTCATTACCATGTTTCTCAGCAATAAAATCTTCTTTAGTGTACTTTTTATTTTTAGCATGCTTTTCAGGTTCTTCTTCAACCTCTTCTTTATCAGGAGCATCATTCTTATCATTATCTTTATCATGTTCATTACCACTTTCAGTTTCAGATCAGAATAGAAATACTATTAGGATCATTAAAAGTTCAGAGGATTCTACAAATATTTTTATGTTTCTTTTCTTTTTCTTTGATGGAGCACTAGTTTTAGTTTGTTGAGAATCTTGTTCAAACTCTTTTGGGATGCCCTTCAGGATATAGAGGATCCTGGGTAGAAACACCACCTCTAGTTGTTACTTCATAAGCATGTTTTTCTTTAGAATTATTTCCCAACAAGTCATTTTGCACTTTGGTGAGTTGATCAATTTGAGTTTGAACCATATGAAAATGTTTAACAAGCATCTTAACATCATTGGAGGTTCTCTCTACAATATCATGCAATTCACTAATAGCTCGAGAATTTTCCATTAGATGATTCTCTACTCTCATATTAAAATTTTCTTGCTTAACAATATAATTATCAAACTCATCTAAGCATTGCGCAGGAGGTTTTGAATACGGAATATCTTCCCTAGTAAAGCGCTGAAGGGAATTTACCTCAATCATGGATGCAGGGGGAATTATCTCACATATATCTTCTATGGGAGGTAGATTCTTCACATCTTCAGAATTTAATACCTTTCTCCTTGAGAGACTTCTTGGCTTCCCTCATATCTTCATCATTTAATTTAATCATACCCCTCTTCTTCAATATTGGTGTCGGGGTTGGTTCAGGTGTCCAATCATCATGATTCCGGCCTATTTTAGCCAATAATTCTTCAGCTTCGTCTGGAGTTCTTTTCCTAAACACAACCAGCACAACTATCCAAATATGCCCTAGACTCAATGGTTAGTCCACTATAAAATATATCAAGTAAATCATTCTTTTCTAAATCATGTCCAGGTCGAGCTCGATAAGAGAACAAAATCTTGCCCAAGCCTCAGGCAATTTCTCTTCATCTCCCTGGTCAAATCTATAAATTCTCTGTAAAGCAACATGTTGAGCACTAGCAGGAAAGTATTTTCGAAAGAAAACATCACGCAAATCAGTTGGACTTTTAATAGAACCAGGAGGCAAATTATTATACCAAGTTTTAGCATCATCCTTTAATGAGAAAGGAAAAATTTAGCGACAAAATAAGTACGCATCTTGATATCATCAGAAAACAAACTACTCATAGAAGAAAGTTCAATCATGTGTTCTACAACACTTTCTTTTAGTACCACAAAAGGGTGCTTTCTCTACAATAGCTATATGAGATAGATCAAGAGAAAAATCATAATCTTTATCCTTAATGCATATAGGAGATGTGGCAAATTTAGGATCAGGAGATAACTTATGTCTAACAGTATATTGTGTGAGAAACTTTTTAATTTTACTTGCATCAGCAGTAGCATTGCATCTATTAATAAGATCATCATTAAGCTCCACATAATCTTCATCAGGATCATCACTAGAATAATCAAGTTCAGGTGAATTAACAGGTGTAGTAGCATTAGGAGTTTCAGTATTTTCAATTTGTCTAGACCTAGCAATCGTAGCATCTAGAAAGGATCCCAATGAACCACTATCATCAAGCACAGCAGAAACATTATCAATATCATAAGAGTTTTCAGATTCAGCAGAAGTACCGCAGCATGTGAAGCATGTGGCGGTGAAACAAGTTTATCAATCACAGATGGTGAATCAAGAGCAGCAGAGGTACTCAGAGTTGTACCTTTTCTTGTAGTGGATGGTAATATGGCGACTTTAGGATCGCGAGTTTTACCCATGATGGAGAATTTGCAGCGAATAATATCAATCCAAGTGAACTTCCAAATAAAGCTATGCTCAACGGCGCCAGAAAACAGTCTTGATAACCCACAAGTATAGGGGATCGCAACAGTCTTCGCGGGTAGTAAAACCAATTTATTGATTCGACACAGGGGAGAGACAAAGAATACTTGAAAGCCTTAACAACGGAGTTGTCAATTCAGCTGCACGTGGAAACGACTTGCTCGCAAGAGTTTATCAAGAGTAACAGTTTTATAGCAGTAGCAGAGAAATAACAAGGTGCAAGAGTAACAGACAGCAGTAGTGAATATAGTAAACAGCAGGATTAAAATACTGTAGGCACAGGGACGGACACCTGGGCGTTGCATGGATGAGAGAAACTCATGTAACAATCAAGCAGGGCATTTGCAGATAATAATAAAACGGTGTCTAAGTACAAAGCAATCAATAGGCATGTGTTCCAATTATAGTCGTACGTGCTCGCAATGAGAAACTTGCAAAACATCTTTCCTACCAGCCGGTGGCAGCCGGGCCTCAAGGGAATCTACTGGATATTAAGGTACCTCATTAGAGAGTACCGGAGTAAAGCATTAACACTCCGTGAACACATGTGATCTCACATCACTACCATCCTCCTGTTGTCCCGATTACTTCGGGGCCATTGGTTCCGGACAACGACATGTGTATACAACTTGCAGGTAAGACCATAAACAATGAATATCATGATGAAACAATAACATGTTCAGATCTGAGATCATGGCACTCGGGCCCTAGTGACAAGCATTACATAACAAGTTGCAACAATATCATCAAAGTACCAATTACGGACACTAGGCACTATGCCCTAACAATCTTACACTATTACATGACCAATCTCATCCAATCCCTACCATCCCCTTCAGCCTACAGCGGGGGAATTACTCACACATGGATGGGGGAAACATGGCTGGTCGATGGAGAGGCGTCGGTGGTGATGGCGGCGATGATCTCCTCCAATTCCCCGTCCCGGCGGAGTGCCGGAGACTTCTGGCTCCCGAGACGGAGTTTCGTGATGTGGTGGCGTTCTGGAGGGTTTTCTGGCGACTTCGACTTCTCCCCGTGCGTTTTTAGGTCGAGGGTGATAAGTAGTCCGAAGGAGGGCATCGGGGGCCAGCCGAGGGGGCCACACGCTAGGGCCGCGCGCCCCCCTCCTGGGCCGCGCCGCCCTAGGGTGTGGGGCCCTCGGGCCTCCACCTGACTTGCCCTTCTGGCTCCGTGAGTTTTCTGGGAAAATAGGGCCTTCAAAATCCCGAGGTTTTTCCTGAAAGTTGGATTTCTGCACAAAAACGAGACACCAGAACAGTTCTGCTGAAAACGTGTTAGTCCGTGTTAGTTGCATCCAAAATACCCAAAGTACAGCCCCGAGCAAAGCGTTCCGCGGCGCCTTAATGTCCGGTCGCTGCCGCGCGAGCAGGAGGAGGTGGTGAAGGAGATGCGCCAAGCGATCCAGGCGCTGAAAGATAGTGGCCTGACGGCGGTTGATATGTACAACTGCTGGCTTGGTCGGCGGCTAATCCCCCTGCGGTGCCGAGCTCACCCCATGTGGGAGTACCGGGGACAGAACGACCGCCTGGTCGACAGACCGAGTGGGACGAGGTCGAGTATCGGAAGGCACTCGCCAAGGTCACCACGGCCGCCTTCACCTCCTTCGACGACGAGCTACAACCCTTCTCCGAGGACAGGCCGGTGCCCCAGGTACTATTCCATCTTTGCTAGTAATTTCGAATGCTTGATTGGAGTTCAGAGTCCGTTGATGCATTTTCTCGGCCTGGATGCAGCGATGGAAGAAGGTCGCTAACCATCTCCCCCCACTCGCGGGGAAAGAGCCTTCGGAGATGACCGAGGGCGAAGAGGATGAGGACGAGGATGAAGGGGACCACACCGAGTCAGACTCCGACGTGAGGGACTTCACAGACTCCGCGCGCACCAAGAGAGAGCGACCTCCTATCGTCGCGCAGGGCGACACCCCGAGGACGGTGAAGAAGAGGAGATCACCTTGCCCTGGCGGAAAAGGTCCCATGAAGGGGGCTGACGAACCGCGGTCAAAGTGATTGCGTCAGACCATCCTTGAAGGCACGACTGAGCTTCGACGCCCTCTGAAGGACGCCCTTGAGGCCGGGGCCCGGGTTGGCCCAGGCGTGAAGGCGATCCCGATAGTGAAGTAAGCATTCCTCGTAAAATCTTGTTTTATCATTCGCTGTGTTAGCAAAGAGCTCACGTCAATCTCCTGCAGGTCGAAGAGGAAGGTCCTGTCAAGGCCTGCCCCGGTCGGCGGAGCGGCGGCTACAAGGGCTGCCGAGGCGAAGAAGGCGGCCGAGCTGAAGAAGGCCGCCGAGTCGAAGAAGATGGCCGCCGACCCCGCAAACATGGCCTCGTCGCGAGAGGAGCCCGCCGTCGCGAGCAAGGCGGTGGGTGGGACCGCCAGCTCAGCTGGGCCAATCGCCGGAGGCGGACCCTCGGCGAGTGCGAGCAGCGGTGAAGTGGCGAAGGCGGCATCGAGTCGACCACGGCTCGGGGTCCGGACGTCACTCCCCCCATGGTGGAGGAGGAGATGGCGGGTGCCGAGTCGGCGACGGCTCGGAGTCCAGATGCCGTACCGCCCGTGGCGGAGAAGGAGCGGGGTGCTGCTGAGGGAGCGGCCTCTCGGCAAAGATGAGGGAGCACCGAACGAAGGCCGCCAGGGATCAAGCTCGCTCCGCCGATCCCGAGGCGCCGGGCCGAGGGAGACACCGTCGACGAGGGCAGTGGAGGGCACGCACGAATCGCGTCGACCTCCGCTGTCGACTTTGTCCTTCACTGAGCTTCACACGACGCTCGGTGAAGTTCATGTGGTAAGCTTTTCTTGCTTGCGGTCCGGTCTCCCCCCAGTCCCCGAGGGTCGACTTGGGATGAAGGGGCGAGTCGAGTGTCCTTTTCGGAACCGGACTACTCTTGTTACTTACAATCGCTCTTCTGTTGTGCAGGCGGAGGTGAAGCGACTGACGGCGCTCGTGGAGGAGGCAGCAAAGAAGAACCACCAACTCATTGCCATTGGCAGTGAGTTCCCCCTTTTTTTGTCTGTGTGCTTGATTTTGTTTCCGCGTGATTGGAGTTGTTCTCATTATCGTCCGTTTCCTGTAGCAGAGGCACAGGAGAAGGCGCTTGCCGAGGCCCGCGAAGGGTTCGTGAAGGAATCCTTCTATCAGGAGGCTGAATTCCGGGCGACGCAGGCCGAGGGAGGCGAAGAAGAAGGCGAAGGCGGAGGTCGCGGACCTTACGAAGGTCCTGGAGGACAAGAGTAAGGAACTCGAGGACGTCATTGCCGAGTATAAGGGCAAGCTTGAAGCCGCGGCGGAGGACAGGGACGCTGCCCGCGGCGCTGCGGTGACGCTGCGGGAAGAACTTGCGGCCCTAAAGCTGCAACACGCCAAGGAGCTTGCCACGGAGAAGGCGGCCTCGGAGGGCGTTATCTTGGCGGTGCAAGCCGAAAAGACCAGCTTCGAGGCCTTCGTCCGCTAAATGTCGCGGCAGCTTCTCGGTAAGTTTTCCTCCCTTTCGTTTCTTGTTGGGAAACCATGGCGTTGTCCGTGGAGGGGCCGGTTGCTGATCATGGCGAGTCCGCTGCGGGGGCAGTCCCCGAGCGTGGCGAGTCCGCTGCGGGGGCCATCCCCGAGCATGGCGAGTCCGCTTCGGGGCGGTCCCCCGAAAGGCACGAGCCGCGGGGTCCAGCCCCGAGCGTGGCGAGTCCGCCTCGGGCCATCCCCGAGCGTGGCGGGTCTCGGGGGCCAGTCTTTGAACATTTTGTATTTCCAGCGGTGTGAGTTCGTGGAGTCGGCGACCCCGCGGGAGTGCCCCGCAGCTGCGACCACGCGCATCATCGCCTCGCGCGGGAAATTCTGCAGCTCCGATCCGAGTCCTGGAGGTGATTCCTCGTGACGCACCATCGGTCTTCAAGGCCGTCTCCGACATCCCGGCGGTGGTCGACTGGCTCCGCCGATCTTCTTGCCGCGTGGGCGTCACTGATACGTCCATTTTGCATCACTATTTTATATCATAATTTGCTGTTATTCATTGATATATTTCATATTTGGAGATGATACTTATGTTATTTCATCTATTTTGCATGTTTCATGATTATCTGGGGATCGCACCGGAGCCAGGTTCTGCTGGAAAAAGCACCGTCAGGATGCAATATTTCGGAAGATCTGTGGACGGAAATTATACAAAAATCCTATTTTTCCTAAGCCGAAGGAGCGGGTGGCCGAGGGGACCGAGGCCCACCTCATAGGCCGGCGCGGCACAAGGCCCGGCCGCGCCGCCTGTGAGGAGGGGGCCCACAGCCCCCTCTCGCCTCCTTTTCTTGCGTACTCTTCGTAAAACCTAAGCCCTGAGGATAGTCGCAAGAGTCACGGGCCGCCTGTGGGGCGGAGAACACCAGGAGAGAAGAGCTCTCCGGCGGGCAGGAATCCGGGGAAATTTCCTCCCGGAGGGGGAAATCGACGCCATCGTCACCGTCATCGAGTTGGACATCATCTCCATCACCATTCATCATCTCCATCATCATCACCGCCATCTCCACCGCTGCACCTTGTCACCGCTGTAACAATTCGGGTTGATCTTGATTGTTTGATAGGGGAAACTCTCCCGGTGTTGATTTCTACTTGTTGTTGATGCTATTGAGTGAAACCATTGAACCAAGGTTTATGTTCAGATTGTTATTCATCATCATATCACCTCTGATCATGTTCCATATGATGTCTCGTGAGTAGTTCGTTTAGTTCTTGAGGACATGGGTGAAGTCTAAATGTTAGTAGTGAATTATGGTTGAGTAATATTCAATGTTATGATATTTAAGTTGTGGTGTTATTCTTCTAGTGGTGTCATGTGAACGTCGACTACATGATACTTCACCATTTATGGGCCTAGGGGAGTGCATCTTGTATTCGGTTGCTAATTGCGGGGTTGCCGGAGTGACAGAAACCTAAACCCCGTTGGTATATCGATGCAGACTGAGATAGCAGGATCTCAGAGTTTAAGGCTATGGTTAGATTTATCTTAATTACTTTCTTGTATTTGCGGATGCTTGCAAGGGGTATAATCACAAGTATGTATTAGTCCTAGGAAGGGCGGTGCATTAGCATAGGTTCACCCACACAACACTTATCAAAACAATGAAGATTAATCAGCTATAGGAAGCGAAAGCACTAGACTAAATTCCCCGTGTGTCCTCAAGAACGTTTGGTCATTATAAGTAAACAAACCGGCTTGTCCTTTGTGCTAAAAAGGATTGGGCCACTCGCTGTAATTATTTCTCTCGCATTTACATACTCGTACTTTATTTATCTGCTATATCAAAACCCCCTGAATACTTGTCTGTGAGCATTTACAGTGAATCCTTCATCGAAACCGCTTGTCAACACCTTCTGCTCCTCGTTGGGTTCGACACTCTTATTTATCGAAAGTACTACGATACACCCCCTATACTTGTGGGTCATCAAGACTATTTTCTGGCGCCGTTGCCGGGGAGTGAAGCGCTATTGGTAAGTGGAATTGGTAAGGAAAACCTTTACTGTTGTGCTGATTTTATTTCTGCCTGCTGCTATAAGTCATTATGGAGAGATCTTCTTGAATTTCTATTTGGGAAATCTACTACTACTGCAACGGTAGTGGATGAGGCGCCAGGTGAGGAAGTAATACCATATAAAATACCTATGAAAATTATTGAACGTGTTATGGATAACCGCTATGAAGGGGATGGAACTGTCCATCCTGGTGATCATTTACTGTTTTTACATGAATTATGCGGGTTATTCAAATGTGCAGGTATTGCTATGGATGAAGTTAGAAAGAAACTATTCTCTATATCGCTGTCTGGTAAAGCGGCGCACTGGTATAAATTGCTGAAGAATAGGGATTCTCTTAATTGGGAGGACATTGTGCCTTTATTTTATTCCAAATTCTATCCTCCAAGTGAAATTCACAAAGATCGGAACCGCATATATAATTTCTGGCCTCATGATGGAGAAAGTATTGCCCAAGCTTGGGGGAGATTGAAGTCTTTAATGCTCAAATGTCCCATTCATGAGCTTCCTGGTAATATTATTATTGATAATTTCTATGCAAGATTGTCTTTTCAAGATAAGACTTTGCTGGATACTTCTTGTTCTGGATCATTTACACGCAACAAAGAAGAGTTTAAAAGGGACCTTCTTGATCGGATCCAGGAGAATACTGAAGGATGGGAGAACGACAAAGATAGAGAGTCAGGTATAAACTTTGATTATAAATGCATTGAAGTTTTTATGGATACTGATAAATTTCGTAATATTAGTGCTACTTATGGTCTTGATTCTCAAGTCGTTGCAAATCTTTATAAAGCTTTTGCCTCTCATTATGAATTGCCTAAGAAGAATTTTGATAAGTATCATGAACCGTATAAAGATAAAATTGATTCATCTATAAACAAATGTGTTGTAATTGAAACTGTTGATCATGTTATTCCTGAAGCTTATATTGAAAAAACTCCTTTCCCTGCTAAAATGAAGGAGTACTCTGTTATATCTAGTGCGGTTAATAAAAGTGCAAAGAAACCTATAGAACCTGAAGAACAAATTAAGGTTGAACCTGCTGTTGCAATAGTTAAAGATCTTGTGACTGAAAATGTGGAAGATGGTCATATTATTTTCTGTGAAGATGCTTCTAATATTGTTTCGCATCCTAATAAGTCTAGAAAAACTAGTGTTCCTATGCTATCTGTTAGAATTGGTGATCATTGTTATTATGGTTTATGTGATATTGGTGCAAGTATTAGTGCTATTCCTTATGAGCTTTATACGGAGATCATGCATGAAATTGGTTCTTGTGAACTTGAAGATATTGATGTGGTTATTCGGCTAGCTAATAGAGAAACTATCTCTCCAATTGGTATTGTTCGAGATGTGGAAGTTCTATGTGGTAAGATTAAATATCCTGCTGACTTTTTGGTACTTGGTTCTGCTGCTAGTAAGTATTGTCCTATCATTTTTGGTAGACCTTTTCTAAATACTTGTGGAGCTATTATAGATTGCAAGAAGGAAAAGATTGTTACTAAATTTGCTGGTGAATCTTATGAGTTTAATTTCTCTAAATTTGCCAAAACTCCTTATAAAGCTGATTTGCCTAATAATGATTTTAGAGTTGAACAGTGTGCATCTATTGCTCTTGCTCCTAATAATCCTTTGCAGCAACATTTGGAGAATAGTGAGAGTGAAGTCTTTAGGGAAGAAAGAAATGAGCTTGATGAAATTTTCCTTCGTCAACCTATTCTTAAACATGACTTGCCGGTTGAAGATCTAGGTACAACACCACCACCAAAGGAAGATCCTGTTTTTGATTTGAAACCATTGCCTGATAATCTTAAGTATGCTCATATTGATGATAAGAAAATATATCCTGTTATTATTAGTTCTAAGCTTTCAGATATTGAGGAAGAAAGGTTACTGGAAATATTGAAGAAACACCGAGGAGCTATTGGCTACACTCTTGATGATTTGAAGGGGATTTCTCCCTCTATTTGCCAACATGCTATCAATATGGAAGATGATGCAAAGCCTGTTGTTGAACATCAACGTCGTCTAATTCCGAAGATGAAGGATGTGGTAAGGAATGAGGTATTAAAACTTCTTGAAGCTGGTATTATATATCCTATTGCTGATAGTAGATGGGTTAGTCCTGTGCATTGTGTTCCTAAGAAAGGAGGAATGACTGTTGTGCCTAATGATAATGATGAGCTCATCCCTCAAAGAGTAGTTGTAGGGTATAGAATGTGCATTGATTATCGAAAAGTTAATAAGGTTACTAAGAAAGATCATTACCCTTTACCATTTATTGATCAAATGTTAGAAAGGTTGTCTAAAAATACTCATTTTTTCTTTCTTGATGGTTATTCTGGGTTTTCACAAATTGTTGTTAAAACTAAAGATCAAGAGAAAACCACTTTCACTTGTCCCTATGGAACTTATGCTTATAGGCGTATGCCTTTTGGTTTATGTAATGCTCCTGCTACTTTTCAAAGATGCATGTATGCTATTTTTCATGGCTTTTGCGAGAGTATTGTAGAGGTATTCATGGATGATTTTTTCTGTCTATGGGAATTCTTTTGATAATTGCTTGCGAAACCTCGATAAAGTTTTGCAGAGATGTGAAGAAACTAACCTTGTTCTTAATTGGGAGAAATGCCACTTTATGGTTAATGAAGGAATTGTATTGGGACATAAAATTTCTGAGAGAGGTATTGAAGTTGATAGAGCTAAAGTTGAAGCAATTGAGAAGATGCCCTATCCGAGGGATGTTAAAGGTATTCGTAGTGTTCTTGGTCATGCTGGGTTTTATAGGAGATTTATTAAAGATTTCTCCAAGATTTCAAAGCCTCTTACTAATCTTCTTCAAAAAGATGTACCTTTTGTTTTTGATGATGATTGTAAGGAAGCTTTTGAAACTCTAAAGAAAGCCTTAACAACTGCTCCTGTAGTTGAACCTCCCGATTGGAATTTGCCTTTGAAATTATGTGTGATGCTAGTGATTTTGCTGTAGGCGCTGTTCTTGGACAGCGAGTAGATAAAAAATTAAATGTTATTCATTATGCTAGCAAAACTCTTGATGCTGCTCAAAGAAATTATGCTACAACTGAAAAAGAATTATTAGCTGTAGTCTTTGCTTGTGATAAGTTTAGATCCTATATTGTTGATTCAAAAGTTACAATTCATACTGATCATGCTGCAATTAGATATCTTATGACAAAGAAAGATGCTAAGCCAAGGCTTATTAGATGGGTACTTCTTTTGCAAGAATTTGATTTGCATATTATAGATAGGAAAGGTGCTGATAATCCTGTTGCTGATAATTTGTCTAGATTGGAAAATATTGCTTATGATCCTGTTCCTGTTAATGATAGTTTTCCAAATGAACAATTGGCTGTAATAAAGGTGAGTTCGCGAGATAGCCCTTGGTACGCTGATTATGCTAACTTTATTGTATCCAAGTACTTGCCTCCAACCTTTTCAGCTCAACAAAGGAGGAAATTCTTTTATGACTTGAGGCATTATTTTTGGGATGACCCACACTTATATAAAGAAGGAGTGGATGGTATTCTGCGAAGATGTGTTCCTGAATATGAACAACAGGAGATATTGAGTAAATGTCATGGTAGTGCTTATGGAGGACATCACGCTGGAGATAGAACCGCACAAAAGGTTCTACAATCAGGTTTTTATTGGCCAACTCTCTTCAAAGATGCAAGGAAGTTTATTTTATCTTGTGATGAATGTCAAAGGGTTGGTAATATCTCCAGACGCAATGAAATGCCTATGAATTATACTCTTGTTATTGAACCATTCGATTGTTGGGGATTCGACTTCATGGGTCCTTTCCCTTCTTCAGAAGGTAACACTCATATACTTGTCGCTGTTGATTATGTTACTAAATGGGTAGAAGCTATACCCACAAAAAGTGCTGATGGTGAGACTTCTTTAAAAATGCTTTTAGATATTATTTTTCCTAGATTTGGAGTACCTAGATATATTATGACTGATGGAGGTTCTCATTTTATTCATGGAGGTTTTAGAAAAACTCTTGCTAAGTATGGTATTAATCATAGAATTGCTTCCGCTTATCATCCTCAAACTAGCGGGCAAGTAGAATTATCAAATAGAGAGATTAAATCTATTTTGGGAAAGACTGTTAATAAATCTAGAAAGAATTGGGCTATTAAATTGAAGGACGCATTATGGGCTTATAGAACTGCTTATAAAAATCCTATGGGTATGTCACCTTATAAAATGGTTTATGGAAAAGCTTGTCATTTACCTTTAGAATTAGAGCACAAAGCTTATTGGGCTGTAAGAGAACTAAATAAAGATCCTAAACTTGCCGGTAAGAAGAGATTGCTACAATTGAGTTCTCTAGATGAATGGAGAAGTGAAGCTTATGAAAATGCTAAACTCTTTAAAGAGAAAGTTAAGAAATGGCATGATAGAAGAATTATCAAAAGAGAATTTAATGTTGGGGATAAAGTCCTATTGTATCGGTCTCGTCTCAGATTCTTTGCAGGGAAATTGCTCTCAAAATGGGAAGGACCATATGTCATTGATGAGGTTTATCGATCAGGAGCAATTAAAATTAGCTCTCTGCAAGGTAATGCCACACAAGTAGTGAATGGACAAAGACTCAAGCATTATATCTCTGGAGATTCTTATAATGAAGATGTTGATATTATCCAAGTGGTAACTCCGGAAGCTTTCATCAAAGGTCAAGTTGACAGTCCTGCAGAGTTCGACTTTGAATAGGTAACAGTACTGGTAATAAAAAGTCCGCGATTTACTTTCCGAACAATGTTTTTGCTGTTTTTGGAAAATATGAAAAATTACGAGATCGAAACGGAGTGGAGGAGACGCACGAGGGCGTGCCCCCATAGGCCGGCGCGGGCCCCAGCCTGGCCGCGCCGCCCTATGAGGACACCGCCTCGTTGTCCCTCTCCGACTCTTGTTCGACCTGGTACTTTCCTTCTGTCGTAAAAATTACTGCTATATAATCCCCCGGACCCCTGGAGGTCCGTATATCGTTTTCTCGACGTGTTTTGTTTCGAGCTGTTTCTGCCAGGATCTATTTTCAATCTAGAAGCACCATGGTCTCCAACAACAAAGACAAGGAGCCTATGGAGGAAGATATTCAAGGTTTCGAGCTGAAAGAAGAATTCAAAGAGGAAGTGAAGGAGACGCATCAATAAAAGGAGCGGCAAACTATGGGGAGTAAGCCAATCTTGGTGGGATCGGTTAACACTGGACGTTCTTTTTCTCATAACTTGCAGGGACCTCTACCGCCTGCTCTTAGCCTCGACTCTTTCCCTTGTGTGGAAGAAGCACTACGGGTTACCGATGAGTTTTGTGATCAATACCGTGCGCTGAGAAGGGAAGTGGAGATACTTCTTGAGGAGAACAACCGACTTCGCAGAATGCTGGAGTATTACTCAATTCCTATCACAAGGCCGCCACCGCCACTTTCAGATAACAATGAATCTCTTCGAGTCTTAGTGCAGAATTGCCAAACTGAGAAGCTGAAGCTGAAGGATATCCTTAAGGATCGCAGGAATGGACCATCACCATCACCACCAAAGGAGTAATTCATCATCGGTATTGGCATCCCCTTGGTTTGTTCCAAGCTTGGGGGAGTGCCGCGGTATCACATCATCACTATCTTTTACCTTTTTACTTTCAAGTAGTGTCATATCATGAGTAGGGAAGTTATCATATAAGATGTGTTGCGGTATGGAAGTATCTCTCTTTAGTTGGTTATCTATGTATCCCTTGGTGTGAGTTATCGTTATAGAATATTAATGAGAAGTTTTATCATTTACATATTGCACATCTTATTTTAGTTTGCAATCTCTATTATATGATTGATCTTGTTGTTAGTATTGGTATCACTTTGGGAGCATTGAGTAAATCTATTTGGTTTTGGCAAACTTAGCATTGGTCAATAGCAACAACACTTTGAGTTTTAAGTAGAGAAGAGGAAATACATGTAGATATATTATTATCTTTCTTGTTAGTTCTTAGCTTAGTATTCTGAAGTTAAAATTGTTTGTGCTTACAAGTAAGATGCATGATTGTTTCTATCACATGTATATTTGTTTGTTTCCCTCGACTCTTATGCTTGCTAATTAACCTTGCTAGCCAAAGACCTGTACTGAGAGGGAATGCTTCTCGTGCATCCAAACCTTTAAACCAAAACCCATGCCATGTGTGTCCACTATAACTACCTATTATGTGGTATTTCCTGCCACTCCAAGTAAATACTTCATGTGCTACCTTTAAACAATTCAAAATTTATCATCTCTTATTTGTGTCAATGTTTTATAGCTCATGAGGAAGTATGTGGTGTTTTATCTTTCAATCTTATTGGGCAACTTTCACCAATGGACTAGTGGCTTCATCCACTTATCCAATAACTTTGCAAAAAGAGCTGGCAATGGGGTTCCCAGTCCCAAGTTAATTAACTTTTGTAATTTTACAAATAGACACTCCTCCATGGTATGTGATTGTTGGACGGCACCCGAGGATTCGGTTAGCCATGGCTTGAGAAAGCAAAGGTGGGGAGGAGTGTCATCTAAATAAAACTAAAATAAAAAGACACTCCTTCATGGTATGAGATTGTTGGCAGGCACCCGAGGATTCGGTTAGCCATGGTTTGTGAAAGCAAAGGTTGGAAGGAGTGTCAACCAAAAATAAAACTTTATGGGAGCCGCTCTTTGAGAGTTTGTCTGGCAAGGGGGTTAGAGTACCCACTACCAGTCGTTGACAACAATAAACACCCCTCAAAACTTTACTTTTATGCTCTCTATATGATTTCAAAACATGAAAAGCTCTAGCACATGATTTAATCCCTGCTTCCCTCTGCGAAGGGCCTATCTTTTACTTTATGTTGAGTCAGTAAACCTATTTCCCTCCATCTTAAGCAAGCATTTGAGTTGTTGTGATCCAACCATCTATATTGTGATATATTTAATCATGCCTTTTATTCTTCCTTGTTTAGTACAAGTTTTATCTGATGAATATAGCTTTGAAGATTATCAATGATTATGAAGAGATTATTATGATTGAGTATGCAAGTTGTGCTATATAAGCTTTAATATAAGAGCTCCGCTCGATAGATAAGTATAATCTGTTAACTGTTCTTTGACCAAGAACGAAGTTTGCCATCACCAATTATGATTTCCTATGCACCTTTACTTGTGATTTCCTTTTACTTGCTTCAAGTTGAATTATATGAGGAAGTTGTTCACTAGAATGTCTTGTGTGAATTAATATGATGCTTCTTGTCCGTATTTTATTTATCGACTCTTCACTCCATAAACATGTGGTCTTGTTTATCGAGCTCAGTTTCGCTTGGGGACAAGCGAAGTCTAAGCTTGGGGGAGTTGATACGTCCATTTTGCATCACTATTTTATATCATAATTTGCTGTTATTCATTGATATATTTCATATTTGGAGATGATACTTATGTTATTTCATCTATTTTGCATGTTTCATGATTATCTGGGGATCGCGCACCGGAGCCAGGATTCTGCTGGAAAAAGCACCGTCAGGATGCAATATTTCGGAAGATCAACAGTTGACGGAAATTATATGAAAATTCCTATTTTTCCAGAAGTCCAAGGGAGCCAGAAGGGGGAGCCGAGGGGACCCGAGGTGGGCCCACCTCATAGGCCGGCGCGGCCCAAGGCCTGGCCGCGCCGCCCTGAGGAGGGGGCCCACAGCCCTCTCGCCTCCTTTTCTTCGCGTACGTCTTCGTCCCGAAAACCTAAGCCCCAGAGGATAGTCGCGAAGAGTCACAGCCGCCTCTGCGGGGCGGAGAACACCAGAGAGAAAAGAGCTCTCCGGCGGGCAGGAATCCGCGGGGAAATTCCTCCCGGAGGGGGAAATCGACGCCATCGTCACCGTCATCGAGCTGGACATCATCTCCATCACCATCGTCATCATCTCCATCATCATCACCGCCATCTCCACCGCTGCACCTCGTCACCGCTGTAACAATTTGGGTTGGATCTTGATTGTTTGATAGGGGAAACTCTCCCGGTGTTGATTTCTACTTGTTATTGATGCTATTGAGTGAAACCATTGAACCAAGGTTTATGTTCAGATTGTTATTCATCATCATATCACCTCTGATCATGTTCCATATGATGTCTCGTGAGTAGTTTGTTTAGTTCTTGAGGACATGGGTGAAGTCTAAATGTTAGTAGTGAATTATGGTTGAGTAATATTCAATGTTATGATATTTAAGTTGTGGTGTTATTCTTCTAGTGGTGTCATGTGAACGTCGACTACATGATACTTCACCATTTATGGGCCTAGGGGAGTGCATCTTGTATTCGGTTGCTAATTGCGGGGTTGCCGGAGTGACAGAAACCTAAACCCCCGTTGGTATATCGATGCAGGAGGGATAGCAGGATCTTAGAGTTTAAGGATGTGGTTAGATTTATCTTAATTACTTTCTTGTATTTGCGGATGCTTGCAAGGGGTATAATCACAAGTATGTATTAGTCCTAGGAAGGGCGGTGCATTAGCATAGGTTCACCCACACAACACTTATCAAAACAATGAAGATTAATCAGCTGTATGAAGCGAAAGCACTAGACTAAATTCCCGTGTGTCCTCAAGAACGTTTGGTCATTATAAGTAAACAAACCGGCTTGTCCTTTGTGCTAAAAAGGATTGGGCCACTCGCTGCAATTATTTCTCTCGCATTTTACTTACTCGTACTTTATTTATCTGCTATATCAAAACCCCCTGAATACTTGTCTGTGAGCATTTACAGTGAATCCTTCATCGAAACTGCTTGTCAACACCTTCTGCTCCTCGTTGGGTTCGACACTCTTATTTATCGAAAGTACTACGATACACCCCCTATACTTGTGGGTCATCAGTCACCATGATGTTGAGCATGGTGCTTGCCCACTACTCGGAGGGCTTCGACGTGGAGGAGGTGACGGCCGGCTTCCCGTTGGAGACTGGCGAGTTCGACGTCGCCGAGGTGCTGCGCCTGATGGAGGCGATACGCCCTTATGCCGACCGAGTGCTGGCAACTGCGGAGTTGGAGACGCACATCGTCAGCCAGTCGGCTCCCGAGGATGCGGAGAAGGAGGCGGGCCCGGTGGACTTCCCCGCCGAGCGCTTGTTCCATGTTGCGGCCACCAATGCCTTGTCCACCTATCCGGTCGTCCGGTACACCCCTAAGTTCCATCATGGGGAGGGTGGTGCCGAGCCGGTGATAGAGGAGGATCCAGGGTCCTCCAAGTAGTTGTTCTTTGTATGGGGATGCCCTCCTGATCTGTAAGGATAAAAAAATTGTCCCTGCGAGCATGTGACTCGTGGGTGTTAGTTGTATATAAGTTAATTGCTTTTGGCAAATTGTTGTTGGTGACTTCTTTCTGCGAGTGTTTGTTGCGAGCCGACTCTCCATGGCCAGAGGGGTGATACGCGTACAGCACGCGTCCGTTGGGAACCCCAAGTGGAAGGTGTGATGCGTGAAGCAATTTCCCTGCAAGAAACCAAGGTTTATCGAACCAGTAGGAGCCAAGAAGCACGTTGAAGGTTGATGGCGGCGGGATGTAGTGCGGCGCAACACCAGGGATTCCGGCGCCAACGTGGAACCTGCACAACACAACCAAAGTACTTTGCCCCAACGAAACAATGAGGTTGTCAATCTCACCGGCTTGCTGTAACAAAGGATTAGATGTATAGTGTGGATGATGATTGTTTGCAGAAAATAGTAAAACAAATATTGCAGTAGATTGTATTCGATGTAAAGAATGGACCGGGGTCCACAGTTCACTAGAGGTGTCTCTCCCATAAGATAAATAGCATGTTGGGTGAACAAATTACAGTCGAGCAATTGACAAATAGAGAGGGCATGACCATGCACATACATGATATGATGAGTATTGTGAGATTTAATTGGGCATTATGACAAAGTACATAGACCGCTATCCAGCATGCATCTATGCCTAAAAGTCCACCTTCGGGTTATCATCCGAACCCCTTCCAGTATTAAGTTGTAAACAACAGACAATTGCATTAAGTATGGTGCGTAATGTAATCAATAACTACATCCTTAGACATAGCATCAATGTTTTATCCCTAGTGGCAACAACACATCCACAACCTTAGAACTTTCTCTCACTGTCCCAGATTTAATGGAGGCATGAACCCACTATCGAGCATAAATACTCCCTCTTGGAGTTAAGAGCAAAAACTTGGCCAGAGCCTCTACTAATAACGGAGAGCATGCAAGATCATAAACAACACATAGGTAATAGATTGATAATCAACATAACATAGTATTCTCTATCCATCGGATCCCGACAAACACAACATATAGCATTACAGATAGATGATCTTGATCATGTTAGGCAGCTCACAAGATCTGACAATGAAGCACATGAGGAGAAGACGACCATGTAGCTACTGCTATGGACCCATAGTCCAGGGGTGAACTACTCACTCATCACTCCGGTGGCGACCATGGCGGTGAAGAGTCCTCCGGGAGATGATTCCCTCCGGGCAGGGTGCCGGAGGCGATCTCCAATCGATACGTCTCCGACGTATCGATAATTTCTTATGTTCCATGCCACATTATTGATGATATCTACATGTTTTATGCACACTTTATGTCATATTCGTGCATTTTCTGGAACTAACCTATTAACAAGATGCCGAAGTGCCAGTTTTCTGCTGTTTTTGGTTTCAGAAATCCTAGTAACGAAATATTCTCAATCGGACGAAATCAACGCCTGTGTTCCTATTTTGCCCGGCATCCAAACACACAAGAACCGCCGAGAGGGGGCACAGGGCCACCGACCCTAGGCCGGCGTGGCCAAGGGGGGCCCGCGCCCCCTATAGTGTGGGCCCCCCAGAAGTCCACCGACCTTGCCCTTCCGCCTATTTAAAGCCTCCGTCGCGAAAACCCTGATACGTTCGACGAAACCCAAGAAAACCTTCCAGAGCCGCCGCCATCGCGAAGCCAAGATCTGGGGGACAGGAGTCTCTGTTCCGGCACGCCGCCGGAACGGGGAAGTGCCCCCGGAAGGCTTCTCCATCGACACCGCTGCCATCTCCACCGCCATCGCTGCCTCCATGATGAGGAGGGAGTAATCCACCCCCGAGGCTGAGGGCTCCGCTGTAGCTATGTGGTTCATCTCTCTCCCATGTACCTCAATACAATAATCTCATGAGCTGCTTTACATGATTGAGATTCATATGTGTTTGTATCACAATTTATCTATGTGCTACTCTAGCAATGTTATTAAAGTAGTTTTATTCCTCCTGCACGGTGTAATGGTGACAGTGTGTGCATCCGTGTTAGTACTTGGCGTATGCTATGATTATGATCTCTTGTAGATTATGAAGTTAACTATTGCTATGATAGTATTGATGTGATCTATTCCTCCTTTCTTAGCATGAAGGTGACAGTGTGCATGCTATGTTAGTACTTGGTTTAGTCTTATTGATCTTTCATGCACTCTAAGGTTATTTAAATATGAACATTGAATTGTGGAGCTTGTTAACTCCGGCATTGAGGGTTCGTGTAATCCTACGCAATGTGTTCATCATCCAACAAGAGTGTAGAGTATGCATTTATTTATTCTGTTATGTGATCAATGTTGAGAGTGTCCACTAGTGAAAGTCTAATCCCTAGGCCTTGTTCCTAAATACGCTATCGCTGCTTGTTTATCGTTTTACCGCGTTACTACCGCGTTACTACTGCTTGTTTATTGTCCTGGGCAAAGCACTTTTCTGGTGCGCTTACTACTTTATTTATACCACCTGTATTTCACTATCTCTTCGCCGAACTAGTGCACCTATTAGGTGTGTTGGGGACACAAGAGACTTCTTGCTTTGTGGTTGCAGGGTTGCATGAGAGGGATATCTTTGACCTCTTCCTCCCTGAGTTCGATAAACCTTGGGTGATCCACTTAAGGGAAAACTTGCTGCTGTTCTACAAACCTCTGCTCTTGGAGGCCCAACACTGTCTACAGGAAAAGGAGGGGGCGTAGACATCATCCCCCGAGATGGGATTGGTGGCGGCGGCGTCTCAGTACGGTTTTCCGTATCGTGGCTCTCGGTACTGGGGTTTCGCGACGGAGGCTTTAAGTAGGCGGAAGGGCAACTAGGGGGCCACACGAGGGCCCCACACACCAGGGTCAGCGGCGGCCAGGTCCAGCCGCGCCACCTGTGGTGTCGGCGCCTCGTGGCCCCACTTCCTTTCCCCTCGGTCTTCTGGAAGCTTCGTGCAAAAATAGGCCCCTGGGCATTGATTTCGTCCAATTCCGAGAATATTTCCTTACTAGGATTTCTGAAACCAAAAACAGCAGAAAACAGCAATTGGCTCTTCGGCATCTCGTTAATAGGTTAGTGCCGGAAAATGCATAAATACGACATATAATGTGTATAAAACATGTAGATATCATCAATAATGTGGCATGCAATATAAGAAATTATCGATACGTCGGAGGCGTATCAGCATCCCCAAGCTTAGTTCTGCTCGTCCCGAGCAGGTAAACGATAACAAAGATAATTTCTGGAGTGACATGCCATCATAACCTTGATCATACTATTGTAAGCATATGTAATGAATGCAGCGATCAAAACAATGGTAATGACATGAGTAAACAAATGAATCATAAAGCAAAGACTTTTCATGAATAGTACTTCAAGACAAGCATCAATAAGTCTTGCATAAGAGTTAACTCATAAAGCAATAAATCAAAGTAAAGGTATTGAAGCAACACAAAGGAAGATTAAGTTTCAGCGGTTGCTTTCAACTTATAACATGTATATCTCATGGATAATTGTCAACATAGAGTAATATAACAAGTGCAATATGCAAGTATGTAGGAATCAATGCACAGTTCACACAAGTGTTTGCTTCTTGAGGTGGAGAGAAAT
Organism: Lolium multiflorum; assembly: GCA_030979885.1. Lineage (NCBI taxonomy): Eukaryota > Viridiplantae > Streptophyta > Magnoliopsida > Poales > Poaceae > Lolium > Lolium multiflorum. The sequence continues at coordinate 26,010 of JAUUTY010000267.1, forward strand.
AGGTGAACTGACTCAACATAAAAGGTAAAAGAATGGCCCTTCGCAGAGGGAAGCATTGATTGCTATATTTGTGCTAGAGCTTTTATTTTGAAAACATGAAACAATTTTGTCAACGGTAGTAATAAAGCACATGCATCATGTAAATTATATCCTACAAGTTGCAAGCCTCATGCATAGTATACTAATAGTGCCCGCACCTTGTCCTAATTAGCTTGGATTAACACGGATTATCATTGCATAACATATGTTTCAACCAAGTGTCACAAAGGGGTACCTCTATGCCGCCTGTACAAGGGTCTAAGGAGAAAGTTTGCATTGGATTTCTCGCTTTTGATCATTCTTCAACTTAGACACCCATACCGGGACAACATAGACAACAGATAATGGACTCCTCTTTTAATGCTTAAGCATTCAACAGTTAATATTCTCATAAGAGATTGAGGTTTTATGTCCAAACTGAAACTTCCACCATGATTCATGGCTTTAGTTAGCGGCCCAATGTTCTTCTCTAACAGTATGCATACTCAAACCATTTGATTGTGAAAACTGCCCTTACTTCAGACAAGACGAACATGCATAGCAACTCACATGATATTCAACAAAGGTAAAAGTTGATGGCGTCCCCAAGAGCATGGTTATCGCACAACAAGCAACTTAATAAGAGATAAAGTGCATAAGTACATATTCAATACCACAATAGTTTTTAAGGCTATTTTGTCCCATGAGCTATATATTGCAAAGGCAAATGATGGAAATTTAAAGGTAGCACTCAAGCAATTTACTTTGGAATGGCGGAGAAATACCATGTAGTAGGTAGGTATGGTGGACACAAATGGCATAGTGGTTGGCTCAAGGATTTTGGATGCATGAGAAGTATTCCCTCTCGATACAAGGCTTAGGCTAGCAAGGTTATTTGAAACAAACACAAGGATGAACCGGTGCAGCAAACTCACATAAAAGACATATTGTAAACATTATAAGACTCTACACCGTCTTCCTTGTTGTTCAAAACTCAATACTAGAAATTATCTAGACTTTAGAGAGACCAAATATGCAAACCAAATTTTAGCAAGCTCTATGTATTTCTTCATTAATGGGTGCAAAGTATATGATGCAAGAGCTTAAACATGAGCACAACAATTGCCAAGTATCAAATTATTCAAGACATTTTAGAATTACTACATGTAGCATTTCCCGATTCCAACCATATAACAATTTAACGAAGAAGATTCAACCTTCGCCATGAATACTATGAGTAAAGCCTAAGGACATATTTGTCCATATGCAACAGCGGAGCGTGTCTCTCTCCCACACAATGAATGCTAGGATCCATTTATTCAAACAAAAACAAAAACAAACCGACGCTCCAAAAGTAAAGTACATAAGATGTGATGGAATAAAAATATAGTTTCAGGGGGAACCTGATAATGTTGTCGATGAAGAAGGGGATGCCTTGGGCATCCCCAAGCTTAGACGCTTGAGTCTTCTTAGAATATGCAGGGGTGAACCACCGGGGCATCCCCAAGCTTAGAGCTTTCACTCTCCTTGATCATATTGCATCATTTCCCTCTCTTGATCCTTGAAAACTTCCTCCACACCAAACTCAAAACAACTCATTAGAGGGTTAGTGCACAATAAAAATTTACATGTTCAGAGGTGACATAATCATTCTTAATACTTCTGGACATTGCATAAAGCTACTGGACATTAATGGATCAAAGAAATTCATCCAACATAGCAAAAGAGGCAATGCGAAATAAAAGGCAGAATCTGTCAAAACAGAACAGTCCGTAAAGATGAATTTTAAAATGGCAACAGACTTGCTCAAATGAAAATTCCCAAATTGAATGAAAGTTGCGTACATATCTGAGGATCACGCACGTAAATTGGCATATTTTTCTGAGCTACCTACAGAGAGGCAGGTCAAAATTCGTGACAGCAAAGAAATCTGTTACTGCGCAGTAATCCAAATCTAGTATGAACCTTACTATCAAAGACTTTACTTGGCACAACAATGCACAAAACTAAGATAAGGAGAGGTTGCTACAGTAGTAAACAACTTCCAAGACTCAAATATAAAATAAAGTACTGTAGTAAAAACATGGGTTGTCTCCCATAAGCGCTTTTCTTTAACGCCTTTCAGCTTTCTTGTTCTTTTTCTTACTCTTTGATTTAGGGAATATATGTCTACCCCCGGGTGTAGAGGTGAATTTTAGGGTGCCTTCTCCCATATCTATGACTGCTCCCAATAGTTTCAGCAGGGATCTTCCGAGTGTGATTTGTCCTGTTCCTGCACATTCAATAACAAGATAATCAATGGATATTGTTCTCCCAAGAATGGTTGTATGCACACCCGCAGCTATTCCTTTAGGAATTATAACAGAGTTATCAATAAGAGTTATTCCTTCTCCCCCTTCAACGAATCCCCAAAGTTTCAAAGATTCATGAATACTCTTAGGCATTAAGCAAAATTCAGACATAATATCACAATTGGCATGAAGAGTTTGGTCACCGATAACAATTTTAATAGTAGGATCCCATAATGAAGGTTCAGAGTTCACTAAAACTTGATCAAGACGGTTACGAACATATCTATAATTTTCATTCAAGCGAGATGCACTTGTCTCAAGAGTGTTTAATCTATTATAAATGCTAATAAGGGCTGAATCAAAGTTATTAGCTGAATCATGTGATGCAACCAACTTCTTTATGGCATTAAAAGCTTGATCCCCATTGCAATGAAGGAAATCTCCTCCCACTACAGCATCCAAGGCATATCTATAGCGAATCATAAGACCAAAATAAAAATTACTAAGGAGCAAACTTAGAGTCATTTGAGGTTCAACTTTACGATAAGAATCAAAAATTCTAGACCAAGCATCTTTAAAACTCTCCTCATCCCCTTGTTTAAAAGTGAAGACTAATTCCTCAGGTGAAGAAGTAACAGGTGCAGAACTAGACATGGTAACAAAAGTAAAATGCAAGTAACTAATTTTTTTGTGTTTTTGATATAGAGTGCAAGACAGTAAATAAAGTAAAACTAGCAACTAATTTTTTTATTTTGATATAATGCAGCAAACAAAGTAGTAAATAAAATAAAGCAAGACAAAAAAAAAGTAAAGAGATTGGATTGTGGAGACTCCCCTTGCAGCGTGTCTTGATCTCCCCGGCAACGGCGCCATAAATTTACTTGCTGGCGTGTAGTTGACGTGGGAGTTAGAAATCTTTGTGGTGTAACTTTTCTTCGTTCCCGGCAACGGCGCCAGAAATTTAGCTTGATACGCGTAGATGCACGCGTCCGTTGGGAACCCCAAGTGGAAGGTGTGATGCGTACAGTAAGTTTCCCTCAGTAAGAAACCAAGGTTTATCGAACCAAAGGAGCCAAGAAGCACGTTGAAGGTTGATGGCGGCGGGATGTAGTGCGGCGCAACACCAGGGATTCCGGCGCCAACGTGGAACCTGCACAACACAACCAAAGTACTTTGCCCCAACGAAACAAATGAGGTTGTCAATCTCACCGGCTTGCTGTAACAAAGGATTAGATGTATAGTGTGGATGATGATTGTTTGCAGAAAATAGTAAAACAAATATTGCAGTAGATTGTATTCGATGTAAAGAATGGACCGGGGTCCACAGTTCACTAGAGGTGTCTCTCCCATAAGATAAATAGCATGTTGGGTGAACAAATTACAGTCGAGCAATTGACAAATAGAGAGGGCATGACCATGCACATACATGATATGATGAGTATTGTGAGATTTAATTGGGCATTACGACAAAGTACATAGACCGCTATCCAGTATGCATCTATGCCTAAAAAGTCCACCTTCGGGTTATCATCCGAACCCCTTCCAGTATTAAGTTGTAAACAACAGACATTTGCATTAAGTATGGTGCGTAATGTAATCAATAACTACATCCTTAGACATAGCATCAATGTTTTATCCCTAGTGGCAACAACACATCCACAACCTTAGAACTTTCTGTCACTGTCCTAGATTTAATGGAGGCATGAACCCACTATCGAGCATAAATACTCCCTCTTGGAGTTAAGAGCAAAAACTTGGCCAGAGCCTCTACTAATAACGGAGAGCATGCAAGATCATAAACAACACATAGGTAATAGATTGATAATCAACATAACATAGTATTCTCTATCCATCGATCCCGACAAACACAACATATAGCATTACAGATAGATGATCTTGATCATGTTAGGCAGCTCACAAGATCCGACAATGAAGCACATGAGGAGAAGACGACCATCTAGCTACCGCTATGGACCCATAGTCCAGGGGTGAACTACTCACTCATCACTCCAGGCGACCATGGCGGTGAAGAGTCCTCCGGGAGATGATTCCCCTCTCCGGCAGTGGTGCCGGAGGCGATCTCCGAATCCCCCGAGATGGGATTGGCGGGCGGCGGCGTCGCAAGGTTTTCCGTATCGTGGCTCTCGGACCGGGGTTTCGCGACGAGGCTTTAAGTAGGCGGAAGGGCAACGCGGGGGCCACACGAGGGCCCCACACACCAGGGCCGCGCGGCCAGGGGCCAGGCCGCGCCGCCCTGTGGTGTCGGTGCCTCGTGGCCCCACTTCCTTTCCCCTCGGTCTTCTGGAAGCTTCGTGCAAAAATAGGCCCCTGGGCGTTGATTTCGTCCAATTCCGAGAATATTTCCTTACTAGGATTTCTGAAACCAAAAACAGCAGAAAACAGAACTTCTTCGGCATCTCGTTAATAGGTTAGTGCCGGAAAATGCATAAATACGACATATAATGTGTATAAAACATGTAGATATCATCAATAATGTGGCATGGAACATAAGAAATTATCGATACGTCGGAGACGTATCAAGGGGCCAGTCGCAGTGCTACCCCAATGAAGGCTATCGACTTGACTGTTTTCCTTATCGAGCTGGGCGTCCCCAGTCGCAGTACGTAGTCATTTTAGTGCAAATAGCAGCCTCATGGGTGGAGGAGTGGGTTATTTATTTTTGCGTTGTTGTTGTGTAGCGCGCCTCTCGTCGTGGCTCGGTGAGCGCCGCTGGCGACTCCAAAGGGGTTCTTGGTGTGGCATTGTTCCTTGGCGAGCCACGGATCTGTTTTGCGGAGTCCCTGGTCGAAGTACTTAGCCTTTCAAGTTACCTGCCTAAGGTAGAGGAGGGCATTTGGCGTGCTGTATAGCGTAGCACTGTACGATTGCCGGGCCCGGAGGGCTGGTCGGGCGGGCGACCCCGCTGAGGATCCAGCCGCCGTTTTGCTTGACGGCGTAAGGGACACGGGGTTAGCCGGGCTCTGGTGTTGCGACCGGTTTTGTCGTGCCCTTGTTAGCAGAGCTACTTGGCTGATCTTGGATTTTCTCTGCCAGCAGCAGCAATCGAAGGTCTCCCAGTCCCGAGTCACGCAGTTTGGCGACTGGGCTCATGGTGGTGAGATGGGAGATACGGTCGGGTGGCGAGTGATGGCGAAACGGTCGGCGAATGCGATTAATGCAACGGGCGATTTTATTGATATTCGGGTGTTGCTTTACATGCCTTTTCTAGGTGTAGAATCGACGGAGGAGGTTGATGTTCCAGGGGCACTCGACTTCCCTGGTGAGTGGCTCGCCTTTGTCGTCTTTGCGAACGTCGGTGAGGTAGTAGGAGTCGTTGCCGAGTGTGCGGCTGACGGCGAACGGCCCTTCCCATGGGGGGAAAGCTTGTGCATGCCCTTCTTGTACTGGATTAGCCGAAGGACGAGATCACCTTCTTGGAAGGAGCGACCGCGGACGCGGCGATGATACGTCTCAAACATATCTATAATTTCTTATGTTCCATGCTAGTTTTATGACAATACCTACATGTTTTGTACACACTTTATATCGTTTTTATGCGTTTTCCGGAACTAACCTATTGACGAGATGCCGAAGTGCCAGTTCCTGTTTTTTGTTTCAGAAATCCTAGTAAGGAAATATTCTCGGAATTGGACGAAATCAACGCCCAACATCTTATAATTCCACGAAGCTTCCAGAACACCCGAGAGCCACCAGAGGAGAGCCACAGGGGGCCCACACATGGGGCCGGCGCGGCCAGGGCTGGGCCCGCGCCGCCCTATTGTGTGGTGGCTCCGTACCCCCTCCGACTCCGCCTCTTCGCCTATTTAAAGGTCCCTGACCTAAATCTTCGAGACGGAAAAGCCACGGTACGACAAACCTTCCAGAGCCGCCGCCATCGCGAAGCCAAGATCTGGGGGACAGGAGTCTCTGTTCCGGCACGCCGCCGCGACGGGGAAGTGCCCCCAGAAGGCTTCTCCATCAACACCACCGCCATCTTCATCAACACTGCTGTCTCCCATGAGGAGGGAGTAGTTCATCCCCGAGGCTGAGGGCTCTACCGGTAGCTATGTGGTTAATCTCTCTCTCATGTACCCCAATACAATGATCTCATGAATTGCCTTGCATAATTGAGATCCATATGATGAGCATTGTATCACTATTAGTCTATGTGCTACTCTTGTGATGTTATTAAAGTATTCTATTCCTCCTTCACGGTGTAATGGTGACAGTGTGTGCATCGTGTAGTACTTGGCGTAGGTTATGATCATAATCTCTTGTAGGTTATGGAGTTAATTATTACTATGATAGTATTGATGTGATTTATTCCCCCTTCATAGTGTAAAGGTGACAGTGTGTATGCTATGTTAGTTCTCGGTCTAAATTGCAATGATCTATTATGCTCTAAAGGTTACTTAAATATGAACACCGAATGTTGTGGCGCTTGTTAACTCCGGCTTGAGGGAGCTCTTGTAGCCCTACACAATTAGTGGTGTTCATTATCAAACAAGAGTATATGTAGCACAAAGGAAGAGAACTTATTTATTTATGTGATCAATGTTGAGAGTGTCCACTAGTGAAAGTATGATCCCTAGGCCTTGTTTCCAAATACTGCAATCATCGCTTGTTTACTGTTTTACTGCATCTTTACTTCCTGCAATATTACTACCATCAACTGCACGCCAGCAAGCACTTTTCTGGCGCCGTTACTACTGCTCATATTCATTCATACCACTTGTATTTCACTATCTCTTCGCGAACTAGTGCACCTATACATCCGACAAGTGTATTAGGTGTGTTGGGGACACAAGAGACTTCTTGTATCGTGATTGCAGGGTTGCTTGAGAGGGATATCTTTGACCTCTTCCTCCCTGAGTTCGATAAACCTTGGGTGATCCACTTAAGGGAAACTTGCTGCTGTTCTACAAACCTCTGCTCTTGGAGGCCCAACACTGTCTACAAGAATAGAAGCACCCGTAGACATCAAGCACTTTTCTGGCGCCGTTGCCGGGGAGGAAAGGTAAAAGGCACTCATACTCCGGTCCCAGGTAACTAAGTACTTTTCTGTTGCCGTTGTGTGTGTTCGAAGATATTTCCTTTAGATCCTGCAATTGCATCTTTTTGTTTCTTGTTAAACACTAGTAAGGCATAATGGAAAACATCTGTGAGCTTTTTAAACTATTTCCTGAGTCAAGACATGAATGGTTTAATGCGAAAATTAAAAAACCTATGGAACCTTATTTGCATGCTTGTAGTAATATTAGTATGAACGCTTTGAACACCATTGTTGATAATGCTATGGAAAATTCTAAGCTTGGGGAGGTCGGTTTTGATGAAAATGATCTCTTTAGCCCTCCGGGTATTGAGGAGAAAGTTTATGTTGATTATGATATGCCTCCCATATATGATGATTATAATGATAGTGGTCTTTTGGTGCCGCCTACTATGGAGAGTAAATTTTATTATGATGATACTATACCTCCTATATTTGATGATGAGAATAATAATGATAGCTACTTTGTTGAATTTGCTCCCACTACAACTAATAAAATTGATTATGCTTATGTTGGGAGTAGTAATAATTTTATGCATGAGACTCATGATAAGAATGCTTTATGTGATAGTTATATTGTTGAATTTGTTCATGATGCTACTGAAAGTTATTATGAGAGAGGAAAATATGGTTGTAGAAGTTTTCATGTTACTAAAACACCTCTCTATATGCTGAAAATCTTGAAGTTGCGCTTGTCTAGTTTTCCTATGCTTGTTGCATTATGCCTACATGACTTGTTTATTTACAAGATTCCTTTTCATAGGAAGTGGGTTAGGCTTAAATTTGTTTTGAATTTGCTTCTTGATGCTCTCTTTTGCTTCAACTCTTATTTCTTGGGAGTGCATCATTAAAACTGCTGAGCCCATCTTAATGGCTATAAAGAAAGCACTTCTTGGGAGATAACCCATGTTTTTATTTTGCTACAGTACTTTTGTTTTATATTTGAGTCTTGAAAGTTGTTACTACTGTAGCAACCTCTCCTTATCTTTATTTTATTGCATTGTTGTGCCAAGTAAAGTCTTTGATAGCAATGTTGATACTAGATTTGGATTATCGCAGAAACAGATTTCTTGCTGTCACGAATTTGGGCAGGGTTCTCTGTAGGTAACTCAGAAAAATCTGCCAATTTACGTGCGTGATCCTCAGATATGTACGCAACTTTTATTCAATTTGAGCATTTTCATCTGAGCTTGTTAAGTGCCTCTTAAAAATCCGTCTTTACGGACTGTTCTGTTTTGACAGATTCTGCCTTTTATTTCGCATTGCCTCTTTTGCTATGTTGAATGGGTTTCTTTGTTCCATTAACTTTCAGAAGCTTTTGTGCAATGTCCAGAAGTGTTAAGAATGATTGTGTCACCTCTGAACATGTGAATTTTTGATTATGCACTAACCCTCTAATGAGTTTGTTTTGAGTTTGGTGTGGAGGAAGTTTTCAAGGGTCAAGAGAGGAGGATGATACAATATGATCAAGAAGAGTGAAGAGTTTAAGCTTGGGGATGCCCCCGTGGTTCATCCCTGCATATTTTAAGAAGACTCAAGCGTCTAAGCTTGGGGATGCCCAAGGCATCCCTTCTTCATCGACAACTTATCAGGTCACCTCTAGTGAAACTATATTTTTATTCCGTCACATCTTATGTGCTTTACTTGGAGCGTCTGTTTGTTTTTATTTTTGTTTTGTTTGAATAAGATCGGATCCTAGCATTCTTTGTGTGGGAGAGAGACACGCTCCGCTGTTTCGTATGAACACATATGTTCTTAGCTTTATCTTTAATGTTCATTGCGAAAGTTGGACTATTTCATTCATTGCTATATGGTTGGAAACGGAAAATGCCGCATGTGGTAAATGGTATAATGTCTTGAATAATGTGATACTTGGCAATTGTTGTGCTCATATAGATCATGTTTAAGCTCTTGCATCATGTACTTTGTACCTATTAATGAAGAACTACATAGAGCTTGTTAAAATTTGGTTTGCATGATTGATCTCTAGAGTCTAGATATTTTCTGGTTAAGGTGTTTGAACAACAAGGAGACAATGTAAAGTCTTATAATAGTTACAATATGTTCATATGTGAGCTTTGCTGCACCTTTTATACTTGAGTTTGCTTCAAACAACCTTGCTAGCCTAGCCTTGTATTGAGAGGAATTCTTCTCGTGCATCCAAATCCTTGAGCCAAATACTATGCCATTTGTGTCCACCATACCTACCTACCACATGGTATTTCTCCGCCATTCCAAAGTACATTACTTGAGTGCTACCTTTAAATTTCTATTCTTTTCCTTTACAATATATAGCTCATGGGAAAAGTAGCCTTAAAAACTATTGTGGTGAAGAATATGTACTTATGTGTCTTATTTCTTAATAAGTTGCTTGTTGAGCGGTAACCATGTTTCTGGGGACGCCATCAACTTTTACCTTTGTTGAATATCATGTGAGTTGCTATGCATGTTTGTCTTGTCTGAAGTAAGGGCGATTTTCATGATCAAATGGTTTGAGTATGCATACTGTTAGAGAAGAACATTGGGCCGCTAACTAAAGCCATGATTCATGGTGGAAGTTTCAGTTTGGACACAAATCCTCAATCTCTTATGAGAATATTAATTGTTGTTGAATGCTTATGCATTAAAGAGGAGTCCATTATCTGTTGTCTATGTTGTCCCGGTATGGATGTCTAAGTTGAGAATAATCAAAAGCGAGAAATCCAATGCGAGCTTTCTCCTTAGACCTTTGTACATAGAGGTACCCCTTTGTGACACTTGGTTGAAACATGTGCTATGCAATGATAATCCGTGTTAATCCAAGCTAATTAGGACAAGGTGCGAGCACTATTAGTATACTATGCATGAGGCTTGCAACTTATAAGATATCTTATACATAACACATATGATTTATTACTACCGTTGACAAAATTGTTTCTTGTTTTCAAAATGAAAAGCTCTAGCACAAATATAGTAATCCATGCTTCCCTCTGCGAAGGGCCTATCTTCTACTTTATTGTTGAGTCAGTTTACCTATTCTTTCTATCCCAGAAGCAAACACTTGTATCAACTGTGTGCATTGATTCTTACATGTTTACCTATTGCACTTGTTATATTACTTTGTGTTGACAATTATCCATGAGATATACATGTTACAAGTTGAAAGCAACTGAAATCTTCCTTTGTGTTGCTTCAATGCCTTTACTTTGAATTTATTGCTTTATGAGTAACTCTTATGCAAGTCTTATTGATGCTTGTCTTGAAAGTATTATTCATGAAAAGTCTTTGCTATATGATTCATTTGTTTACTCATTATCTTCATCATTGCTTCGAATCGCTGCATTCATCTCATATGCTTACAATAGTATGATCAAGATTATGATAGCATGTCACTTCAGAAATTATCTTTGTTATCGTTTACCTACTTGAGGGCGAGTAGAACTAAGCTTGGGGATGCTTGATACGTCTCAAACGTATCTATAATTTCTTATGTTCCATGCTAGTTTTATGACAATACCTACATGTTTTGTACACACTTTATATCGTTTTTATGCGTTTCCGTAACTAACCTATTGACGAGATGCCGAAGTGCCAGTTCCTGTTTTCTGTTTTTGGTTTCAGAAATCCTAGTAAGGAAATATTCTCGAATTGGACGAAATCAACGCCCGCATCTTATAATTCCACGAAGCTTTCGAACACCCGAGTGCCACCGAGGAAAGCCACAGGCCCACATGGCCGGCGCGGGGTGGGCCCGCGCCGCCCTATTGTGTGGCGGCTCCGCACTTCTCCGACTCCGCCTTTCGCCTATTTAAAGGTCCCTGACCTAAATCTTCGAGACGGAAAAGCCACGGTACGAGAAACCTTCCAGAGCCGCCGCCATCGTGAAGCCAAGATCTGGGGGACAGGAGTCTCTGTTCCGGCACGCCGCCGGGATGGGGAAGTGCCCCCGGAAGGCTTCTCCATCAACACCACCGCCATCTTCATCAACGCTGCTGTCTCCCATGAGGAGGGAGTAGTTCATCCCCGGGGCTGAGGGCTCTACCGGTAGCTATGTGGTTAATCTCTCTCATGTACCCCAATACAATGATCTCATGAATTGCCTTGCATAATTGAGATCCATATGATGAGCATTGTATCACTATTAGTCTATGTGCTACTCTTGTGATGTTATTAAAGTATTCTATTCCTCCTTCACGGTGTAATGGTGACAGTGTGTGCATCGTGTAGTACTTGGCGTAGGTTATGATCATAATCTCTTGTAGGTTATGGAGTTAATTATTACTATGATAGTATTGATGTGATTTATTCCCCCTTCATAGTGTAAAGGTGACGGTGTGTATGCTATGTTAGTTCTCGGTCTAAATTGCAATGATCTATTATGCTCTAAAGGTTACTTAAATATGAACACCGAATGTTGTGGCGCTTGTTAACTCCGGCTTGAGGGAGCTCTTGTAGCCCTACACAATTAGTGGTGTTCATTATCAAACAAGAGTATATGTAGCACAAAGGAAGAGAACTTATTTATTTATGTGATCAATGTTGAGAGTGTCCACTAGTGAAAGTATGATCCCTAGGCCTTGTTTCCAAATACTGCAATCATCGCTTGTTTACTGTTTTACTGCATCTTTACTTCCTGCAATATTACTACCATCAACTGCACGCCAGCAAGCACTTTTCTGGCGCCGTTACTACTGCTCATATTCATTCATACCACTTGTATTTCACTATCTCTTCACCGAACTAGTGCACCTATACATCTGACAAGTGTATTAGGTGTGTTGGGGACACAAGAGACTTCTTGTATCGTGATTGCAGGGTTGCTTGAGAGGGATATCTTTGACCTCTTCCTCCCCGAGTTGGATAAACCTTGGGTGATCCACTTAAGGGAAACTTGCTGCTGTTCTACAAACCTCTGCTCTTGGAGGCCCAACACTGTCTACAAGAATAGAAGCACCCGTAGACATCAGGCGACTGTGGTAGCGGCGGAGGCCTTGCTGGTAGATGGCCGTCCTGGAGAGCGCGAGGTCCCGTGCCTCGTCGAGGAGATCGACGTCATTTTGCCGAGCGCGTTCGTTCTCTTCTTAGACGTAGTTGGCGACTCGTGGCGAATCGTAGGCGATGTCTGTGGGCATGACAGCTTCGGCGCCGTACACCAGGAAGAAGGGCGTGAAGCCGGTCAACCTATTTGGTGTTGTGCGAATGCCCCAGAGCACAGAGGGGAGTTCTTCTGCCCAGCATCCGGATGCGCGCTCCATAGGTACCACTAGTCGTGGTTTGATTCTGTGGAGGATGCTCTGGTTTGCCCTTTCTGCTTGCCCATTCGACTCGGGGTGTGCGACTGACGCGAGGTCGAGTCGGATGCCTTTGTCTTCGCAGAAGTCGGCCATTTCCCCTTTGGCGAAGTTAGTGCCGTTGTCCGTGATGATGCTGTAAGGGTAGCCGTAGCGGTAGATCAGCTCGCGTAGGAATTTGGTGGCTATTTTGTCGTCACACTTCTTGATGGGTTTTGCCTCCACCCATTTGGTGAATTTATCCACAGCAACCAGGAGATGAGTGTACCCGCCGGGGGCTGTCTTGAATTTCCCCACCATGTCCATGCCCCAAACAGCGAATGGCCAAGTGAGGGGTATAGTCTTTAGCGCCGAGCCCGACATGTGCGACTGACTTGCGTTCTGGCATCCGGCGCATGAACGGACGAGGCGATTGCATCTTCGTGGGCTGTTGGCCAATAGAAGCCGTGACGAAAGGCTTTGGCGACGATTGAACGCGCGCCTGCGTGGTGGCCGCAGTCCCCTGCGTGTGCGCGAATTTGCGTTCCGCGTGACGCATCGCTGGAACACTCCCGAGATGCTGCGCTTGTAGAGTTCGTTGTTGATGATGGTGAAGGACTTGCATCGGCGCACGATGGCGCGTGCCTTGTTTCATCCATCGGCAGTGCCTGGCGCTCGAGGTAGCTTAGGTATGGCTCGGTCCAATCTCCGCTGTCGAGGCGAGTGCGACTAGGGCGGAGTCGGGTGCGGGTGGCTCGGCGATGTCCAGCTCGCGTGGTGCGCGCACCGACGGGTGGCTGAGGATGTCCAGGACGACGCCAGGAGGAGGTTGTAGTCGCTTGGACCCGATTCTGGCTAGCGCGTCGGCTTCTTCGTTCTTGCGCCTGTCGACCCACTCGACGACGTGACCGGCGAAGCTAGCGCCGGCTTGGTCGACGGCGCGTTTGTATGCGATCATGTTGGCGTCTGTGGCGTCGCAGGTGCCGGAAGTTTGGCTGGCGACTAGGTCGGAATCGCCGAGGCAGCGCAGCCGTGTTGCGCCCATCTCTTTTGCAACTCGCATGCCATGCAGAAGCGCCTCGTACTCGGCCATGTTGTTGGTGCAGGGCTCGAATCTGAGTTGCAGGACATATTCACGATGTCGCCCTTTGGCGATGCCCTGCTCCTTCGAGGTTTTTGGAGCCATCAAAGTGTAATGTCCAATGCTTGAGGTCCGCGGGGGAGCTCGGCTGCTGGGCCTCTTCCCAATCGGCGAGGAAGTCGGCGAGCGCTTCGGATTTGATGGCATGGCGTGACTCGTACGTGATGTTGTGGACGCCGAGTTCGACTGCCCATTTGGCGATCCGGCCGGTTGCGTCGCGGTTGCAGATGATGTCGGCGAGTGGCGTTGAGGCGACCACCTTGATGGGATGCTCGTGGAAGTAAGGGGCCAGTCGCCGCTGGGCCCTGAGTACTGCATACACCAGCTTTTGGTAGTGCGGGTACCGCTGCTTTGACTCGATTAGGGCCTCGCTGATGTAGTAGACCTGGCGTTGTATCAGCTGGTCTTTTCCTTCCCCCAGGCGCTCAACAACCATGACCGCACTTATCGCGCGATTGGACGCGGCGACATACAGCAGCATGGTTTCTTGTGGAGCGGGGCCGCAAGGACCCACAAGGATCGCAGGGCTTCTGAAGTAAAACCCAATTTATTGATTCGACACAAGGGGAGACAAAGAACACTTGGAAGCCTTAACAGCGGAGTTGTCAATTCAGCTGCACTGGAAACAGACTTGCTCGCAAGAGTTTATCAAGTAGTAATTTTATAGCAGTAGCAGTAGTGAAATAACAGCAGCAGAGTAACAGAGACAGCAGTAGTGATTATAGTAAACAGCAGATTAAAATACTGTAGGCACGGGGACGGATGACGGGCGTTGCATGGATGAGAGAAACTCATGTAACAATCATAGCAGGGCATTTGCAGATAATAATAAAACGGTGTCCAAGTACAAAGCAATCAATAGGCATGTGTTCCATATATAGTCGTGCGTGCTCGCAATGAGAAACTTGCACAACATCTTTTGTCCTACCAGCCGGTGGCAGCCGGGCCTCAAGGGAAACTACTGGATATTAAGGTACTCCTTTTAATAGAGTACCGAGCAAAGCATTAACACTCCGTGAACACATGTGATCCTCACATCGCTACCATTCCCTCCGGTTGTCCCGATTTCTGTCACTGGGGCCATTGGTCCGGACAGGACATGTGTATACAACTTGCAGGTAAGATCAATAAACAATGAATATCATGATGAAACAATAACATGTTCAGATCTGAGATCATGGCACTCGGGCCCTAGTGACAAGCATTAAGCATAACAAGTTGCAACAATATCATCAAAGTACCAATTACGGACACTAGGCACTATGCCCTAACAATCTTATGCTATTACATGACCAATCTCATCCAATCCCTACCATCCCCTTCGGCCTACAGCGGGGGAATTACTCACACATGGATGGGGGAAACATGGCTGGTTGATGTAGAGGCGTTGGCGGTGATGATGGCGATGATCTCCTCCAATTCCCCGTCCCCGCGGAGTGCCAGAACGGAGACTTCTGGCTCCCGCGACGGAGTTTCGCGATGGGCGGCGTTCGGAGGGTTTCGGCGACTTCGACTTCCTCCATGTGTTTTTAGGTCGAGGCCGATAAATAGTCCAAAGGAGGGCGTCGGAGGCGGCCGAGGCCACAGGCCGCGCGGCCCGCGCCGCCTTATGGTGTGGGGCCCTCGGGCCTCCACCGACTTGTCCTTCTCGTCTGTCTCTGGGAAAATAGGTCCTTCGCATAAATTCGAGGATTTCCCGAAAGTTGGATTTCTGCACAAAAACGAGACACCAGAACAGTTCTGCTGAAAACAGCGTTAGTCCGTGTTAGTTGTATCCAAAATACACAAATTAGAGGCAAAACAATAGCAAAAGTGTTCGGGAAAGTAGATACATTTTGGACGTATCAACTCCCCCCAAGCTTAGTGCTTGTCCTCAAGCAATTCAGTTAACAACTGAGCGATAAAAGAACTTTCACGAACACATTTGCTCATATGATGTATATATTCTCATGCTATGGCTAATACTTAAGCAGTTCATAATGAGATACATGCAAATAAGATCATCTAACAGCTATGTCAATCATGGAGAGGTACCAACAATTAATAATAAGCATCATGAATCATGTATATAAGCAAGATTGCAATGTTCATAAGAGAGTATGATAAAGTGGTATCTCGCTTGCCTGTATTTGATTGGCAAAACATAAATGCCCAGGCACCTCTGGAGTTCATAGAAAGACTAGAAGTAGTGATTGTCAAAGATAAAAGCATCAAAGTTATACCACAATCAATCATATTTTGAGACAAGCATATTATACTAAGAATGACAGTTGTGCTCTCAAGATAGTGCTCAAAGAAATAATGGAGACACAACATAGAAGTAAAAGATTGACCCTTCGCAGAGGGAAGCAGGGATTAACATGCGCTAGAGCTTTTCATTTTTGAAATCAGGAGTAAAATTATTTTGAGAGGTGTTTGTTGTTGTCAACGAATGGTAATGGGTACACCAACTACCTCGCCAACCGGACTTTCAAGAGCGGCTCCCATGAATTATTGCATATTTATTTGGCACTCCTTCCAACCTTTCTTACACAAACCATGGCTAACCGAATCCTCGGGTGCCTGCCAACAATCTCATACCATGAAGGAGTGCCTTTTTATTTTAGTTTTATTATGATGATGACACTCCCCCCAACCTTTGCTTACACAAGCCATGGCTAACCGAATCCTTCGGGTGCCGTCCAACAATCACAAACCATGGAGGAGTGTCTATTTAAGTTAATTAATTCGGGACTGGGAATCCCATTGCCAGCTCTTTTTGCAAAATTATTGGATAAGCGGATGTGCCACTAGTCCATATGAGAGTCCGTCAAAAGTAAATGACAAGGTTGAAAGCTAAACACCACATACTTCCTCATGAGCTATGAAACATAAACACAAATTGAGAAGCATTTTGAAGGTTTTAAAGGTAGCGCATGAGAATTTACTTGGAATGGTTTGAAATGCCATGCATAGGTATTTATGGTGGACACTTTGGAACAACTTGGTTTTCAGGTGTTTGGAAGCACGAGCAGCGTTCCCGCTCAGTACAAGTGAAGGCTAGCAATAGACTAGGGAGCGACAAATCAAGAGAGCAATAACTGTCATAATCATGCTTGCGGCAAAATAAATTAACGGAGGCATAAAAGTGATACAAGAACTCTGAAGCAATATAGATCATCGAGGCTTAATTGACTTTTTGTTCAGTCATATGCATGCGTGAGCATGTGCCAAGTCGATATAAATGAATTATTCAGAGGAGGATACCACAATGCCATACTTACTTATGAATAAAACAATGCAAGCAAACATCCATGACATGCTACTCATATTAATAGATTGGAGCTAAACATGAGAGATCATAAACTACTAGACTTTCTCAAATAACATATACCTCACATGAACCAACTAAGCATGCTCACATGGATGAGTATATGTACAAAAATGAAAACAAATAGAGTTCATACCAGCCTCTCACCACAATCCAATTGTCGTAGATCGTCATTATTGCTTTTCACTTGTGTAGCTTGGATAATATGAAATGAAAACCACGCTCCAGCCACCGAAGACCATTGAACTCAAGATGAACTTTACAAACCAAAGAAGAACAGCAAATATTTTTGGTGTTTTCGAATTGCAAACAAGAACAAAAGAAACAAGCAAACAAAGCAAAATCTTTTTGGGTTTTCTTATAGCAAACTAGCAATAGCAAATAAAGCGAAACAAATGCAAGAAACCAAAGCAAACAAATGGTGAAGAGAAACAACAGAAATATTTTTGGTCTTTTTGTGTTTTGGGAAAGAAACAAAGCGAAAACAAGAAATAGCAAACTAAAAGAAACACAGAAAAGCAGGATGGCAGAAATCTGCCAAAACCTGACAGCAGTACAGAAATCGATTTTTACAAAAATCTTACGTTGCTCAGCTCGAAAAGTGTTCAACTAATGAAAGTTAGATAACAACCTGGGGAACCTGCACAAAAATTGGCAGCTCAAAATAACGTTCTGGCTGTGCGCACGAATTTTTCTAGTAACAGTCCAGAATCTGTTTTCAGGCAGCACTTCCCCAAATATCATCTTCCTCTCATTAGAAAACCACTCAAACGAACAAAACAAATATGTACAAGTATCCAGCAATCATAATATGCAAAGAATGAGTGATGCCGGTATACCTCCCCCAAGCTTAGGCTTTTGGCCTAAGTGGAGTTCAACCCCAACGAGGATCGCTGTTCCTCGCCGGTGGATAATTCATGGAGTAGTCATAGTAAAGTTCCTGTGCAGAAGAAAAGCGTGGAGGCTCCACATGTCCAACATGTTGATGCGAGGAACTTGCTGCATCGGATGATGAGTCGAGGTGCTCCTCGACCTCCGTGTCGTCTCTTGCATGATGGCCTCCTCCCTCTATGTGTGCATCCAGTGCACCTTCTGTGACCGACCAATCTCCCCTGGAATCAAGGTTAGACAAAACAGGCGCAGGTGATGCGTGTGGTTGGCACGTCCGTTGGGAACCCCAAGAGGAAGGTGTGATGCACAAGCAAGTTTCCTCAGTAAGAAACCAAGGTTTAATCGGACCAGTAGGAGTCAAGAAGCACGTTGAAGGTTGATGGCGGCGAGATGTAGTGCGGCGCAACACCAGGGATTCCTATAACGTGGAACCTGCACAACACAACCAAAGTACTTTGCCCCAACAAAGGAGGTTGTCAATCTCACCGGCTTGCTGTAACAAAGAGTTAACCGTATTGTGTGGAAGATGATTGTTTGCAGAAAACAGTAGAACAAGTATTGCAGTAGATTGTATTTCAGTAAAGAGAATTGGACCGGGGTCCACAGTTCACTAGAGGTGTCTCTCCCATAAGACGAACAAGATGTTGGGTGAACAAATTACAGTTGGGCAATTGACAAATAAAGAGAGCATGACCATGCACATACATATCATGATGAGTATAGTGAGATTTAATTGGGCATTACGACAAAGTACATAGACCGCCATCCAACTCTATGCCTAAAAAGTCCACCTTCAGGTTATCATCCGAACCCCCTCCGGTATTAAGTTGCAAAGCAACAGACAATTGCATTAAGTATGGTGCGTAATGTAATCAACAACTACATCCTTAGACATAGCATCAATGTTTTATCCCTAGTGGAAACAACAACACAACCTTAGAACTTTCTGTCACGTCCTGGTGTCAATGCATGAACCCACTATCGAGCATAAGTACTCCCTCTTGGAGTTACAAGCATCTACTTGGCCAGAGCATCTACTAGTAACGGAAAGCATGCAAGATCATAAACAACACGTAGATATAACTTTGATAATCAACATAACAAGTATTCTCTATTCATCGGATCCCAACAAACGCAACATATAGAATTACATATAGATGATCTTGATCATGTTAGGCAGCTCACAAGATCCGACAATGATAGCACAATGGGGAGAAGACAACCATCTAGCTACTGCTATGGACCCATAGTCCAGGGGTAGACTACTCACACATCACTCCGGAGGCGACCATGGCGGCGTAGAGTCCTCCGGGGGATGATTCCCCTCTCCGGCAGTGGTGCCGGAGGCGATCTCCGGATCCCCCGAGATGGGATCGGCGTTGGCGGCGTCTGGAAGGTTTTCCGTATCGTGGCTCCTCGGGGTTTCGTCACGGAGGCTTTAAGTAGGCGGAAGGGCAAGTCAGAGGGGGCACAGGGCCCTGCACCACAGGCCGGCGGCTGGGGGTGGGCCGCGCCGCCCTAGGGTTTGGGCACCCCGTGGCCCCACTTCGTTTCGTCTTCGGACTTCTGGAAGCTTCGTGGAAAAATAGGCCCCTGGGCTTTGATTTCGTCCAATTCCGAGAATATTTCCTTACTAGGATTTCTGAAACCAAAAACAGCAGAAAACAGCAACTGGCACTTCGGCATCTTGTTAATAGGTTAGTTCCAAAAATGCACGAATATGACATAAAGTGTGCATAAAACATGTAGATAACATCAATAATGTGGCATGGAACATAAGAAATTATCGATACGTCGAGACGTATCAGCATCCCCAAGCTTAGTTCTGCTCGTCCCGAGCAGGTAAAACGATAACAAAGATAATTTCTGAGTGACATGCCATCATAACCTTGATCATACTATTTGTAAAGCATATGTAGTGAATGCAGCGATCAAAACAATGTATATGACATGAGTAAACAAGTGAATCATAAAGCAAAGACTTTTCATGAATAGCACTTCAAGACAAGCATCAATTAAGTCTTGCATAAGAGTTAACTCATAAAGCAATAATTCAAAGTAAAGGTATTGAAGCAACACAAAGGACGATTAAGTTTCAGCGGTTGCTTTCAACTTGTAACATGTATATCTCATGGATATTGTCAACATAGAGTAATATAATAAGTGCAATAAGCAAGTATGTAGGAATCAATGCACAGTTCACACAAGTGTTTGCTTCTTGAGGTGGAGAGAAATAGGTGAACTGACTCAACATTAAAAGTAAAAGAATGGTCCTCCATAGAGGAAAAGCATCGATTGCTATATTTGTGCTAGAGCTTTGATTTTGAAAACATGAAACAATTTTGTCAACGGTAGTAATAAAGCATATGCATCATGTAAATTATATCTTATAAGTTGCAAGCCTCATGCATAGTGTACTAATAGTGCCCGCACCTTGTCCTAATTAGCTTGGACTACCGGATCATCACAATGCACATGTTTTTACCAAGTGTCACAAAGGGGTACCTCTATGCCGCCTGTACAAAGGTCTAAGGAGAAAGCTCGCATTGGATTTCTCGCTATTGATTATTCTTCAACTTAGACATCCATACCGGGACAACATAGACAACAGATAATGGACTCCTCTTTTATGCATAAGCATGTAACAACAATTAATAATTTTCTCATTTGAGATTGAGGATATATGTCCAAAACTGAAACTTCCACCATGGATCATGGCTTTAGTTAGCGGCCCAATGTTCTTCTCTAACATTATGCATGCTTAACCATAGGGTGGTAGATCTCTCTTACTTCAGACAAGACGGACATGCATAGCAACTCACATGAAATTCAACAATGAATAGTTGATGGCGTCCCCAGTGAACATGGTTATCGCACAACAAGCAACTTAATAAGAGATAAAGTGCATAATTACATATTCAATACCACAATAGTTTTTAAGCTATTTGTCCCATGAGCTATATATTGCAAAGGTGAATGATGGAATTTTAAAGGTAGCACTCAAGCAATTTACTTTGGAATGGCGGAAAATACCATGTAGTAGGTAGGTATGGTGGACACAAATGGCATAGTGGTTGGCTCAAGTATTTTGGATGCATGAGAAGTATTCCCTCTCGATACAAGGTTTAGGCTAGCAAGGCTTATTTGAAACAAACACAAGGATGAACTGCAGCAAAACTCACATAAAAGACATATTGAAAACATTATAAGACTCTTGTTGTTCAAACTCAATACTAGAAATTATCTAGACCTTAGAGAAACCAAATATGCAAACCAAATTTTAGCATGCTCTATGTATTTCTTCATTAATGAGTGCAAAGCATATGATGCAAGAGCTTAATCATGAGCACAACAATTGCCAAGTATCACATTACCCAAGACATTAATAGCAATTACTACATGTATCATTTTCCAATTCCAACCATATAACAATTTAACGAAGGAGAAACTTCGCCATGAATACTATGAGTAGAAACCAAGGACATACTTGTCCATATGCTACAGCGGAGCGTGTCTCTCTCCCATAAAGTGAATGCTAGGATCCATTTTATTCAAACAAAACAAAAACAAAAACAAACCGACGCTCCAAGAAAAGCACATAAGATGTGATGGAATAAAAATATAGTTTCAGGGGAGGAACCTGATAATGTTGTCAATGAAGAAGGGGATGCCTTGGGCATCCCCAAGCTTAGACGCTTGAGTCTTCTTAATATATGCAGGGGTGCACCACCGGGGCATCCCCAAGCTTAGAGCTTTCACTCTCCTTGATCATGTTGCATCATACTCCTCTCTTGATCCTTGAAAACTTCCTCCACACCAAACTCGAAACAACTCATTAGAGGGTTAGTGCACAATATAAATTGACATATTCAGAGGTGACACAATCATTCTTAACACTTCTGGACATTGCATAATGCTACTGGACATTAGTGGATCAAAGAAATTCATCCAACATAGCAAAAGAGGCAATGCGAAATAAAAGGCAGAATCTGTCAAAACAGAACAGTTCGTATTGACGAATTTTAAAATGGCACCAGACTTGCTCAAATGAAAATGCTCAAATTGAATGAAAGTTGCGTACATATCTGAGGATCATGCACGTAAATTGGCTTAATTTTCTGAGCTACCTACAGGGAGGTAGACCCAGATTCGTGACAGCAAAGAAATCTGGAACTGCGCAGTAATCCAAATCTAGTACTTACTTTTCTATCAACGGCTTAACTTGGCACAACAAAACACAAAACTAAGATAAGGAGAGGTTGCTACAGTAGTAAACAACTTCCAAGACACAAAATAAAAACAAAGTACTGTAGGTAAAAACATGGGTTGTCTCCCATAAGCGCTTTTCTTTAACGCCTTTCAGCTAGGCGCAGAAAGTGTGTATCAAGTATTATCAAGAGATGGTGTGTCAACCTTACCTTGGGCTTTACCCTTACCTTTCTTATTGTTTTTCTTTCCCTTTGGTTTAGGAAATATATGATTTCCCCCTGGTATAGAGGTGAATTTCAGAGTGCCTTCTCCAACATCAATGACTGCTCCCAATAGTTTCAGCAGGGATCTTCCGAGTGTGAGTTTTCCTGTTTCAATAACAAGATAATCAATGGATATTGTTCTTCCAAGAATGGTTGTATGCACACCTGCGGCTATTCCTTTAGGAATTATAGTAGAGTTATCAATGAGAGTTATTTCTTCTCCTCCTTCATCAACTCCCCAAAGTTTCAAAGATTTATAAATACTTTCAGGCATAAGGCAAAATTCATACATAATATCACAGTAGGCATGGAGAGTTCGATCACCGATAACAATTTTAACAGCAGGATCCCACAATGAGAGTTTAGAGTTCACTAAAACTTGTTCAAGACGATTACGAACGTGGCAATAGTTATCATTCAAGCGAGATGTACTTATCTCGAGATTATTTAATCTACTATATATGCTAGTGAGGGCTGAATCAAAGTTATTAGCTGAATCATGTGATGCAACCAACTTCTTTATGGCATTAAAATCTTGATCCCCATTGCAATGAAGGAAATCTCCTCCCACTAAAGTATCCAAAGCATATCTATAGCGAACCATAAGACCAAAATAAAAATTACTAAGGAGCAAACTTAGAGTCATTTGAGGTTCAGTTTTACGATAAGAAGTAAAAATTCTAGACCAAGCATCCTTAAAACTCTCCTCATCCCCTTGTTTAAAAGTGAAGACTAATTCTTCAGGCGAAGAAGTAACAGGTTCAGAGCTAGACATGGTAACAAAAGTAACTAAATTTTTTTGTATTTTTAATATAGAGTGCAAGACAATAAATAAAGCAAACTAGATAAGGTAAATGCAAGTAACTAATTTTTTTGTGTTTTTGATATAGCAAACAAGATAGCAAATAAAGTAAAACTAGCAACTAATTTTTTTGTATTTTGATTTAGTGCAGCAAACAAAGTAGTAAATAAAACTAAGCAAGACAAAAACAAAGTAAAGAGATTGAGAAGTGGAGACTCCCCTTGCAGCGTGTCTTGATCTCCCCGGCAACGGCGCCAGAAATTTGCTTGATGCGTGTGGTTGGCACGTCCGTTGGGAACCCCAAGAGGAAGGTGTGATGCGCACAGCGGCAAGTTTCCCTCAGAAGAAACCAAGGTTTAATCGACCAGTAGGAGTCAAGAAGCACGTTGAAGGTTGATGGCGGCGAGATGTAGTGCGGCGCAACACCAGGGATTCCGGCGCCAACGTGGAACCTGCACAAGACAACCAAAGTACTTTGCCCCAACGAAACAGTGAGGTTGTCAATCTCACCGGCTTGCTGTAACAAAGAGTTAACCGTATTGTGTGGAAGATGATTGTTTGCAGAAAACAGTAGAACAAGTATTGCAGTAGATTGTATTTCAGTAAAGAGAATTGGACCGGGGTCCACAGTTCACTAGAGGTGTCTCTCCCATAAGACGAACAGCATGTTGGGTGAACAAATTACAGTTGGGCAATTGACAAATAAAGAGAGCATGACCATGCACATACATATCATGATGAGTATAGTGAGATTTAATTGGGCATTACGACAAAGTACATAGACCGCCATCCAACTGCATCTATGCCTAAAAGTCCACCTTCAGGTTATCATCCGAACCCCTTCCAGTATTAAGTTGCAAAGCAACAGACAATTGCATTAAGTATGGTGCGTAATGTAATCAACAACTACATCCTTAGACATAGCATCAATGTTTTATCCCTAGTGGCAGCACAACACAACCTTAGAACTTTCTGTCACTGTCCCAGTGTCAATGCAGGCATGAACCCACTATCGAGCATAAGTACTTCCTCTTGGAGTTACAAGCATCTACTTGGCCAGAGCATCTACTAGTAACGGAAAGCATGCAAGATCATAAACAAAACGTAGATATAACTTTGATAATCAACATAACAAGTATTCTCTATTCATCGGATCCCAACAAACGCAACATATAGAATTACAGATAGATGATCTTGATCATGTTAGGCAGCTCACAAGATCCGACAATGATAGCACAATGGGGAGAAGACAACCATCTAGCTACTGCTATGGACCCATAGTCCAGGGGTAGACTACTCACACATCACTCCGGAGGCGACCATGGCGGCGTAGAGTCCTCCGGGAGATGA
Organism: Lolium multiflorum; assembly: GCA_030979885.1. Taxonomy (NCBI): domain Eukaryota; kingdom Viridiplantae; phylum Streptophyta; class Magnoliopsida; order Poales; family Poaceae; genus Lolium; species Lolium multiflorum. The sequence goes on from JAUUTY010000267.1 coordinate 50,584, forward strand.
TTCCCCTCTCCGGCAGGGTGCCGAGGCGATCTCCTGGATCCCCCGAGATGGGATCGGCGTTGGCGTCTCTCGAAGGTTTTCCGTATCGTGGCTCTCGGCACCGGGGTTTCACACGGAGGCTTTAAGTAGGCGAAAGGCAAGTCAGAGGGGGCACAGGGCCCCACACGTGCCGGCGCGGCCAGGGGTGGGCCGCGCCGCCTAGGGTTTGGGCACCCTGTGGCCCCACTTCGCTTCGTCTTCGGACTTCTGGAAGCTTCGTGGAAAAATAGGCCCCTGGGCTTTGATTTCGTCCAATTCCGAGAATATTTCCTTCCTAGGATTTCTGAAACCAAAAACAGCAGAAAACAGCAACTGGCACTTCGGCATCTTGTTAATAGGTTAGTTCCAGAAAATGCACGAATATGACATAAAGTGTGCATAAAACATGTAGATAACATCAATAATGTGGCATGGAACATAAGAAATTATCGATACGTCGGAGACGTATCAGCAGGCAATCTTACTAGTTTCTCAGTTTTCTTAGTTATTCTCCAGACTTTCTTATAAAATGTCATCTTGTAAAACAGGTTACCCAAGTTGGAGGAATCAGAAACAAATTCATGTTTAATCATAGAGGCTATGTCAAGTTTTTCTATGGGGAATGGAATATCAAGATGATGAGGTTCTACATTATGAAAAGCTAGTAAACGAGAGGCGATGAGACCTCCACAAATTCCACCTTTCTCACGGTTAGTAGCAAGTCTATAAGCTATCAATGCCCCCAAATTATAAGTCCTACTACTTTGCAGTGCCGCAGCTAGAAAAGCTAAATCCGGGATAGAAAGTTTACCACCAATCTTTCTAGCAAGAACGCATTTAGTAATGAAATAGGCAAAGTAGCGGATAGCCGGGAGCTGAATGCTAGTGATTTTACCACTATCCTCTGAGAAACTCCTTCCATAGCAAATCATCTTGAAGAGGCTTAAGAGTTCTTGCGGCGATCCCCTTATCTTCTCGCATGATCCCCATTGCGGTACTCTAATTGCTGCACAAAAATCACTGAATGGCAAGTTGACAGCTTTATTGTAAATTTTATACTGAACCGTGGGGTTAGATCGCGACCAATTGAACTTAAAGTCCTGCACAAAAGACATAGTTAATTTTGCATATTGTCTTGGCTCTCCTTCAACAAAATCACTCAGCCCTGCTCGAGAAATTAGACTTTGAACATCTTCCAATATTCCCGCGCTTCTCATGAAATCCGCGCACGGGTAGTAAGAGGGGTATACTCCCTCTTCACGATTCACTCTCATAACTTGTTGGACTTCCAATTCTTGTTGGTTCAATTGATATCTATTCCACTCCATTTTCTGAAATTTTCAACAAACAATATAAAAATTTGATTTGGTGACATATAATTGAGGGAAACTACCATAGGAACTTGCTAGAGTACTAATCATGCATCAAAACTAGTTTCTACCACTTAGAACAAGCATGCAAGCTCACTAAACATGTTACCTACAGCAGAAAAATATTCAAGATATACTCAACCAAACAAAATTCTACTTGGATAGGCGGAGGAGTCACATACCGAAGAGCAAATGTGCCAAATTTCAGACAGAAATCTGGGCTGAGCAAAGAGATCGAGAAATCTGGAGCTCTTGAGCAAAAACGCGAGTGAGAGGAACCTGGTGCGAGTTTTTTCGGGAGAGAGAAGATGCTGGGAGAAAGAGATGAGATGGTGGGGCAAGGAGGGGCCCACACCACAGGGTGGCGCGCCCCCTCCTTGGCCGCGCCGGCCTGTGGTGTGGCACCCTGTGGTGCCCCACAGGTCATCCTCTGGTGCTCCCAGGTGCCTCGTCGAAAAATAGGACCAACGGTATAATTTTTGTGAATTTTTGAAAACTTTGAAAAATGCACATTTCTGGGTATTTAGTTTATTATTACTGGCCAGGAAATTTTTTGAAATCTCCAATTAACTAAGGAACTTTGCAAATTAAAAATGCTACAGCAACTAGAGCAAGTGGAGGAAGAAAGAGATGTTGTTTACCTCCTCTATGCATATAAAAAGTATTTGTTAACAAGGTTGATCAAGTCTTGCCACCAAATAAATTTTACATAGCATAAGAAGAAATAAACCTCAAATCAATCATGTTACCTTGAATTGTATTGATATGGATCCAATCACGAGAGTTTGATATTCTTATTTAGGCTCATATATAGGACAATCAATAGTTCCCACTTTGATAGTTCTCACATTAAAAATAGTATTGACTCCACATACTTTATCAATCTTCTTGGGGAAATAGACGGTATGCTCCTTATCATCAACATTAAAAGTAACCTTTCCTTTATTGCAATCAATAACAGCCCCTGTGTTAAGAAAAGGTCTCCCAAGAATAATAGACATATTATCATCTTCAGGCATTTCCAACACAACAAAATCAGTTAATATCAAGCAGTTAGTAGTAACTTGAACAGGAACATCCTCACATATACCAACAGGAATAGCAGTAGATTTATCAGCCATTTGCAAAGATATATCAGTAGGTATCAACTTATCTAAATAAAGTCTCTTATAAAGAGAAAAAGGCATAACACTAACACCGGCTCCCAAGTCACATAGAGCAGTTTTAACATAATTATTCTTAATAGAACAAGGAATAGTAGGTATACCTGGGTCGCCCAACTTCTTTGGAACTTTGCCATTGAAAGAGTAATTAGCAAGCATAGTGGAAATTTCCTCATTGGGGATTTTCCTTTTGTTAGTAACAATATCTTTCATATACTTTGAATAAGGTGGCAATTTAATAGCATCAGTCAAAGGGATTTGCAAGAATAAAGGTTTCATCCAATCACAAAATTTATTATAGTGTTCTTCTTCCTTTGATTTTAGTTTCTTAGCAGGAAAAGGCATTTGCTTTTGCACCCAAGGTTCTCTTTCATTACCATGTTTCTCAGCAATAAAATCTTCTTTAGTGTACTTTTTATTTTTAGCATGCTTTTCAGGTTCTTCTTCAACCTCTTCTTTATCAGGAGTATCATTCTTATCATTATCTTTATCATGTTCATTACCACTTTCAGTTTCAGCATCAGAAATAGAAATACTATTAGGATCATTAGCAGGTTCAGAGGATTCTACAACATTTTTATGTTTCTTCTTCTTTTTCTTCTTAGAATGAGCACTAGGTTCAATGTGTTGAGAATCTTGTTCAATTCTTTTGGGATGCCCTTCAGGATATAGAGGATCCTGGGTAGAGACACCACCTCTAGTTGTTACTTCATAAGCATGTTTCTCTTTAGAATTATTTCCTAACAAGTCATTTTGCACTTTAGTGAGTTGATCAATTTGAGTTTGAACCATATGAAAATGTTTAACAAGCATCTTAACATCATTGGAGGTTCTCTCTACAATATCATGCAATTCACTAATAGCTCGAGAATTTTCCATTAAATGATTCTCTACTCTCATATTAAAATTTTCTTGCTTAACAATATAATTATCAAACTCATCTAAGCATTGTGCAGGAGGTTTCGAATACGGAATATCTTCCCTAGTAAAGCGTTGAAGGGAGTTTACCTCAATCATGGATGAAGGGGGAATTATCTCACATATATCTTCTATGGGAGGAAGATTCTTCACATCTTCAGATTTAATACCTTTCTCCTTGAGAGACTTCTTGGCTTCCCTCATATCTTCATCATTTAATTTAATCAAACCCCTCTTCTTTAATATTGGCGTTGGAGTTGGTTCAGGTGTAGTCCAATCATCATGATTCTGGCCTATTTTAGCCAATAATTCTTCAGCGTCGTCTGGAGTTCTTTTCCTGAAAACACAACCAGCACAACTATCCAGGTATGCCCTAGACTCAATGGTTAGTCCACTATAAAATATATCAAGTAAATCATGCTTTTCCAAATCATGGTCAGGCCGAGCTCTAATAAGAGAGCAAAATCTCGCCCAAGCCTCAGGCAATTTCTCTCCATCTTCCTGGTTAAAATTATAAATTCTCTGCAAAGCAATATGTTGAGCACTAGCAGGAAAGTATTTACGGAAGAAAACATCAAGCAATTCTTTTGGACTTTTAATAGAATTAGGTGGCAAACTATTATACCAAGTTTTAGCGTCATCCTTTAATGAGAATGGAAAGATTTTAGCAACAAAGTAAGTACGCATCTTGACATCATCAGAAAACAAGCTACTTAGAGTAGATAACTCAATCATGTGTTCAACAGCACTTTCTTTTTCAGTACCACAAAAGGGTGTTTTCTCAACAATAGCTATATGAGATAGATCAAGAGAAAAATCATAATCTTTATCCTTAATGTTTATAGGAGATGTGGCAAACTTAGGATCAGGAGACAGTTTATATCTAACAGCATGTTCTGCAAGCAACTTTTTAATTTTTCTTGCATCAGTAGTAGCATTGCATTTTTCAATAAAATCATCATTAAGCTCCACATAATCTTCATCAGGATCATCACTAAAATAATCAAGTTCAGGTGAATTAACAGGTGTAGTAGCATTAGGAGTTTCAGTATTTTCAATTTGTCTAGACCTAGCAATTGTAGCATCTAGAAAAGATCCCAATGAACCACTATCATCAAGCACAGCAGAAATATTATCAATATTATGAGAGTTTTCAGATTCAGCAGAAGTACCCGCATGTGAAGCATGCGGCGGTGAAACAAGTTTATCAATCACAGATGGTGAATCAAGTGTAGCGGAGGTACTCAGAATTGTACCTTTTCTTGTAGTGGATGGTAATATGGCGATCTTAGAATCGCGAGGTTTACCCATGATGGAGAATTTGCAGCGAACAATATTAATCCAAGTGAACTTCCAAATAAAGCTATGCTCCCCGGCAACGCCAGAAAATAGTCTTGATGACCCACAAGTATAGGGGATCGCAACATTCGAGGGAAGTAAACCCAATTTATTGATTCGACACAAGGGGAGACAAAGAACACTTGGAAGCCTTAACAGCGGAGTTGTCAATTCAGCTGCACCTGGAAACAGACTTGCTCGCAAGAGTTTATCAGTAGTAACAGTTTTATAGCAGTAGCAGTAGTGAAATAACAGCAGCAGAGTAACAAAGACAGCAGTAGTGATTATAGTAAACAGCAGGATTAAAATACTGTAGGCACGGGGACGGATGACGGGCATTGCATGGATGAGAGAAACTCATGTAACAATCATAGCAGGGCATTTGCAGATAATAATAAAACGGTGTCCAAGTACAAAGCAATCAATAGGCATGTGTTCCATATATAGTCGTGCGTGCTCGCAATGAGAAACTTGCACAACATCTTTTGTCCTACCAGCCGGTGGCAGCCGGGCCTCAAGGGAAACTACTGGATATTAAGGTACTCCTTTTAATAGAGTACCGGAGCAAAGCATTAACACTCCGTGAACACATGTGATCCTCACATCGCTACCATTCCCTCCGGTTGTCCCGATTTCTGTCACTTCGGGGCCATCGGTTCCGGACAGCGACATGTGTATACAACTTGCAGGTAAGATCAATAAACAATGAATATCATGATGAAACAATAACATGTTCAGATCTGAGATCATGGCACTCGGGCCCTAGTGACAAGCATTAAGCATAACAAGTTGCAACAATATCATCAAAGTACCAATTACGGACACTAGGCACTATGCCCTAACAATCTTATGCTATTACATGACCAATCTCATCCAATCCCTACCATCCCCTTCGGCCTACAGCGGGGGAATTACTCACACATGGATGGGGGAAACATGGCTGGTTGATGTAGAGGCGGTGGGATGATGGCGATGATCTCCTCCAATTCCCGTCCGGCGGAGTGCCAGAACGAAGACTTCTGGCTCCCGCGACGGAGTTTCGCGATGTGGCGGCGTTCTGGAGGGTTTCTGACTTCGACTTCTCTCCGTGTGTTTTTAGGTCGAGGCCGATAAATAGTCCGAAGGAGGGCGTCGGAGGCCGGCCGAGGGGGCCACACCATAGGGCCGCGCGGCCCCCCCTAGGCCGCGCCGCCTTATGGTGTGGGGCCCTCGGGCCTCCACCTGACTTGTCCTTCTGGCTCCGTCAGTATTCGGGAAAATAGGGCCTTCTGCATAAATTCCGAGGATTTTCCCGAAAGTTGGATTTCTGCACAAAAACGAGACACCAGAGCAGTTCTGCTGAAAACAGCGTTAGTCCGTGTTAGTTGTATCCAAAATACACAAATTAGAGGCAAAACAATAGCAAAAGTGTTCGGGAAAGTAGATACGTTTTGGACGTATCAGGCCGCGAGGACGGGAGCGTTCCGCAGGGCGTGTTGGAGCTCTTCCAGGGCCTTCTACGCTTCGTCCGTCCACTCGAATGATTCCGATTTCTTCAAGAGGCGATAGAGTGATGTGGCCTTGTCCCCGAGTCGGGGTATGAAGCGACTGAGGGCCGCGACTCGCCCGGTGAGTTTCTGTACGTCGACCAGGCAAGTTGGTTGCTTGGTTCGCAAGGTTTTTTCCGGGTTGGGCTCGATGCCGCGTTTGGAAACGACATAGCCGAGGAGTTGTCCGGATGGAACCCCGAAGGTGCACTTCAGGGGGTTGAGCTTGATCTGGTAGCGCTGCAGGTTGGCGAATGTCTCGGCGAGGTTGGCGACTAGATCGTCCTGCCGAGTCGACTTGACTACCATGTCGTCTATGTAGACGTGTACGTTGCGGCCAATTTGGCTCTCCAGGCAGCTGGTCATGCACCGCTGGTAAGTCGCTCCGGCGTTCCTGAGGCCGAAGGTCATGGATGTGTAGCAGTAAGCGCCGAGTGGCGTGATGAACGCCGTCTTCTCCTGGTCTTTCATTGCCATCTTTATTTGATTGTACCCGGAGTAGGCGTCGAGGAAGCATAGCGATTCCAACCCCGCGACCGCGTCGATGATCTGGTCGATTCGCGGTAGGACGAATGGGTCCTTGGGGCATGCGCGGTTGAGACTGGTGTAGTCGATGCACATGCGCCCGGTCTTGTTCTTCTTTAACACCAAGACTGGGTTTGCCAGCCATTTGGGGTGTTTGATTTTGATGATGAAGCCGGCGGCGAGTAGCCGGTTCACCTTTTCGGCGATTGCGCGCCGACGCTCTTCGCCCACGGGTCGCATCGCTGCTAACGGGTCGTCGGAGGGGACGAGGAGGTGCACAGCAAGTTTTCTCAAACCAAGGTTTATCGAACCAGGAGCCAAGAAGCACGTTGAAGGTTGTTGGTGGCGGGATGTGTGCGCGCAACACTGGGATTCCGGCGCCAACGTGGAACCTGCACAACACAACCAAGTACTTTGCCCCAACGAAACAGGGAGGTTGTCAATCTCACCGGCTTGCTGTAACAAAGGATTAGATGTATAGTGTGGATGATGATTGTTTGCAGAAAACAGTAGAACAAGTATTGCAGTAGATTGTATTTAATGTAAAAGGACCGGGGTCCACAGTTCACTAGAGGTGTCTCTCCCATAAGATAAATAGCATGTTGGGTGAACAAATTACAGTCGGGAAATTGACAAATAGAGAGGGCATGACAATGCACATACATGATATGATAAGTATTGTGAGATTTAATTGGGCATTACGACAAAGTACATAGACCGCTATCCAGCATGCATCTATGCCTAAAAAGTCCACCTTCAGGTTATCATCCGAACCCCTTCCGGTATTAAGTTGCAAACAACAGACAATTGCATTAAGTATGGTGCGTAATGTAATCAATAACTACATCCTCGGACATAGCATCAATGTTTTATCCCTAGTGGCAACATCACATCCACAACCTTAGAACTTTCTGTCACTGTCCCAGATTTAATGGAGGCATGAACCCACTATCGAGCATAAATACTCCCTCTTGGAGTTAAGAGCAAAAACTTGGCCAGAGCCTCTACTAATAACGGAGAGCATGCAAGATCATAAACAACACATAGGTAATAGATTGATAATCAACATAACATAGTATTCTCTATCCATCGGATCCCGACAAACACAACATATAGCATTACAGATAGATGATCTTGATCATGTTAGGCAGCTCACAAGATCCAACAATGAAGCACATGAGGAGAAGACGACCATCTAGCTACTGCTATGGACCCATAGTCCAGGGGTGAACTACTCACTCATCACTCCGGAGGCGACCATGGCGGTGAAGAGTCCTCCGGGAGATGATTCCCCTCTCCGGCAGGGTGCCGAAGGCGATCTCCTGAATCCCCCGAGATGGGATTGGTGGCACGGCGTCTCAGTATGGTTTTCCGTATCGTGGCTCTCGGTATTGGGGGTTTCGCGATGGAGGCTTTAAGTAGGCGGAAGGGCAGGTCACAAGCGCCACGGGGACCCACACAGGCCGCACGGCCAGGGCCCAGGCCGCGCCGCCCTGGCGTGTCGTCGCCCCGTGGCCCCACTTCGTCTTCTCTTCGGTCTTCTGGAAGCTTCGTGGCAAAATAGGACCCTGGGCGTTGATTTCGTCCAATTCCGAGGATATTTCTTTGCTAGGATTTCTGAAACCAAAAACAGCAGAAAACAACAACTGGCTCTTCGGCATCTCGTTAATAGGTTAGTGCCGGAAAATGCATAAATATGACATAAAGTATGCATAAAACATGTAGATATCATCAATAATGTGGCATGGAACATAAGAAATTATTGATACGCGGAGACGTATCAGCATCCCCAAGCTAGTTCTGCTCGTCCCGAGCAGGTAAACGATAACAAAGATAATTTCTGGAGTGACATGCCATCATAACCTTGATCATACTATTGTAAGCATATGTAATGAATGCAGCGATCAAAACAATGGTAATGACATGAGTAAACAAATGAATCATAAAGCAAAGACTTTTCATGAATAGCACTTCAAGACAAGCATCAATAAGTCTTGCATAAGAGTTAACTCATAAAGCAATAAATCAAAGTAAAGGTATTGAAGCAACACAAAGGAAGATTAAGTTTCAGCGGTTGCTTTCAACTTATAACATGTATATCTCATGGATAGTGTCAATGTAAAGTAATATAACAAGTGCAATATGCAAGTATGTAGGAATCAATGCACAGTTCACACAAGTGTTTGCTTCTTGAGGTGGAGAGAGATAGGTGAACTGACTCAACATAAAAGTAAAAGAAAGGTCCTTCAAAGAGGAAAGCATCGATTGCTATATTTGTGCTAGAGCTTTGGTTTTGAAAACATGAAACAATTTTGTCAACGGTAGTAATAAAGCATATGTATCATGTAAATTATATCTTACAAGTTGCAAGCCTCATGCATAGTGTACTAATAGTGCCCGCACCTTGTCCTAATTAGCTTGGATTAACACGGATTATCATTGCATAACATATGTTTCAACCAAGTGTCACAAAGGGGTACCTCTATGCCGCCTGTACAAGGGTCTAAGGAGAAAGTTCGCATTGGATTTCTCGCTTTTGATCATTCTTCAACTTAGACACCCATACCGGGACAACATAGACAACAGATAATGGACTCCTCTTTTAATGCTTAAGCATTCAACAACAGTTAATATTCTCATAAGATATTGAGGTTTTATGTCCAAACTGAAACTTCCACCATGATTCATGGCTTTAGTTAGCGGCCCAATGTTCTTCTCTAACAGTATGCATGCATACTCAAACCATTTGATTGTGAAAACCGCCCTTACTTCAGACAAGATGAACATGCATAGCAACTCACATGATATTCAACAAAGAGTTGATGGCGTCCCCAGGAACATGGTTATCGCACAACAAGCAACTTAATAAGAGATAAAGTGCATAAGTACATATTCAATACCACAATAGTTTTTAAGGCTATTTTGTCCCATGAGCTATATATTGCAAAGGCGAATGATGGAAATTTAAAGGTAGCACTCAAGCAATTTACTTTGGAATGGCGGAGAAATACCATGTAGTAGGTAGGTATGGTGGACACAAATGGCATAGTGGTTGGCTCAAGGATTTTGGATGCATGAGAAGTATTCCCTCTCGATACAAGGTTTAGGCTAGCAAGGTTATTTGAAACAAACACAAGGATGAACCGGTGCAGCAAAACTCACATAAAAGACATATTGTAAACATTATAAGACTCTACACCGTCTTCCTTGTTGTTCAAAACTCAATACTAGAAATTATCTAGACTTTAGAGAGACCAAATATGCAAACCAAATTTTAGCAAGCTCTATGTATTTCTTCATTAATAGGTGCAAAGTATATGATGCAAGAGCTTAAACATGAGCACAACAATTGCCAAGTATAAAATTATTCAAGACATTTTAGAATTACTACATGTAGCATTTCCCGATTCAAACCATATAACAATTTAACGAAGAAGATTCAACCTTCGCCATGAATACTATGAGTAAAGCCTAAGGACATATTTGTCCATATGCAACAGCGGAGCGTGTCTCTCTCCCACACAATGAATGCTAGGATCCATTTTATTCAAACAAAACAAAACAAAAACAAACAGACGCTCCAAGCAAAGCACATAAGATGTGATGGAATAAAAATATAGTTTCAGGGGAGGAACCTGATAATGTTGTCGATGAAGAAGGGGATGCCTTGGGCATCCCCAAGCTTAGACGCTTGAGTCTTCTTAAAATATGCAGGGGTGAACCACGGGGCATCCCCAAGCTTAGAGCTTTCACTCCTCTTGATCATAGTATATCATACTCCTCTCTTGACCCTTGAAAACTTCCTTCACACCAAACTTCAAGCAAACTCATTAGAGGGTTAGTTCACAATCAAAAATTCACATGTTCAGAGGTGACACAATCATTCTTAACACTTCTGGACATTGCACCAAGCTACTGGACATTAATGGATCAAAGAAATTCATCCAACATAGCAAAAGAGGCAATGCGAAATAAAAGGCAGAATCTGTCAAAAACAGAACAGTCCGTAAAGACGAACCTGGAAGGGGCACTTAACTTGCTCAAACGGAAAAACTCAAAACTGATGAAAGTTGCGTACATATCTGAGGATCACGCACGTAAATTTGCAGATTTTTTTGATTTTTTTACAGAGACTTCTGCGCGAATTCGTGACAGACAGCAATGCTGTTTCTGTGCAGCAATCCAAATCTAGCATCAACTTTACCATAGAGACTTTACTTGGCACAAAAACATGATAAGGAGAGGTTGCTACAGTAGTAAACAACTTCCAAGACTCAAATATAAAACAAAGTACTGTAGTAAAAACATGGGTTGTCTCCCATAAGCGCTTTTCTTTAACGCCTTTCAGCTAGGCGCAGTGTGTATCAAGTATTATCAAGAGATGAAGCATCAACAGCATAACTTGTTCTAATAATAGAATCATAAGGTAACTTCATTCTCTTTCTAGGGAAGTGTTCCATACCTTTCTTGAGAGGAAATTGATATTTAATATTACCTTCCTTCATATCAATGGTGGCACCAACAGTTCGAAGAAAAGGTCTTCCCAATATAATGGGACAAGATGCATTGCATTCAATATCCAAAACAACAAAATCAACGGGGACAAGGTTATTGTTAACCATAATACGAACATTATCAATCCTCCCCAAAGGTTTCTTTTTAGCATTATCAACAAGATTAACATCCAAATAACAATTTTTCAATGGTGGCAAGTCAAGCATATCATAGATTTTCTTAGGCATAACAGAAATACTTGCACCAAGATCACATAAAGCATTACAATCAAAATCATTGATCTTCATCTTAATGATGGGCTCCCAACCATCTTCTAACTTTCTAGGAATAGAGGTTTCAAGTTTTAGTTTCTCCTCTCTAGCTTTTATGAGAGCATTTGTAATATGTTTTGTAAAGGCCAAATTTATAGCACTAGCATTGGAACTTTTAGCAAGTTTTTGTAAGAACTTTATAACTTCAGAGATGTTACAATCATCAAAATCTAAATCATTATGAGCTACAGCAATGGGATCATCATCCCCAATGTTGGAAAAAATTTCAGCAGTTTTATCACAGGCAGTTTCAGCAGTTTTAGCAGTTTCGGCAGTTTTGCAGGCTTTGCATTAGAAGTAGAAACATTGCCAACACCAATTCTTTCACCATTATTAGTAGGAGGTGCAGCAACATGTGGAGCATTAACATTACTAGTGGTGGTAATAGTCCAAACTTTAGCTACATTATTCTTTTTAGCAAGTTTTTCATTTTCTTCTCTTTCCCACCTAGCATGCAATTCAGCCATCAATCTTATATTCTCATTAATTCTAACTTGGATGGCATTTGCTGTAGTAACAATTTTATTTTCAATATCCTTATTAGGCATAACTTTCAATTTTAAAAGATCAACATCAGAGGCAAGTCTATCAACCTTAGAAGCAAGAATATCAATTTTATCAAGCTTTTCCTCAACAGATTTGTTAAAAGCAGTTTGTGTACTAATAAATTCTTTAAGCATAGCTTCAAGTCCAGGGGGTGTGTTCCTATTATTGTTGTAAGAATTCCCATAAGAATTACCATAACCGTTACCATTATTATAAGGATATGGCCTATAGTTATTACTAGAATTGTTCCGATAAGCATTGTTGTTGAAATTATTATTTTTAATGAAGTTTACATCAACATGTTCTTCTTGAGCAACCAATGAAGCTAATGGAACATTATTAGGATCAACATTTGTCCTATCATTCACAAGCATAGACATAATAGCATCAATCTTATCACTCAAGGAGGAGGTTTCTTGACAGAATTTACCTTCTTACCTTGTGGAGCTCTTTCCGTGTGCCATTCAGGAGTAATTTATCATCATATCATCAAGAAGCTTTGTCGCCCCAAGGTGATGGACATAAAGGTACCTCCAGCAGCTGAATCCAATAGGTTTCGCGAAGAAAAGTTCAGTCCTGCATAGAAGGTTTGGATGATCATCCAAGTAGTCAGTCCATGGGTTGGGCAATTTTTTACCAAAGATTTCATTCTCTCCCAAGCTTGAGCAACATGTTCATTATATAATTGTTTAAAATTCATTATGCTACTTCTCAAAGATATAATTTTAGCGGGAGGATAATATCTACCAATAAAAGCATCCTTACATTTAGTCCATGAATCAATACTATTCTTAGGCAAAGATAGCAACCAATCTTTAGCTCTTCCTCTTAATGAGAAAGGAAACAATTTCAATTTTATAATGTCACCATCTACATCCTTATACTTTTGCATTTCACATAATTCAACAAAATTATTAAGATGGGCAGCAGCATCATCAGAACTAACACCAGAAAATTGTTCTCTCATAACAAGATTCAGTAAAGCAGGTTTAATTTCAAAGAATTCTGCTGTAGTAGCAGGTGGAGCAATAGGTGTGCATAGGAAATCATTATTATTTGTGTTTGTGAAGTCACACAACTTAGTATTTTCAGGGGTATTCATTTTAGCAGTAGTAAATAAAGCAAACTAGATAAAGTAAATGCAAATAACTAATTTTTTGTGTTTTTGATATAGAGAGCAAGACAGTAAATAAAGTAAAGCTAGCAACTAATTTTTTTGTGTTTTGATATAATGCAGCAAACAAAGTAGTAAATAAAATAAAGCAAGACAAAAACAAAGTAAAGAGATTGGATTGTGGAGACTCCCCTTGTAGCGTGTCTTGATCTCCCCGGCAACGGCGCCAGAAATTTAGCTTGATGGCGTGTAACACACACGTTCGTTGGGAACCCCAAGAGGAAGGTATGATGCACACAGTAGCAAGTTTTCCTCAGAAAGAAACCAAGGTTTATCAAACCAGGAGGAGCCAAGAAGCACGTTGAAGGTTGTTGGTGGCGGGATGTAGTGCGGCGCAACACCAGTGATTCCGGCGCCAACGTGGAACCTGCACAACACAACCAAAGTACTTTGCCCCAACGAACAAAGGAGGTTGTCAATCTCACCGCTTGCTGTAACAAAGGATTAGATGTATAGTGTGGATGATGATTGTTTGCAGAAAACAGTAGAACAAGTATTGCAAAGAGATTGTATTTAATGTAAAAGAATGGACCGGGTCCACAGTTCACTAGAGGTGTCTCTCCCATAAGATAAATAGCATGTTGGGTGAACAAATTACGACGGGCAATTGACAAATAGAGGGGCATGATAATGCACATACATGATATGATAAGTATTGTGAGATTTAATTGGGCATTACGACAAAGTACATAGACCGCTATCCAACATGCATCTATGCCTAAAAAGTCCACCTTCGTGGTTATCCGAACCCTTCCGGTATTAAGTTGCAAACAACAGACAATTGCATTAAGTATGGTGCGTAATGTAATCAATAACTACATCCTCGGACATAGCATCAATGTTTTATCCCTAGTGGCAACAGCACATCCACAACCTTAGAACTTTCTGTCACTGTCCCAGATTTAATGGAGGCATGAACCCACTATCGAGCATAAATACTCCCTCTTGGAGTTAAGAGCAAAAACTTGCCAGAGCCTCTACTAATAACGGAGAGCATGCAAGATCATAAACAACACATAGGTAATAGATTGATAATCAACATAACATAGTATTCTCTATCCATCGGATCCCGACAAACACAACATATAGCATTACAGATAGATGATCTTGATCATGTTAGGCAGCTCACAAGATCCAACAATGAAGCACATGAGGAGAAGACGACCATCTAGCTACTGCTATGGACCCATAGTCCAGGGGTGAACTACTCACCCATCACTCCGGAGGCGACCATGGCGGTGAAGAGTCCTCCGGAGATGATTCCCCTCCGGCAGGTGCCGGAAGCGATCTCCGAATCCCGAGATGGGATTGGCGGCGGCGGCTCAAGAAGGTTTTCCGTATCGTGGCTCTGGTACTGGGGGTTTCCCAATGGAGGCTTTAAGTAGGGCGGAAGGGCAGGTCAAAGGCCACGGGGACCCACACAGTGGGCCGCGCGGCCAGGGCCCGGCCGCGCCGCCCGGCGTGTCGTCGCCTCCGTGGCCCCACTTCGTCTTCTCTTCGGTCTTCTGGAAGCTTCGTGGCAAAATAGGACCCTGGGCGTTGATTTCGTCCAATTCCGAGGATATTTCTTTACTAGGATTTCTGAAACCAAAAACAACAGAAAACAGCAACTGGCTCTTCGGCATCTCGTTAATAGGTTAGTGCCGGAAAATGCATAAATATGACATAAAGTATGCATAAAACATGTAGATATCATCAATAATGTGGCATGGAACATAAGAAATTATCGATACGTCGGAGACGTATCACTTGCCTAACGGGGCGTGCGGTGGGGTCGACGTGTAATTTGTGCTCAGCAAGTTCTCTCGGGACACCCGACATGTCAGATGGTTTCCATGCAAAGATATCTCGATTCTCACGGAGGAACTTGATGAGCGCGCTTTCCTATTGGGCGGACAGGCCCGTCCCAATGGTAACTTGCCTACTCGAATCGTTCTCTACAAGATCTACTTGGCGAGTGTCGGCTTGAAGGCGAGTCGAGCTCGGTCGGCTTCTCGAGGATGGCGGGGTCGTTGCGGTCGACTGGGTACTTGGCGAGCTCGACGATGTTGTCATGTTCTTCGGCGATGACGGCGTCGGCGAGCTTGGCGCTGCTGTCCTCGCACTCCAGTGCCATCTCCGGGTCGCCGTGGACGGTGATGACGCCTCGAGGCCCTGGCATCTTCATCATGTTGTATGCGTAGTGGGGGGTCGCCATGAAGCGGGCGAACGCCTGCGACCGAGTACGCAGTGGTAGGAGCTGCGGAAGTTTACCACCTCGAACGTTATCCGCTCGGTGCGGTAGTTCACAAGTGTGCCGAAGGTTACCGGCAGCGTGACCTTGCCGATCGGGAAGGCCTTCCGCCCCGGGACGATGCCGTGGAAGGTGACTTTGGTGTTCTCGAGGTGCGAGTCTGGCAGGCCAAGCCGCTGGAAGGTCTCGTAGTACAGGATGTTAATGGAGCTCCCTCCATCCATCAGTGTCTTCGGCAGGCAGTAGTCGGCCACCTTGGGCCTGACGACTAGCGCCACTCGGCCAGGGTACTCGATGCGTGGGGCGTGATCTTCGCGACTCCACGTGATGCGCTGCTCGGACCAGTTGAGCCACCGGGGGACGTCGAGGATGACATCGTGTACGGCAACCGCCCTTGTGAGTACCTTCCTGTCCCGGCGGTCGCCGACTCCGGTGAAGGTATGGAGCGAGCCGGTGCTACGGCCGAACCTGTCTTCCTTGTGCTGGTCTTGGTCCTTGGTGCGGTCCTTGTGTTGGTTGCCGCCGTCAGCTTCCTTGGCACGGCGGGCCTTCTGTATCTGCTTCAGGGAGTAGCAGTTTCCCGTCGTGTGTGTTGAGGGCTTGCCCTCCCTTCTGTGGTAGATGCACGGGGCGTCCAGCAGGCTGCGTGCATCGAACCGTTTGGGCTAGGGTCGATCCTCTCTGGGCGCGCGGTTATCGCGGCGAAAGGACTTTGGGTCGCGCTGCTCGTAGTCGGCGTTGGCGATGAGTTCGGGGTGTCCGCCGTCTGTGCGGCGTTTACCGTTGCTTGACCGGCCGCCAAACCGGTAGTCGCCGCGACGAGTGTCGGGGTGAGTGGGGCGGCGCTTACGCCGCTGCCCGTACTCATCATCCGAGTCGATGATACGTCTCCAACGTATCTATAATTTCTTATGTTCCATGCTTGTTTTATGACAATACCTACATGTTTTACTCGCACTTTATAATGCTTTTATGCATTTTCCGGGACTAATCTATTAACAAGATGCCGCAGTGCCGCTCCCCGTTTTCTGCTGTTTTTGATTTCGAAAAGTTAGTTTATGGATATTCTCGGAATTGGACGAAACAAAATCCCACGGCCTTATTTTCCACGGAAGGTTCCAGAAGTCCGAAGGAGAGACGAAGAGGAGCCACGAGGCGGCCACACCATAGGGGGGCGCAGCCCCATCCCTGGCTGCACCGCCATATGGGGTGGGCCCCTCGGGCGTCCCCGACTCTGCCCCTTCGCCTATATAATCTTCCCGACGCGAAAACCCTAGTACCGAGAGCCAGAATACGAGAACAGTTCCAGAGACGCCGCCGTCAACCCTATCTCGGGGGGTTCAGAAGATCGCCTCCGGCACCCTGCCGGAGAGGGGAATCATCACCGGAGGGCTCTACATCACCATGCCCGCCTCCGGACTGATGCGTGAGTAGTTCATCCTTGGACTATGGGTCCATAGCAGTAGCTAGATGGTTGTCTTCTCCTCTTGTGCTATCATGTTAGATCTTGTGAGATGCCTATCATGATCAAGATCATCTATTTGTAATGCTACATGTTGTGTTTGTTGGGATCCGATGAATATGGAATACTATGTCAAGTTGATTATTGATCTATCATATATGTGTTGTTTATGATCTTGCATGATCTCCGTTGCTAGTAGAGGCTCTGGCCAAGTTGATACTTTTAACTCCAAGAGGGAGTATTTATGCTAGATAGTGGGTTCATGTCTCCATTGAATCTGGGGGAGTGACAGCAACCCCTAAGGTTGTGGATGTGTTGTTGCCACAAGGGATAAAACATCAATGCTTTGTCTAAGGATATTTGTATTGTTTACATTACGCACAGTACTTAATGCAATTGTTGTTGTTTGCAACTTAATACGGGAAGGGTGCGGATGCTAACCCGAAGGTGGACTTTTTAGGCATAGATGCATGCTGGATGGCGGTCTATGTTCTTTGTCGTAATGCCCTAAGTAAATCTCATAGTAGTCATCATGATATGTATGTGCATTGTTATGCCCTCTCTATTTGTCAATTGCCCAACTGTAATTTGTTCACCCAACATGCTATTTATCTTATTGGAGAGACACCACTAGTGAACTGTGGACCCCGGTCCATTCTTTTACATCTGAAATACAATCTACTGCAATCATTGTTCTCTTTTGTTTTCTGCAAGCAAACATCATTCTCCACACCATACGTTTAATCCTTTGTTTTCAGCAAGCCGGTGAGATTGACAACCTCAAAAGTTGGGGCAAAGTACTTTGATTGTGTTGTGCAGGTTCCACGTTGGCGCGTAATCCCTGGTGTTGCGCCACACTACACTCCTTCACCAAAACCCTTCATGTGATCTTCATCTCCTCCGGTTCGATAACCTTGGTTTCTTTCTGAGGGAAAACTCGCTGTTGTACGCATCATACCTTCCTCTTGGGGTTCCCAACGGACGTGTGCTTTACCGTCACAAGCAGTCGACTACAGGGTCTTCGTCGGCGTAGCGCAGGGCGATGTCGAAGAGCTCGGCGATGGAGATGTTGTCTCTGCTGACGCGGCGGAGCTTGGCGCTGAGCGGCTCGTACCGGCAGCACCGCCGGAAGCAGTAGATCGCCGTGTCCGTGCTGATGCCGCTGGAGGTCGTCCACATGTCCTGCCAGAGTTGCACCCATCGGCGAGTTGACTCACGTGGGCCTTGGATGCAGCGATCCAGGTCTGCTATGGTGGTTGCGTGGGTGTACGCGCTGGCGAAGTGCTGGATGAACGCGACGCGAGCTTCTTCCCAGGAGTCGATGCTGTTTGGGGTGAGGGTGTTGAGCCAGTGGCGATTTACGCCATCCATCATGAGGGGCAGCTTACATGCGGCGAGCAGCTCAGAGTGGCCCTGGATGCCCATCGCCATGGTGTACGAGTCGATCCAGACCGTAGGGTCGATGTGGGTGTCGTACTTCTCGATGTCACGGGGCCCCTTGAACCCTACGAGGTAGGGCTCGCCTCTGATCACAGGGCCAAAGCACGCTGGGCCGACCCGATTGAACGCGCTCTGGCGCGGGAGTTCGTCAGCGTAGCGGTCGTTCATGCGGTTGCGCGCTCGCCATTCTTGGTCGTTGACGATGTGGGTGCGCGCATCGATTGGTTGCCCGTTGGCGGCGACCATTGCTCGCGTGGGGCGTGGCTCGACTCGGTGATTGGTCGAGTGGGCTGCGCGTGGCGCTGGTGGCTGATACGTCTCAAACGTACCTATAATTTCTTATGTTCCATGCTAGTTATATGACAATACTCACATGTTTTATATACACTTTACATCGTTTTGATGCATTTTCCGACACTAACCTATTAACAAGATGCCGAAGCGCCTGTTTTCTGCTGTTTTTTGTTTTGAAATCCTACACATGAAATATTCTCGGAATTGGACGAAACAAAAGCCCACGGTCCTATTTTCCACGGAGCCTTCACCGAAGAGGAGACGAAGAGGGACGCGAGGCGGCCACACCATAGGGGGCGCGGCCCCACCCCCGGCCGCCGCTTATGGGGTGGGCCCCTCGGGCGCGCCCCGACTCTGCCCCTTCGCCTATATATTCTCTCCGTCGCGAAAACCCTATCACCGAGAGCCACGATACGAGAAAAGTTACTGTGACGCCGCCGCCACCAATCCCATCTCGGGGGATTCAGGAGATCGCCTCCGGCACCCTGCCGGAGAGGGGAATCATCACCGGAGGGCTCTATATCACCATGCCCGCCTCCGGATGATGCGTGAGTAGTTCATCCTTGGACTATGGGTCCATAGCAGTAGCTAGATGGTTGTCTTCTCCTCTTGTGCTATCATGTTTAGATCTTGTGAGCTGCCTATCATGATCAAGATCATCTATTTGTAATGCTACATGTTGTGTTTGGTTGGATCCGATGAATATGGAATACTATGTCAAGTTGATTATCGATCTATCATATATGTGTTGTTTATGTTCTTGCATGCTCTCCGTTGCTAGTAGAGGCTCTGGCCAAGTTGATACTTGTGACTCCAAGAGGGAGTATTTATGCTCGATAGTGGGTTCATGCCTCCATTGAATCTGGGACAGTGACAAAAAGTTCTAAGGTTGTGGATGTCTGTTGCCACTAGGGATAAAACATCGATGCTTTGTCTAAGGATATTTGTATTGATTACATTACGCACAATACTTAATGCAATTGTCTGTTGTGCAACTTAATACTGGAAGGGGTGCGGATGCTAACCCGAAGGTGGACTTTTTAGGCATAGATGCATGCTTGATAGCGGTCTATGTTCTTTGTCGTAATGCCCTAAGTAAATCTCATAGTAGTCATCATGATATGTATATGCATCTCTATTTGTCAATTGCCCAACAGTAATTTGTTCACCCAACATGCTATTTATCTTATTGGAGAGACACCACTAGTGAACTGTGGACCCCGGTCCATTCTTTTACATCTGAAATACAACCTACTGATATCATTGTTCTCTGTTGTTCTTTGCAAACAAACATCATTCTCCACACCATATGTTTAATCCTTTGTTTACAGCAAGCCGGTGAGATTGACAACCTCACTGTTAATTTGGGGCAAAGTATTTTTATTGTGTTGTGCAGAGGTTCCACGTTGGCGCCGGAATCCCTGGTGTTGCGCTGCACTACACTCCTTCACTAACAACCTTCACGTGGCCTTCATCTCCTACTGGTTCGATAACCTTGGTTTCTTACTGAGGGAAAACTTGCTGCTGTACGCATCATACCTTCCTCTTGGGGTTCCCAACGGACGTGTGCTTTAGCGTCACAAGCAGTGGCGGGCAGTTGTTGACGTTGGCGACCGCGTGATTCGCCGCTGCTGATGAAGCAGCGCGGCTGGCGGATGAGCACGAGTAGAGTCGCCCTTGTGAATCCGCGGCGGTGTGCTGTTGCTCCAGGGCCTTGGTGACTAGGGCCTTAGCATGCTGGACGAGGATCGCACCTTCTCCCGTTTCAGGGAGTTTGGCAAGAACGGCCTGAGCGGCCGCGACATTGTCGGCCGGAGATGAGTGTAGGTGCAGGCCGCTGGCGTCGACCTCCACCCGGGGAGCTTCGGGTGGCGGTGGTGGCGGCGGTGGTGGTGGCAGTGGTGCTCCATGCGCCTCTCTGCCGGCGGCAGCCCGACTTGATTCGGGGATGTCGGGGTTCTGGACTCGGGCGGCCCGGACTTCTCCGTCTGGGTCGTCGAAGTTGAGGCGGGCGCTGGGGAAGTCATGCGCACGAGCGTGCTCCATGTGCAGGCGATTGTGCTGTTGGCGGTAGTGAGACACAGCTCTCACTTCATCTTGCTCGAGGCGGAATTTCTGCCACTCGGCTAGTTCCTTCTTCCTCTGCTCCTCGAGGGCCGCCCGATGCGCCTCGATCTCGGTCGCGTTGGCGGTTGCTGGGAGGGGCGTGGAGAAGGCGTCATTTGGAGGCACTTCCTCGCCTCCCGCCATGAAGACGGCGATTGGGTACTGGTAGTGCGGGGCGTCGACGGAGTCCGACTCGGAGTCGCTGCCGAAGAGGGGAGGACGGAGTCGTCCTCGAAGTCGCTCGGGTGAGAGACCAGGGAGATGGAGTCCTCGAACGACGCCGCGGTGATGGAACCGGCGACCGACGCCGTGGCGGTGGACTCGGCGGCGATGCCGTGGCCGCCGAGTCGGCGTCGTCCTCTAGGGCCGACTCGCCCTCGACGTATACTTCGCCGGTGACTGGGAGAGTGGCGGTGAGGAGTTGCCCCGGCACGAAGGGGTCGTGCAGCTGGCCAGGGCGAGGTTCAGTGGGGTCGCTGACGCTGGCGAGCCCGACGAAGAGGTTGATCGTGCCGACCGGCACCATCCAAGCGTGCTTGAGGGGCGCGGAGGCCGGCTGATAGGAGCTCGGCTGGATGTGGAAGAAGTTGCCCGTGGCGATCATCCTGCCGGAGGCGATCGACCGGCGTGTCGGCGAGTAAGGCCTCGCCGCAGCTCGGAGGCTTGATGTCCCATGCCCCACGGTGGGCGCCACTGTCGTGGATGTGACCACGGCAGGTACTACCGGGGGTAGCACTTCATTGATTCGGGGGCAAGGAGACATG
Organism: Lolium multiflorum; assembly: GCA_030979885.1. Lineage (NCBI taxonomy): Eukaryota > Viridiplantae > Streptophyta > Magnoliopsida > Poales > Poaceae > Lolium > Lolium multiflorum. The sequence goes on from JAUUTY010000267.1 coordinate 72,287, forward strand.
GCCATCTGCGGGTCGAGGTGCACAAGACGCAAGGGTTTACCCAGGTTCAGCCCCTCCGGAGAGTAAAAGGCCTACGTCCTGCTAGATCTTATTGCTCAGTGGAGAATTACAATGGGGGGGCTCAGTCGGCGGCTACGCCAAGAGCTTACAAGGGAAGATTGGATCTCAGGTAATGTGTCCTCTAGGGTTTAAGCTCGGGGGTTTATATAGGCACCCCCGACCTAGGGTTACATGGAGATAACTCCGAATCGTATCGGTTGCTACTAATCCGGGATTCGCCACCCCTCTCACAAGTAATCTTCTTATCCAGTCGCGCGGATCTTCACCCTGGGATCACAGCCCAGATGCCTTAGGGCCCAGTCGCTTGGGCGACTGGCGGTCCACCCGGGCCTCCATCTTCATGGCGAGTGGGACTGGCGACCCACCCCCTATGGGCATATCCCCATCACAAATGAAGTGCAAGTGTGTAGTAAATAAAATAGAGATAAGAGATTTATAAGCAGCATATCCGTAAATACTCTTGCCCCTAAATCCAGAGGTGACAAGAGCCTCTTGGTCCAACCACTGTTCCCATAGCCGCGGGTAACAACATTTATTAAGTAAATGAATATATACCAAAGCATTAAGCTAGATGATTGTTCCGTTGATCCCGAATGAATCACTAAACATGTATCGTTAATTTCCCCTTTCTGTCACTGAGGTTTCGCGGTAGCACGCCGTTCTCCACTCATCACACCTCTTCCCCTGATCGATTTGATAGACATGGGTACATGCAGATCATTGAATTGAGCAAAGAGACAAGGACACAAGATTGCAAAATTCCTATTCAATCCTTACACATTTTATAAGATTAGATGCACATAAATGCTGCGAGGATTCATCCCAACCCGCAGCCCATGAGGACTACTCACACATAATATCAAGATCAATATCAAAGATAGAAATCATTGTGGCAAATACTTGGATTGAAATCACAATATTCTTACAATGATCGCCAATTATCAAGGAGAGCTCTATTAAAATGGAGATGGCTATGGCTATGGAGGAGATGGGAGATGGAATGGATGAACTATGATGGTGGATCTCCTTCGGTGTGGTGTAGATGGATCTGGTGGATGGCGGATCTATTTAGCGACGAATCGCTCTCTCTCTCTTTGGTGTCGGGTTCTTCACATAACTTATAGGGTTTGATCTCGGGAATGCTGCGGCGCAGTACGGGTGAACGGTACGAGTGGGGCTTGCCCGTACCGGTGTCCGCTAAACCTTCTGGACCCGCCTTTTGAAGTCCGGTCAACTTTGCTGCACTTGTGACGCGATTCTCTTCAGTAATTGCGGGTCCATTTGCCATTATGACGTGATTTCCTCCACACTATTCAAAGATATGAGAGATTGCACATCTTTGTAATAATTAGTCATTAGTAACAAATTGAGAGGTAAACTTAGTCAATTTCTTGACTTAACTAAAGGTTTAAACGTGAGAAAAAGTGGCGTATTTCACATCCATCAACTACATAGGTAGGTATGGTGGAGATTTTTTGGAATTTTTTGGCTAGGGGATTTTGGATTCACAAGACTTTTCTTGCACTTTCTATTTATTTTGAGGCTCTAAGGAAGAAGATTTATAATCACAAGCATGTTTAAGTGTCCATATAGTGTTGCACATCTCTTAATAAATAAAGTAAAATATAGTTAACCATTTATATAGGTGAATAAAAGATGGCACTAAATATGGCACTAGCAAATTAAAATTCATCAAAGAACGGGAAACATGAATCTTATGCATGACTTGTTTTACAATTTTATTTTCCTTCCCTTTTTCGCTAATAGCATCCAATTTAACCTTATTTCATTCTAGTAGCTCTTCCATACTCTTATTACAAAATTTCAAGGTGGTGTTCTCATTATTAATGCAAAAAAAAATGAAATTCTATATGAAGACGCTCCAAGTTTAAATGACAATCTTATGTTGCTCAAAAAACAAAGTTTAGACGTTTGCAAAAAAGAGTTTAATAGGTCAAGTGGGGTGCTTTGGGCATCCCCAAGATTATTGTTTTCACCATTCTTAGATAGCTCATAGTGTGGTGTTCCTGTCAAAAAACTTCAACATAAAACTTTCTCCCATTTCTTTTTTATGTAGTGACATTAGTGGTACAAATATATGATGCAAGCTGCCATGCAATCCTTTAACGAAATTTTATTTGATGTGTCTAGAAAGTACATTTCGTGGTCTACATTCTCCAAATCTGAACCAACTCAAAAAAATTAAATTGGAACTTAAAGGTATGCACAATACAAAAAAGGACAAAATCCGTCAAGAAAAACAGCAGCAACTAAACGTAATTTATTCAACAACTTGGTCACGCAAGGAATTTTAGGAAATTTTTGTGCTTATAGAAAATAAAAAGTTAAAACTATATGCGAAAAAATGGGAAAAAGTTGCGTCTCACTTCCGTTTCCCCCCTGTTAGCTCTCAACTCTCTACAGTAGCTGGTCTTCCTCCTCCCTTGACCGGGCCGACCCGGAGCCACTCCGCCGGAATAGCCGGCCGGAGGCGGTGAAGGTGACGCGCCGGAGTAGTCTAGGTGTAGATCTTAGGTTTGCTTTGTGTGCTTGTGGCGTATGCCACCGTTTGGGCGCATGCCCCTTAGTGGAGGCGTCGGCCGGGATCTCCGCCGCCAGATCCAGGCCATCTTTGGGCTGCTGCTGCTTCTTCTTCTACTCCGATGGCTGGAGGGAGGAGACGCATCAAGCAGCATCGCCTTCCCCAATAAGCTGGTGGCTGCAGGTTCCTCTTCTTCCCTGGATCTCAGCACAAGTGATGCACTCCTGGCCGGCCGTGGTGGCGTGGGGGAGAGTGGTTCTGGTGCTGTGAGGTGTGTCTCTTCTTCTCTCCTGGCCGGCCATGGTGGCGAGGAGGAGCAGAGGAAGGGCTCGCTGATTTTGGCCTGTGGGGAAGGATCCTGCCTTCTCTGCTGGTGTGGAGGCTGTCCGAGTTCGTCGTTCCCTCTTCTTTCTCTGGTTTGCCGTGGTGGTAAGCTAAGAAGTGTCGGGCACACGGATTGGATGCTTCCTCATCGGAACATGCCTGCTGGGTGCTACGGAGCTTCATCGTCGGAGCTCCTTCGTGCGGAACACGCGTCGCTCCTCGTCGACGGCGCGATCCTTGGCCGAAAAGGCGGCCCAACTACAACCTCCATGACGGAGGCCTTCTCTGCTTCATTCGCCGGAGCTCAACGCCTCTCCACCGACAAGTGGTTCCGTCCCCGGAGGAGGAGAGATGGCTGGCGGATGCTAAGCAACGCCGGAAGCGTGCTGCTGGGCATATCGGTGCCGTATCTCGACGGTGACGTCTGGAGATCGCCGGCGTCTGGTGGCGGAGACATCCTTGGATCTGATTGCTTTTCCTATTCTAGTTCCAGGGTGTTTTTTGTAACTTTCGAGGTCCTTTCTTCAAATCCTAGGTTTCTCAGTGCGAGTGATGTAAAAGGACCTAGATGTAATTTGTACCCGCCACGTATGCAATGAATTCTCTCTGGGGTCTTCCGGACCCCTCTCTTGTTCAAAAAAAAAAAAAATATGCGAAAAAATGAGTTCAATCGGAGCTACAGAACAAAATCAAGAATTTTATGGTAAAAAGTGTTCCGTAGAAAACTGCATCTCCAAATGTTGATACAACTTTTATATATCCAAAATGGGTTAAACTTGGTACTTTATTACGATTTCAGAAAATAATTAAAACTAACACTTTATTACTGTAACAAAACATTGAAAGCAAAACAAACGTAAAAACAACCGGGTTGTCTCCTGTAGAGCTTGCTACAAGAAAGGATGCATATCTACTTGAGCGGTTCACAATAGAATTACAGAGTTTATAAGACTTTGAATAATGCCTGGATAGTGATTTGGATGTTTATAAGAGTACTTTGCGCAAAACAGAACTCATGTTTGTACTGTTGAAACTTAGTAATATATATTTTTTGTGATTAACAACGGGCCAAACATATTTTGCAATGGCATGCTATTGTTAACACATTTTGGAGATATTCAATGTGGAGACGAGAGGGAACATATGCGAAGCAGAGAGCAAAGGTTTCCATGTGCATGAGACACTAACTTTTTGCAGGTTATTCATCGAGCTGTGCATTGGATACAGTTATGGGCTTTCCTGCTACCGGAGGATCAGCGCAAGGATATGGATACTGGCTGCAACAAGCTGCTGATGGTTACGCAGGATTTCTATTACCGGGCTACTGGGTGGCGACACAGTAATAGGATAGAGTATGGCTAGCCTATTTAGGTGTCGTTGTTTCCGTTGGTTGATTCATGTCGCAACCTTGTCGGATCCTTGAATGTAATTTCTCTTTTTTTACTTTTGTTCTCATACTCGATACTTCGTGATATTTAATAAAGGGCCGTGTGCATCAATTGATGCAGAGGCTGGAGCTATTACTCCTTTATCTAAAAAAAATGTGCATGAGACACAGGTACAGGCACTGTTAGTGACATAATTGTATTGAGTATTTGTACATCATACAATATGTCATCTACAGAATTATGTGGCGTTCAAATCATGTACAGACATGAGATGGAGGAGTTGCAACCACACAAAAAAAAATGTGAATGTGCCTTTATACTATTCCATCGCGTTTGAAGAAAAACATAAATAAAACAATTTTAAATAGCCATATATCATGAGATACTGTTTCTACAGTTTAAATCTCTGTTGTGATGGAAATCGTAACTGTTTCAGTTTACTTTGAACAGTGCGGGGCTATAGGGAATCTCTGAATGACACTGGAGTCTAGTGCATTTCCTGTCTTTCATATTTAATTGAAGGAAATAAAATAGCTATATATCTCACAATTTTGCTAGTTCTAACTTGCCCACTTCTTTTCCATAAATTCAAATCACCCCAAATTACACATTACTGACCATGCATATAATTAACTCGTATAGAAAATATGTGTTCCCTTCGGCCCAAATTAAGTAGCGCACTCATATATATGTATAGTACAAGTGTTTTCTGCATTGCGTCAATTAATTTAGTCTGGAGGGAGTACTTGTTTTACCTTAAAAAAAAATATTTTGTCAAAATATGTTATATATGGAACGACATGGGACGAGCATGGTTGCGTGCTGAAGAAAATTCAATATATGCACTGTAAATTAATAATTGTTTGAAAGCACAGCAAGTTTATCAAGTGTGGTCCGTACTCTGTTGACACACAAAACCCGAGTGATATACCCGCTCTCATATTGAAGTTCTATCACATATGCCGCAGTACTAGAATACATGGTCACAATGTTCAGAGCAACACAAGTGTGGCAGCTTGTTTTGTTCAGATAGCAGCAAGCTTTAACCGGTTCGGTTTGTTGAAATTTCAGGCAAAAACGATTCATCGGTTTCCGCGACAGGAAACCAACGGAAAACGAGAGAAAATGCAGGTTGGAGCTCATAGAACCAGAACGTATTAGCACTACAGAGTACCTAGCAAAAGAAAGCAACATATATATAATACAGTTCCAGGCTGAAACCCACGATTAAACGGTACAAAACCAACCAAATACTAGACACTTTAAAGTGCAGCCATCAAATTCCGGTACGTGTAGCTTTATATTCAAAGTCCGTCTGCTCCATTAAAATTTTACAGCTTTATCGAAAAATTAAAATTTTACAGGATTTCATAAATTCCCCATCATACATAAGGAAATTTGAAGTAAACTGAAGTACTGAACTCCGATCTATTCACAATGCATGCTTGATTGAAACCTGGTTAACTTCATCTCGAATTTAAAACCTCCATGGGACTTTTCTCAAAGCTTGATTGAAACCGTACATGTGGCAGCTGCCACTTGGCAGCCGGCGGTTTTAATTAACAGTTCTCGGTCTCCCCGAAAAAGAAATGAAATAAACTTCAACAGTCAACACAAACATGCCTATATCTCAAAAAAAAAAAAACACAAACATAAACATGCCTACAGGCTATAGCTAGTCAAGGAATAAGCCAGCTGGTACTAATAGGAGATCAATCATACAGTGAAAGTAAGCAAAACAGCTCTCACGTTTCACGGACCACATCCATGAATAATACTCCATGAACTATCGGCCAATCAATATATGGTGTCTCATAGAGTGCAAGAAAACTGATCTGGCGGGTCTTGACATTGACGAAGTGATCACATTCGTCTTGTTGTGGACAGGGATGTCGCCTCCTAGTGAAAGAATATTTCGCCTTCTATGAGACACCAAAGTGTGAAACCTAGGATTTAAACTCTACTGGGCTGGGGTTGCCACTGCCCTCCTAAGTATTAACCATCCAACCATAGGTTGAACTCAATTAAATCACATGTTTAGTTAGCATTTTGTCGCCTTATATTGAACATGACATACTATTTACTGCACATGACTGTCGATCAACTATGGTACAAAAAACAATAGTCCGATGTGCAATAATGCCTTACATTCATCCAGATGTCCAAAACGACTAATCATATAGTATTTACACTATATACCAGCGGCTCTACCGCACCATGGGTGCCACAAATTTACCTATATGTGATTTTAATCTACTTTTCTTGATATAAGATAGTATTAGACTGTTTGAAGATTACTTTTGGTATGTTCAGAAGGTATGGACCCATCTCTTTGAATTATTAGCTAGGGGACCCCTTAAGTTATCTATTGTAAATGGTTTGTAGTTTTTATTTTTTGACAAACTTTGACATACTGCATAGAATATGGGACACCGAGAATTAGAGGGTCCGGCCCCTAAGTCTCGACCCACCGACTTTCAAAGTCTCAGTCGATTCAGAGAAGTGAACTCTAGTATGATGAAAAGTGCAACTTGCGCCTTTTTATCTAGTTGCGGTTTATATCTGTCACTAAACTTTTTCGAGAACTGTATCGCACACAAGTGAAATTTTAGTCTTGCCGCGCGGCGTGATCTGAGCCACACGATCTTAGATGGGTAATTGGATGGCAATTTCTGATTTTTCCAGAAAGAAAAGGCAAAGTTGTCGGACCCACCACTACTTTTACCATGGCAACTCTTGTGGGCTATCAGGACGTGCTATGCGGGTCCAACTTTTTTTTCCTTCTCCGTAACGGTTAAGGCAAAAAAAATCTCAGTCGATTGAAATTTAACAAAACCTAGAAATAAATTGTGTGAGTGTAAAGCATGGTTCCTGCCCGTAAAATCCTAAACCCATCATGATCGACGTTTTGTGCATTTCCTGTGACTCGATTATCTAAAAAAAAAAATCAGATCGACATGTCACCTTGAAGGAAATGCAAGTGCAATCTCTGTGGCCATTCATTCGATTCCACGCTTAGATTCGCCTTGTCGAACACCACGCGCTCTCCTGCCTATCGTCCAAAGCATGCTACAGTCACCAAAAGCTGCATAAAGGAGACATGCATGTAAAAACACGGGCAACTGCTGAATCGCCATGCTGCGCGCATAGCGTTCAGCACTGCATCATACTACTATATCATGCATCCAGGAGCAATGAATCTCTCTACATGCATTGACAATTAAGATGAACATTGACTACTTTTTGAGAAACCATGAGCATTTGACTACTGGTTTGAACACATTAGCAACAGTCTTTGTTGCACTTGCCAAATCATGCGACAAGATCGAAGAATCCACATCAAATACCATGAAATTCTTGGCCATGCATGCATACTCGATCATATGTCGATCCTTTCAATTCCTAGAGATACAGTGCTACATCATCATATGCGTCGATCGGATCTCAAACCACAAATTTAATTCGACAGCACACATCGATCGAGCTTGAGGAAGACGATGGAGATATCTGTGACAGGAAGGACGAGCTAGACTGATACGGCCGGAGCTGTTGATGACAATCACGGGAAGCCATTGGGGAAGTACAAGGTGGAGGGGCTCGCGCGGCCGTTGTTGTTTCCTTTATTCCTAGCCTCGCCAGCCACCGGCGGCGCTGCCATCTCCTGGCCCTGGTACATGAGCGTGGAGTTCATGGTGAGGCTCACCAGGCTGTCATCGGCGTCAGCACGAGCGAAATTCCCGCCGTCGCTTCCACCAGCACCGCCGCCATCGCCACCCCCGCCGTCGTCGCGCGTTGTTACCATGACCGCTGACTGCACGAGCTCAAGGCACAGCCTGAGCTTGTTGGGCTCAATGTGGGTGAGCCCCGGCACGGCGCCCTTGAAGAGGAACTCGGAGGTGAGTCCCCGGAGCACGTCCAGCGGGGTGACGCCGTCGAGCGTCCTGGCATTGGGGTCAGCATGGTGGTCGAGGAGCACAGATACCATGTCGGGCGACACCATCTCCGCAGCCAGGTGGAGCGGGGTCTTCCCCGTCGGGCCAGCGCGGGAGTTGACGTCGGCGGCGCCCAGCTCGAGGAGCGCCTTGACGACGTCGCGGTTGCAGTTCTGCACGGCGTAGTGCACGGCCAGCGCGTCGTCGAGGTCGAGCCCCTCGCCCATGACCATGAGCTTGACGAGCTCGATGTCGGCCGCGTCGAGGGCACGCCGCATGCGCCGGATTTTGTGGTCGCGGTCGGCGGCGGAGGACGGCGCGTTGTTGATGGGCAGGTAGTGGTGGGTGAGGAAGGGCGAGCGCGGCGCAGAGGCGCCCCCTCCGGAGTTGAGCGGCGACTTGGCGCGGATCTCCTCGATCTTGGCGACGACGTCGATGGGGAGGTGCTTGGCGAGGAGGTCGGCGGAGAGGCCTGAACGCGCGACGAGGTGGGAGCAGGTGGCCCAGAGCTCCTGCATCTCGAACTTGCGAGACGCCATGAGGACCTTCATCACGTCGTCCACGGACGCCTCCTTCACCATGCTCTCCAATTGCTTCTGCATCAAACCAATCCTCCCAACCGATGAGATTCATTAAACCAGACCAAAACTAACAAAATTGTCATCAAGAAATGCACTGTTTAATCGGAATTATGCAGCACAGTAGCAATGCATGCATCATAACAGCAAAAAGATGTACTTGCACAAACAATGGCATGACATGCTGTACACCGGCCGGCGCAATTGTTGGAAATGATGCTGCTGCTGCGTGCGTACACTCTACTGGATCGATGTCCAAGAAGAAACCCTAGCGCAACGCAAGCGCGAGCAGTGAGTGGGTGGAGACGGATGTGATGTGAGGGAAGGGACAGACACAAACGAGGGCGTGAAAAGACCCTTCCTAGTAAAGATGAGTCAGAGGGAGGAGCTCCATGACAAGTGATACATGACAGTAGCAGCAGGCCAGCACCAGCACCAGCACCAGCAGCGAGGAAAAAGCAAACGAGACTGTGAGAGACTAGAGACGACCCAGTCCTATCACTCGTCCGGTACACAGCGCCGAGCGAGGGGGGAAATTGTTAGAAAATGGCCAGGAGGACGACTGACGAGGGATGTGAGTGCACTGGAATCTGCAGCAGCAGCTGCAGCTGCAGCTCTGCCGATGCAGTGAGTGAGTGAATCAATCGATCGGAAAGGCAAAGGTAGGGATCTAGTCAGGGAGAGCTGATCCGGCCTGGAGCAGCATCGGCGCAGACGCCCATGGATTCCCTCCCTTGATTCCTCTGACTAGCTGCTGGCCTGCTGCTAGCTTGCATGCTGCCATGCTAATGTCACGCAAAAAGAAGTTCGTCCAATCATGGCAGGCCTAACGACCATCAACCTTAATGCGTCGACGACTGGAGATCGAGTTAGCATATGCTTGCAGATCCCAAGAAAAAAGAAAGGGGGTGCATATGGATGGATGCAAATTGGAATGATAGAAGCAGTATGGTTTTCTGTTCCCCCACCTGGACCAGCAGGGCGAGCTGCTCGACGCCGAAGGAGCGCGCGGCGGCGAGGGTGTCGAGGGCGAGGTCGACGGCGGCGCCGCAGCGTGTGTGCCAGCATCCTCTTGCACCGCAGCCCGGGAGCGGCCCGCTCTTGGGCGCCGCCACAGACGCCTGGCCGCTGTAGAGGAACTGCAGCACCAGCACCAGAACCTCGTAGCGGATGGAGCTGACGGGGATGACGAGCTCCGGCGCGGCCGGGGTGCCCCCGCTGCCGCCGCCACCACGTGAGCCACCGCCTCCCGCTCCTGCCGAGGTGGGCCAGTTGAGAGGCGGCGGTGGCGGCTGGTGGCTGGGGTCGAGGCCGCAGAAGAGCTTCCTGAAGAAGAGGCTCCTTGCCGCGAGCACGCAGCGGTGCGCGTGCACGAGGCGGCCCTCGACGCTGAAGGCCACGTCGCTGAAGGCCTGGCCGTTGATGAGCAGGTTGAGGTAGTCGAGCGACAGCGACTTGAGCGAGTCCTCGGAGCTCATGATCTCATGTAGCGCTAGTGCTAAATTGAAAAAGATCCCGGCTTTTGCACGGGATTTGGAAGGATTTGGATGTGTGAGGGAGGGGAAAGCAGCAGCAGCAGCAGCCGGAGGGGAGCTACCTTGGGACGACTGTGGGGAAGGGGAGGAGAGGAGGAAGACGGAAAGGTTAGGGGAGCGGCTGGCTAGCTATCAATCCCCTTTGCTCTACAGCGACACTGCAGCTCCGCTCTTCTGTGGCTCCCCTCCCTCCCTCCGTCGAGCTGAGAGCGATGTGCACTGTTTGATTTCTCGCGCTACAGTGTCGTGGGTGGTGTGGTGTACAGTCGCCCGCACTGTGTGCTCGCTGATGGGTGGGGGCCGCGCCGGCTGCACGGGAGGGGAGGCCCCACATGCCAGTGGCGGTACTAGCTCCGGTGCTTCGTGTAGCTGCTGTGTATGTGTGTCTGGGTAGTGTGGTACCGGATGACTGTGGCGCACGTTAGGTTTTCGTGTGTATGGTAAAAGTGAGGCGGGTGAAAAAAGTCGAGTTTCTGATTGGTAGGTTCGTTGGCCATCCATAGATCTCGATCAAATGGACATATATCCGCAAATACGAGAAGAAAAATAATACTCCCTCCGTTCCTTTCTATAATGCCTATTGTTTTTACGCATTTGTTTCAGAATATAAGAGTGAAGCTATGTTTTTTTTGCAAAGAACCCCTTCCACCGACCAGGTCAAGTCTAGAAAATCTGGAAAACGATCTGGTCATGTATTTCTAAGATCTGTTTTCAATTTCCTATTTTGTCTGTGATATCGTTAGGGGTTTTGTGTCAAAAACAAAAAATGCCAAAAAACAATAGGCACTATAGAAAGGAACGGAGGGAGTAATAACTTTATGCACGTTGGATTTTTATTTTTAATGTAATTATAGAAAGTCTAAACCTAAGAGAAATAACTTTTTTTACAGGAACAACGCTTTAACACATCAATACAAAATGTTCCCCGGATGAAATCCGAAACAGAAAGAAAAACACAACTAGAGTCTACATCCAAGCTAGATTTAGCTAACAAATGCGCTGCCTGATTAAAAGAACGCTTCACATGTCTGAAAGAGCTCGATGTGAAGCTTCGACCCAAAGCCTTGATCTCAGCCACCATCATCCCAACAAAAGATCTATCCAGGAATGGGAATTTAGTCGCTGCACCAGCGAGAGACAGTCAGACTCGAAGGTGACTTTATCCACCCCTTCGTCTCTTGCTAGTTGAACCGCTCGCCGGAGAGCCACAGCCTCCGCGAGCTCCGGGGATGAGAGCCCCCCCCCACATGTTGTCGAAAGGCCACCAAGAAGGCACCCCGATGATCGCGCATAACAGCTCCAGCGCCTCTACATTTGGCCGCCTCAAAAATGGCCGCGTCCGCTAACCAAAACAGTGTCTGGTGGCGGCGGTGTCCATGTTGTTGCTGCTGGAGTGGACACACACCTATTCTCGGAGACCATCTTGAATAAATTTTGCTTGATCAAACCGACATAAGCCAGAATTTTACCTCCTGTGCGACATGGATCAGGTTTCACGTCTGAGTTCCGAGCCTCATTCCGTGCCTCCCAAATATACCAAAAACCCACCGTAAGCGTCGTCGCTTGGAGATCAGAGGCTCGATCCAGGAAGTCAAAGAGCCAATGCTTATTAGAAGAAAATGTCTTTCTAGCCAGCCTCATTGGTACAATCTGTTTAACCTCTCGCCACACCATACGCTCGAACTGACAAAAGAGCATTGAGTGAGCAATGTCCTATGATCGTCCGCAAAAGATACATGATCCATCCGCCGAAATTTTACGGTTGACAAGCTGCACACCACTAGGCAGACTGTCCTGAGCAAAGCGCCACATGTGGATGTTCATTTTTCCCGGGGCCTTGACCTTCCAAATTGCTTTCCAATTCTTCTCAGTTCTAACCCAAGTTGAGGCCATGCCTCTCCTCGTTCTACTCTGGGTCTGGATGAATTTTGTGGAACGAGCAAGATTGTAAGCCGATCTTACACTAAAAGTGCCATTCCGTGTATGAGGCCAGAAAGCATAATCTTCCCCTGCATGCCTAGAGATTGGCACCTGCATGATCTGTTCTGCAGCTGCAGGAGTGAAGAAGGCCTGGACACTTTCAGAATTCCATGCACCCATCTCTTCATCAATTAGACAGTGCACTGTAGCCTGACTTGGGATTGGTGAGACCGGAATTAGGAGTTCTGGTGGGAAGCCCGGTACCTAGTTATGCTTCACAATCCTCATTGTACGTCCATCACCAATACCCCACTAAACTCCCTGGCTAAGCAACTCTCGGCCGAACAAAATGCTGCACCAGGTGTACGACGCCGATCTAGGCTTGGGAGCATTCCAGAAGTCAGTGTTTGGAAAATACCTGCCTTTGAGTACACAAGCACACAAAAAATCTGGTGCAGAAATGAGCCTCCACCCTTGTCTAGCTGGCATCGCCTGATTGAAGAGGACAAGATCACGAAAACCCATGCCTCCCAAAGCCTTTGGTGTCAACAACCATTCCCACGACCACCAGTGCATCTTCCTCTTACCATTTTCAACTCCCCACCAAATATTAGCGATGATTGACATGGGCCAATAGTCTAATGGTTCCAACTTATGAATAGTTGGACAAATTTGTTGCTAGTGTTGATTGGGAACAAAAAGTCCCGCTAGTTAGTGTTCGAGCTCTTACTCGGTCTGGTTTCCATCATACACCTCTTTTGCTTGATTCCGGTGTACAAGCACACCTTGAAAATAAGGCACATTTTCTTTTGAATTATTGTGGTTGAGGAAAGAAGGCTTTGTTGACATGATTAAAAGAGAATGGGAGGCCGTTTTAATCGGTTATTCACCAATGGTGATTTGACAGAATAAGATCCGTCATCTCCGGAATTTTTTTAGAGGGTGGGCTAGAAACAAAAGTAGGATCTGTAAGAAGGAAAATGAGCGCGTTCTTCTTATCATTGAGTGTTTAGATACACAAGCTGATGGGTTCCCATCCGAGTTCTATCAAGTTTGTCTATGCTCAATAGCTATCAGAGAGGCAAATGAGAAAGTTTTGCAACAATGAAGAGACTAAATGGGCATATCGAGCTAAAGTTAAACATGTCCAAGAAGGAGAAAGTAACAATAAATATTTTCATCTAGTTGCTAACATTAAGCATAGGAGGAAAAAAGATCTTCCAACTAGAGCAAGATGAAGGAACTATGGTAGGTGAGGAGAATCTCAAAGTCTACATCACTAAATATTATTAAAAAATTGTTTGGACCTTCGGATAAAAATGATTTCATGCTTATAGAATCACATATACAAGATATCTCACATAAAAGAAAATTTAATCTTAACTGTTGAATTCACGGAGAAGGAGATTTATGACGCCACTATGCAAATGAAAAACAACAAAGCACCGGGACCAGATGGGTTCCCATCGGAGTTCTATCAAGTTTTTTGGGAGATTATAAAAGAGGACCTTGTGAACATGTTTGTAATGCTTCATCGAGGTGAATTACCTCTTTTCCATCTTAAATTTGCAACAATTGTCTTTGTTGGATATAGTGCCCTAGAGACAAATAATAAATAGTGTTTATTATCATATATCAATAGTTCATAATAGTTTCGTGACATCCTATAAATATATCAATCGGAAACATTGATACATGTGTGGTGTTGTAAACAAACCAGGGTCCCTAGTGAGCATTCACAAACTAGTTCATTGAGGTCAATCGATGATCGAGGTTTCTCGATCATGAACACGTAGTCATTTACAATGGTGTCATATTATTGAGTGAATGATATGATGGACATTCCCATATATAAGTATTGTAACGCAATCAAAGTCATATCAAGTTCAACGTTATGATATTTATGAAAGATCAGTAACCTAACCCTTAGATCGTGAGATTATATCTAATCACCGTCGCCGAAGGCTGCTTTCACTGCATCAATCACCACACCGTAGCAGGGTGGTCATAAAGGTGTAGTTGGGTAGTCCAGTGGGATGGGTTGAGACGTATGTGTCAAGAGCGGGATTTGTCATCCACGTGACGTAAGATACTCTGGTCCCACTCAGTGAGATTACATCCAAGTTGCAACATATTACAAGGTCATGAGGATGGAATCGCACGGGAACGAGTTCAATAGCCTTGTCGTTAATGAGATCGAACTAGGTATCGTGATACCGATGATCAAGTCTCGGAAGAATGTCGGTATCAAAGTAAGAAAAGGGAATGGGATACAATGTAATGGTTCAAACGACGATCACATCTTCGTAGAATACACGGGGGTCACTTTTTTCCTCCAAAACACCTTCGTGATCATTGATCGGAGAGTGTCTCGATCATGTCTGCGTCATTCTCGAACCGTAGGGAGACCCACTTCAGGGTTCAATGAAACTTAAGATTGTTTTGGATTCAAATGAAACACATGAGAATAGAGAAGAGAAAACTTGAAAGGGTTCCGGGAGAATCTGAAGGGATGTTCGGAGTGATACGAGAGGTGTCTTGGATCATCGGGAGTTAAATAATATGTATTATATATTAATTAATTGAATTGATATTAAATATATATTTGTATGTAAGAATAAAAGGCTGCTGCCGCTAATGGGCCCCTTTCCTAAAAGGGGAGCCCATTGAGGGAGGTGGCAGGCCACCCCATAGGCCAAGATGGGAGGGTCGACCGGGCTAGGATTTGTGGGGGGCGCGCCGGGCCCCTAGTGGACGACCGCACCAAACCCCTCCCTTAGTCCCACCTTCTAAACCTAGCCTCCCACCTCTCCCCCTTCCCCCTATATATAGTGGAGGGATTTGGAGAAGAGGAGCACACAATGAGAATTAGGGTTTAGGAGAAAAAGGAACCCCTTTGGGCGCCTCCTTGATGTCTATGCACGCTTTTATTCTTGTGGCTAGACAGTGTTGGGCCTCCAAGTGCAGAGGTTTGTAGAATAGCAGCAAGTTTCCTTAAGTGGATCACCCGAGGTTGATCGAACTCAGGGAGGTAGAGGTCAAAGATATCCCTCTCAAGCAACCCTGCAATTACTATACAAGAAGTTTCTTGTGTCCCCAACACACCCAATACACTTGTCAGGTGTATAGGTGTGATACGTCTCCAACGTATCTATAATTTCTGATGTTCCATGCTAGTTTTATGACAATACCTACATGTTTTGCTCACACTTTATAATGTTTTTATGCATTTTCCTAACCTATTAACAAGATACCATTTTTACTCTTTGTTCGGGCAATGTTCTCGGATTTCGAAAACCAAACATCTTATTTCACCGAGACGGACCAGAACACCGAAGGGGACCCGGAGAGGCCAGGGCCCCCACACCACCGGCGGCACGGCCAAGGAGGGCGCGCCGCCTATGGGGTGGGCCCCCAGGCACCCCCTTGTGCCGCCTCTTCGCCTATAAAGTCCATCGCGACCTAAAAACCCGATACCAATTGACGAAACTCCAGAAAGACTCTAGGGGCGCCGCCGCCATCGCGAAACTCCGTTTTGGGGGACAGAATCTCTGTTCCGCGCCGCGGGACGGGAAGTGCCCCCGAAAGCCATCTCCATCGACGCCACCGCCTCCATCATGCTCCGTGAGTAGTTCCCCCATGGACTGCGGGTTCTAGCTGTAGCTAGTTGGTACTCTCTCTCCCATGTACTTCAATACAATGATCTCATGAGCTGCCTTACATGATTGAGATCCATCTGATGTAATCGGTGTTGTGTTTGTTGGGATCCGATGAATTGTTACATTATGATCAGTCTATCTATATAAGTTTGTGAAGTTATTGTTGCTGCAATCTTATTGTGTTTAATGCTTGTCACTAGTGCACGAGTGGCATGATCTTAGATTTGAGCTCTATAATTATTGCTTAGATTGTATCTACAAGTTGTTTGCACATGTCTATGTCCGGAACCCGAGGCCCCAGAGTGACAAAACTGGGATAACTGGAGGGGAGGCTTAGATATGAGGATCACATGTTTTCACAAAGTGTTAATGCTTTGCTCCGGTGCTCCATTAAAAGGAGTACCTTAATTGCCAGTAGATTCCCTTGAGGCCCCTGCCACCGGTGGTAGGACAAAAGATGTTATGCAAGTTTCTCATTGCGAGCACGTATGACTATATATGGAAAACATGCCTACATGATTAATAGACTTGATGTTCTGTCTTAATGCTATTTCAATCCTATCAATTGCCCAACTGTAATTTGTTCACCCAACACTTGTCACTTGTTATTGGAGAGTTACCACTAGTGTAGATAGCTGGGAACCTGGTCCATCTCTTATCATCATATACTCATTCTATATGTCATTGGAAGTAGTATCAACTATTTTCTGGTGCCATTGCCTCTGTGTTACTTTATTGTTGTGTTATCATTACTATTGCTCTCATATTACTTTGCTTTCACATCACCCTGTGCTTTCCGTGCAGCTGAATTGACAACTCAGTTGTTAAGGCTTATAAGTATTCTTTACCTCCCCTTGTGTCGAATCAATAAATTTGGGTTTTACTTCCCTCGAAGACTGTTGCGATCCCCTATACTTGTGGGTTATCAAGGTGCACTAGTTCGGCGAAGAGATAGTGAAATACAAGTAATATGGATGATTATGAGTGGTAATTGCAAACAAAAATAAAATAGCAGCAAGCAAACATGTAGCAGAACTGGTTGTAAATGGTGTTTCAATGCTTGGAAACAAGGCCTAGGGATCATACTTTCACTAGTGGACACTCTCAACAATGATACCATAATTGAATACATAGATATTATCACTTTACTATGCTACTCTGAACCACTCTCTGGTTTGATAATAAACACAAATTCATTGCGTAGGTCTGCATAAGCATTCCTTAAAGTTCGCATTCCCAATATGGACACCCCACGCTGTCACTTTGAGCATACAAAGATGGTACTAACTAGTCACCACAATTCATAAGTATTTCTGTAAATTAAGCTTAAGAAACAAACACGGTGTGTACACTGTCACCTTCACACCGTTGTACATGGTGTCCCCGGAGATCACATAATAAAACCACTTGAGTAGCACAATAGTTGAAGAATAACATCTACTTATTCAACTAGATTACAAAGCTCATGATCACATAAAGATCATACATGGAGAGATAGATAGACCACATAGCTATCGGTAAAGCCCTTGGCCTCGGGGAAGAACTACTCACTCCTCATCATGGGAGTCAGCGATGGCGATGAAGATGGCGGTGGAGTCGATGGAGATGGCTCCGGGGGCGATTCCCCGTCCCGACAGGGTGCCGGAACAGAGACTTCTGTCTCACGAATCTTGTTTGCGACGACGGCGGAGCTACAACGGAAGGGCGAGGTCGGTGGAGGCCAGGTGGCCCCACACCACCCCTAGGCGCGGGCCAGTGCCTGGCCGCGCCTAGGCATGGTCTGGCCACCATGTGGCTCCCCTTCGTCTCTCCTCCGGACTACGTCTTCGTTACGGAAAAATAAGATCTTCGGATTTTGTTTCGTCCAATTTCGAGAATATTTCCTGTACAACTTTTCTGAAATACAAAACAACAGAAAACAGGGTACTAACACTGTGGCATCTTGTCAATAGGTTAGTGGCGGAAAATGTATAAAATTGCAAAAAAAGTGTGAGCAAAACATATGGGAATTGGTGTAAAACAAGCATGTAGCATCAAAAATTATAGATAATTTTGCAACGTATCAAGCATCCCCAAGCTTAACTCCTGCTCGTCCTCGAGTAGGTAATTGATAACAAAATAATTTTCGAGGTGACATGAAGCCAACATAATCTTGATCAAGTTAATGTAAAGCATTGTGAGCTGGGATCAAAGTACACTAAACATAGGCATGATAGATATAACTCTAACAATAGAACTTAGCAACTATATTATAACATGAGAAGTAACTCAAACAAAGGATCATGAATAATAGTGCATTGAAAGCAACTGTTTGTTTATGAGCATAGAGAAAATATAGCAAAGTGGTACTCAACATGTCCTTTATGAAGTAGCAAAACATAAATGCTATGACACCTTCAAAGTTCAAAGGGTGACTAGATACAAGTAATTTAATAACAAGCAATAGCATAATCATGAATCAATCAATAATAATTTGGGACTATGCACATTGCACTAAGAATGACAAATATGCTCTCTTAATTGGTGCATAAAGAAGAAGGTGAAGACTCATCATAAAAGTAAAAGAGAGACTCTTTGCAGAGGAAGCAAGATTAACAAGTTTTATAAACCTTCCAAAAAGTATGGTACTCATTAGCTTTGAGCTCTCATTGCCCCTATCATAAGCATCTTGAATGGTTAAAGTTAATGCGAGTGCAAATATGAGCTATATGCTTGACAAATCACAAGTTGAAAATCTCATGCCCCTTGAATACGAGTACCTAAACCTCATGCTACTCAACCTAGGTCCCAAATAAGTTCTTGTCATTGTAAGTATACATGTATCATCGAGAACCATCAATGGGGTACCTCCTGCCCCATGATATGGAAGTACTCATGCATAGGAGCAATCCCATGCCAAAATGACAAGACAAACAGACAGTGAGCATCTCAGCAATCCTTTTATTTACTATGGTTATAGCTTTTTATTGAAGATGCTTCATAGAATGCCCACTATGGTTCGCTGTAAATTTCCACCATGAATGATGCATAGCTTAGATTAGCGGCCCAGGCGTTTCTCTAACACATATACAAACTCCATGGACTTACAGGTTTCCATTTTATTTCGCACCGCTAGGCATCCATAAACAAAAGAACATGACATGAACTAAATATGAATAAGTGCAATGTTGAAAGCGTTCCCCATGAAAGCATGGTTGTGCTAACTCCAACTTGCAATTTGCAAACATATAAACTTCATAAGATAGTCACAATGGTCAAGTTTATTAAGTGCAAGAAAGTAAATGTGCCATCAAGTTCGTGAGAGCTTTACTAACTAATTTTCTCATGCCAAATTTAATTTAATTTGGAAGATAAAAAAAAGATGATGAACATACTTGGAATAGCAATAATGCCAGTAGGTAGATATGGTGAACACCATTGGCAAACTTTGGTTATTAATTAGTGGTTGGATGCACGAGTAGATTTCATACTCAATACAGGCGAAGGCTAGCAAAAGACTGGGAGCGACCAACTAAGAGAGCAATAATTGTCATAATCATACATAGCGATATTACGAGTCAAAAACTAAATGATTATAGAGGATTTAGTTGACTAGTAGTAGTCATAACATGGTATAAGCATGCGTCAAGTCAACTCAATAAAGCATCAAAGGAGAATACCACAATATTATGCTTTTCTGATGGAAACAACACATGATTCTTTCAATAGCACATTATGCACTCTCAGCTATTTGAGACAAGTCATGCTACAACAATAAATACCAAGCATATGACAATAATAACATCAAACATGACATGTCATAGTCTAGACAAGCTTCCTTTTGCATCACTATAGACATGAAACATTTTACTCGTCTTCAACACCAATCAACTTATTTGAAATAACTCTTAGAGATGAAAATCAATATGGACCAGAGATCTAATCATACATAAATAAAGAATACTAACGAACTTTGAACAAAATTTGAGTGAGAGAACAAGAGCTAAACGCAATACTATAAAACTAGAACACTCGCAGAACAATAAGAGCGAAAACTAGAGCGTTCTATGCAATTAAAACGGAGTGTGTCTCTCTCTAAAACAAATATACCAAGGTCCAACCATATGCTACAGAAAACAAAACTAAAAAACTAAAAACAAAAATAAAGACGCTCCAAGAACAACACATAGCGTATGAAGCAATAAAAATATAGCGCATAGAAAGATGACTTGTTGCTTTGTTGATGAAGAGGGGATTCCTTGGACATCCCCAAGCTTTGACGCTTGTACCTCTTGGATATTTCTTGGGGTGCAAGGGCATCCCCAAGCTTGAGATTTTTTCCATTATTCATCTCATCACATCATTTTCTCTCCCTATACTTGAAAACTTCCTTCATACATAATTTCACACAATTCTTATTAGCAGCATTAGTACAATCAAAATAATAAATCCACTTGGATTCAGTTCTAACATATATCAAACATCTATTAAACCATTAGCTACTGTATCAACTTCTTCAAAAAGCTATTTTCTCAAAAGAACTAAAAAAGAAAGAGATTAAGAGGCAAATGCAAATAGTGGCATAAATCTGTCAAAACAGAACAAAAGGTAAAGATCGATTTTTTCGAAAATATTCTGTTGCTCAGCTCAAAAAGTTTTCGACTAATGAAAGTTAGTTAATAACCTGCGGCATATGCATAGAAATTTGCAGCTCAAAATTCCGCTCTGGTTGTTTATACGAATATTTATGGTGACAACACAGAATCTGTTTTCAGGGCAGCAACTTCCCAAATCTTCCTTTCTTCCATTAGAGGCTATTCTTGGCACAAAAACGAAATAAAAATGATAAGGAGAGGTTATTACAGAGTTAATAACTTCCAAGACTCAACAAAAAAATTACAGTAATTAAAACATGGGCTATCTCCCAAGAGTGCTTTTCAGCTATGCGCAGTAGTTTGAGAAGATGCTCACATAAGAAATATTCATTGAAGTAAAAGAGAGAATCAAGAAGAAAATATGAAACACATTTAAGTCTAAACCATTTCCTATGCATAGGAATCTTGTACACAAAAAAAATCCATAAAGAACAAAGTGACAAGCATAGGAAGATAAAACAAGAGTAACTTCAAAACTTTCAACATATAGAGAGGTGTTTTAGTACCATGAAAACTTCTACAACCATATTTTCCTCTCTCATAATAACTTTCAGTAGCATCATGAATAAACTCAACAATATAACTATCACATAAAACATTATTATCATGAGCCAGATGCATAAAATAATTATTACTCCCAACATAAGCATAGTCATTCAATTAATTCTAGTGGGAGCAAATTCAACAAAATAGCTATCATCATTATTCTCATCACCATAATCATCAAATATAGGAGGCATATTGTAATTATAATTAATTTTCTCCTCAATAGTAGGTGGACTAAAAATAAAATAATCATCATTGTAATCATCATATATTGGAGACATAGTATCATCATAGCAAATTTCCTCCTCAAAAGCTAGGGAACTAAAAAGATCGTTTTCATAAAAACTAGCTCCCCCAAGCTTAGAATTTTTCATAGCATTAGCAATAATGGTGTTCAAATAATTCATAATAATAACATTGCTACCAGCATGCAAGTAATGTTCCATAGGTTTTTAAATTTTCTCTTCAAACACCTCATGTCCTAACTCAAGATAAATACTATAAAGCTCTCTAATTTTGTTGTTGTTTTCCATTAAGCCTAACTAGTGAAAATAAAAACAAGAAACAAAAGATATAATTGCAGAATCTAAAGAAAATAACTTCGAGCACTCATCAGCAAATAAAAGACTTAGTAGCCAGAGGATGTGATTACCTTTTACCTTACCTCCCCGGCAACGGTGCCAAAAAAGAGCTTGATGTCTACGCACGCTTCTATTCTTGTAGACAGTGTTGGGCCTCCAAGTGCAGAGGTTTGTAGAACAACATAAAGTTTCTCTTAAGTGGATCACCCAAGGTTTATCGAACTTAGAGAGGGGAGGTTGATGGTGTGTACTCAACGTATGCGGACACGCTGTTGGGGAACCCCAAGAGGAAGGTGTGATGAGCACAACAGCAAGTTTTCCCTCAGTACGAAACTAAGGTTTAGTCAACCAGTAGGAGAAAGGCGTTACTTCTGAAGGTGTTGCTGGCTGACTAGTGGCAGGGCGCACTACCGGTGTTAGGAACAACGTGGAACCTGCACACAACACAACCAAAGTACTTTGCCCTAACTTACAGTGAGGTTGTCAATCTCACCGGTTTGCTGAACACAAAGGATTAGACATATCGAATGGAAGGATATGTTTGCAGAAAGTAAACATAATATGATTGCAGTTGAATTTCTCAGTAAGGAAATAGGACCGAGGTCCACAGTTCACTAGAGGTGTCTCTTCATAAAGAAATAGCATGTTGGGTGAACAAATTACAGCTGGGCAATTGACAGAATATCGACCATACATGACAAGATAATTACTATGATAATTTGGTATTGGGCATTACAACATAATACATATACCGTAATCCAACTGCGTCTATGACTAATAATCCACCTTCAGGTTATCGTCGTGCGAACTTCCAGTATAAAGTTACAAGCAACAGACTATCACATTAAGCAATGTGTGTAAAGTAAACAATAGAGTTACCATTGGATAAAACATTATTGGGTTATCCCTAGTAGCAACAGCACATCTACAACCTCAGAAGTTATAAAGTCACTCTCCCAGGAAACTAGAGGCATGAACCTAGTATCGAGCATAAATACCTCCACTTGGAGTCACAATCCACTTGGCCAGAGTTTCTACTAGCAACAGAGAGCATGCAAGATCACAAATAACATATGACATGAATATATAATCAATCTTAACATAGTACACAATATTCATCGGATCCCAGCAAACCAAACATAGAGGATTACATAAAGATGATCTTGATCATGTAGGGCTGCTCACAAGATCGATATATGAAGCACATGGTGGAGAAGACAACCATCTAGCTACTGCTATGGACCCATAGTCCAGGGATGAACTACTCACGCATCACTTTGGTGGCGGGCATGGCGATGTAGATGCCTTCGGCGATGATTTCCCCCTTCAGCAGCGTGTGTCGGGAAGAGGTTCAGAACCCCCCGAGATGGGTTCGGCGATGGCGGCCGCGACAGAACTTTTCGTGGATTTTGGCTCCGGTATCCAGGGTTTTCCCGAGAAGATATGTATAAATAGGCGGAGGATTCAGGTCGGTAGGGTGCCCAGGGGGGGCCACACCATGCCTTGGCGCGGCCAGCCCTAGGCCCCGCCAAGGGCAGGTGTGGCCGCCCTGTGGCACCACTTCATCCCCCTCCGGACTTCGTCTTTGTTTTGGTAAAATATTGACTTCGACTTTTGTTTCGTCCAATCCCGAGAATATTTCTTGTACAACTTTTCTTAAATACAAAAATTGCAGAAAATAGGGAACTGGCACTGTGGCATCTTGTTAATAGGTTAGTGCCAAAAATCATTTAAAAGTGCAACGAAGTGTAAACAAAACACATATGAATTGGTGTAAAACAAGCATGGAGCATCAAAAATTATAGATACGTTTGAGATGTATCAGAGGTCAAAGATATCCCTCTCAATAAACCCTGCAATTATGATACAAGAAGTCTCTTGTGTCCCCAACACACCCAATAGACTTGTCAGGTGTATAGGTGCACTAGTTCGGCGAATAGATAGTGAAATACAAGTAATATGGATGATTATGAGTGGTAATTGCAATCTGAAATAAAAATTGCAGAAAGCAAACATGTAGCAGAACTGGTTGTAAATGTTGTTTCAATGCTTGGAAACAAGGCCTATGGATCATACTTTCACTATTGGACACTCTCATACCATAATTGAATACATAGATATTATCACTTCACTATGCTACTCTGGACCACTCTCCGGTTTGATAATAAACACAAATTCATTGCGTAGGTCTGCATAAGCATTCCTTAAAGTTCGCATTTCCAATCTATGGATGCCCCACGTTGTCACTTTGAGCATACAAAGATGGTACTAACTAGTTACCCCAATTCATATGTATTTCTGTAAATTAAGCTTAAGAAACAAACACGGTGTGCACACTTTCACCTTCACACCGTTGGACATGGTGTCCCCGGAGATCACATAATAAAACCACTTGAGTAGCACAATAGTTAAAGAATAACATATACTTATTCAACTAGATTACAAAGCTCATGATCACATAAAAGATCATACATGGAGAGATAGATAGACCACATAGCTACCGGTAAAGCCCTCAACCCCGGGGAAGAACTACTCACTCCTCATCATGGGAGTCAGCAATGGCGATGAAGATGGCAGTGGAGTCGATGGAGATGGCTCCGGGGGAAATTCCCCGTCCCGACAGGGTGCCGGAACAGAGGCTTCTGTCCCCCAAATCTTGTCTGCGACGACGGCTGAGCTATGGAATTTTTTGTGGATGGATGCCGATTGATTTAGGGTTCTCGCGTCGGGAGGCTTATTATAGGCGGAAGGGCGAGGTCGATGGAGGCCAGGTGGCCCCACACCACCCTAGGCGCGGGCCAGGGCCAGGCCGCGCCTAGGCATGGTCTGGCCACCCTGTGGCCCCCCTTTGTCTCTCCTCCGGACTTCGTCTTTGTTATTGAAAAATAAGATCTTCGGATTTTGTTTCGTCCAATTCCGAGAATATTTCCTGTATAACTTTTCTGAAATACAAAACAGCAGAAAACAAGGAACTGCACTATGGCATCTTGTCAATAGGTTAGTGCCGGAAAATGTATAAAAGTACAACAAAGTGTGAGTAAAACATATAGGAACTGGTGTAAAACAAGCATGGAGCATCAAAAATTATAGATACGTTTGCAACGTATCACTCCTCTCTTCTTCCCTTCTCTCTCTTGTTATCTCTCCACTTGTACCTCCTCGAAGAGCTGCACATGGAGGGAGTACTCCACCCGTGCGTGTACGCAGGAGCGTTGCCGGGATTCGGATCCAGAAGATCTTCTTCCACAACCTTAGCTGGATCTAACGTCGGGGACATCGTTGAGCACCGTATGTGTGTGAAACTATGAGGTGTTTCACTTGCGTTACTCATGGTGGTACGAAATGACTTCTTCACGACCCCGAGGTCGGCGACCAAGTACGACTACATCAGCCACATTCTAGCAGAACGTTAACCGCTATCGGTCTACGAGGGTACATCACCGATATCATCTCCGTTGCTGCATTACTCCTAGATAGATCTGGGCTACCGGTTTGCGTTATTTAGAATTTTTTGTTTTCTGCTACGAATCCCCAACAGTGGTATCAGAGCCGATCTATGCGTAGTATCAAGGCATCGATTCTATAATTGTTACCCTCTCACGTGTATTGTTCATTATTGCGGCATCGTTTGATGTAGCGGCCCCGACCAACCTCACGCATACACTTACGCGAGACCGGTTCCGCACTTGACATATGGTTTGCACCATATATGCGGCTTGGAATTGTTCGTCTCTCTTACTTTAGAGGTGTGTCATTTGAACGGATGGCCCTGAAGGGGGTGCAGTAGAGACAATTGTTTAATCGATGTCGTGGTTTTATATTCGTAGGTATGAACGGTTATTTTGTGAAAGCCCTAAAAGCCATGTAAACTTTGCAAGTAATAAAGTAGATGCATCTATATTTGTGTTGCAAGGGGGCTTGTAACATGTTATGGTCATGGTCTAAAGTAGTTTCCTACTAGTTGTTTCTAAGTTGTAGTGATAGCCCATCGCCATGATGGTCAATCAACTGGAGGCGTTACGAAGTGGGCACCATGCCAGAACACATGATGGAGATCTAGTTGCGTAGATGATTCACACATGACATGCTACTTAATACGTTTGATGTAGATACCGCCATAGCATCTTGTTTAGTTGGTAGTGTTTTGTTTCCTCAATGATAGCTTTAAATAAGATGATCCTGAATCTAATACCAATAGAGTTGTCCCTCGGTGTTGCACCACGATAGATTGGCTCATCGATATGAATCACGCCGTGATCACATAGGTGTTACACATATTGATGGTCATGTACTGCAGTACCAAGCCATGTTTCACTGACCTCGAACATTGGACCGAAAGGTTAAGCATGAATCATGTAGATGATTTTATTGATATAACAATATCTACCTTTAGGTTATGCCAACGGGTGTGACGATCGGGGTGGTATGGCTAGGAAGGATCATGTAATCACTTGAAACATTCTTAGGGATAGTGTTTTCTACTGCGAGCTCATTAAATAATTTGATTAAAATTTGAACTCACAAAATTATGAACTAAGTTGATCATATCATACCCCAATGTTATATCAATTATGGTTTATTGTGCCAAATAAGAAGAACTTAAAATTTAAGGGTCAAACTTCATAAATTAGTACCAACGTCGGAGGAATGTTCTCACTAGTAATGACATTCTCTATGTAATAAGAAAACCGCTAGGAGATGAACTCAAGAAATCCGCGAGTGAGAATGATAATGGTGATTTTCGTACTCGTTGTGACTTGTCCATACATTATTGTTTACTCTATAGATTCCGAGCTGCAAGTGTGCGTTTTGGAACACCAACACGTTTGATGTGGTTGATGAACTTAAGGCACTATCTATATCGCGAGTCAGAAGCATAAATGGCTGGATGGTTTTTTTTTTCAAATAATTTGGACGAGAACACTCGCTTGAAGAGTCACTTGGCAAGCATTAATGGACTTCATGGATGCCTAGTGCATGGACTATTGGATGACAGAGCGATTTGCGAAAGATGGGGTGTTGTGTTCACTTCTCCCCACTGTAAAATATCGGGTCATGGGAATAAGGGTATGAGAGAGGAATTGTTCACCTTTCATAAAATTCTTGGCTAAGTTAAAAAGAACTCTAAAAGTAAAACCAATGGCAGGGAAAGTCATCAACAGAGAAAGGTATCTTTGATATATACGTTATACATGTTTTCCTACAAACACTTATTGCGTTTACAAAGTATTATGATACTTAGTCTGTTTTATTGGAAAACAGAGTCGACTTCTTGAGATTTGTTTGGAGGAATTGAGGAGACAATTTGTGTTAAGGGAAAGCAAGATGTTGATGGCCGACGACACTCTCCCTCAACATATATCATTTGGATTAGTGAATGGTTTTGAATAAATATTCGTAAATGCCATGAGTGTGAACCTTATTAGCATGGCTCGCATTTTGCAAGGCAATTATTCATATGTGTCGGAGACAATCATGTTGTCATTCGTTTGAATAAAGCCTTTTGTGCTCAAATATTGGTTATGAATTAGTTATTTTTATCATAGTCCCGATGATGATAAATTGAACATTTATAAAACTCTAAAATACCAGAAAATATACAAATTTGAAAATGACATCATTTTCAAGTGACAATACCGTTTAATTCATATTGGCATGGTGTATGTTCATATTCGATGAAACACCAAAGTCATTAGATGCATAATCTTTTGACACATGTAAATTTGTGCCACATGAATAAAACTCCACGTTGTGGTAAAACAGAATGTGTGCTAAAATTGTTGAGTATCATACATAATGATATGTTGGATTTTAGCAAGTAGTGAATATATTTTGTATGTACATCATATCATTCACCCAATGGTATGATCCCACTATCAAATGACGTGTATGTCCATGACAGGGAAACCTCGATTGACGAATGAATACAATGAGCTAGTTCACATACATATGCTTTCTAAGGACCCTAGTTTGTTTACAATACCACACTGTATTAATGTTTCCAATTAATACAACTATAGCATGGCACACAATTATTATGAACTATTAAGATATAATAGTAAATACTCCTTATTATTTGCCCCTAGGGCACTATCTCCAACATTTTTTCCCTTCAAAACAGATATTAAATGAATTATTTTCCATTTCTCTTTTTCTTAGTTCCATTGAACCAAACGGATGAGTGGTGCCAATCGTGGGAAACTTTCTTAATCATGTGTTGTTCCTCCATTTTTCCTTTAAACCAAACAACCCCTTACACTTAGTTCGTCGGACATTAAACTTACAACCTACACCCTAAGACTACTCATAGTGGGAGTAACTTCACTAGTAACTAAGTGTCCAACTCAGCAAATTTGCTTATGTGGCAGTGAGTTAATGAGGAGAGAGGAGGATGGAGTAACATAGCTAGTTACTGTAACATCACACTTCCCAAGATACAATGAGTCTATAAGCTAATTAATGAAGACATCTATGACACTACTTTGATGTTACTAACCACTATGAAGATAGTAACATAGAGTAGTAACATGTGCATGTTACTACTATATGTTACTTCCCACTATGACTAGTCTAAGTAGGTATCCTAACATTGCCTGCTAGCTACACACAATCCTATATTAACACCTGTAGCTTTAAGAAGCAAATAAACTAATAGGAAATTCTCCTTCATGCCCCTCCATGTTCCACTGCTTCCCAGTTCATGACAAAAGGGCTGGCCACTTGGTTACATCCTCCAACTCACTTCCTGAGGGGCATTGATGACCGAGTACTTATGGTTGTGGATGAATACATAACATGACATCAGGCCAAGATGAGAATTGTACCTCCGTTGCGCATGTTGTGAGAGGCAACATCTCACCATCATCATTTCCCATCCTATACCAATGAAAATATAAGACATTTGTGATAATTGATATAATGATATGCATATGTATGTTGCTATATATGCACTAGTAGGAAAACCCTTATAGGTGGAGCTTAGTTCTGTGGCGCACCATTAAAAATGCGCCACAGAAAGTTATTTTGTGGCGCACCAGGCAAGCTGCGCCACAGAAATAGCTTAATTTTGTGGCGCATCAGGGAACCGTGCGCCACAAAAATTTAGTGGGCCCACACCCTGTCACCACCAATTATTAGTGTAGGTATTTTTGTGGCGCACATGGCGTGCTGCGCCACAGAAATTACGTGGCGCACTTGCTTCGGTGCGCCACGAAGTAGTTGATTCTGTGGCGCACTTGTTCGGTGCGCCAGAACTAAGGGAACTTATATCATCCCGTGACCTCCCCCGCACGCCTGTTCACCTCTAATCCGTGCCGCCTCTCCCTCTCCCCTCTCCTCACCGCCGCCATGGTCGTCGCCGTCCGCCGCCGCCTTCCTCCGCGAAGGCCGCATGCCGCCACGCTCCTCCCATCCCCGCCAGGCAAGCTGCCGCTACGGCGAGGAGGGGCCGCCGCGAGGAGTGGCCGCCACGGCCGTCGCATCGTCAAGGTGGAGGAGCCGCCACGTCCTCCTCCTCCTCCTCCCCTGCCGTCATCTTCAACCTCCTCATCCACCCCTGTCGTCGGTGATCTCTCTACCCTCCCTCCCCTCCCTCATAATTCCTCTCCCGCGAGCACAAGGTGCTCGAGGAAATGCTCGTGTGCTGCTCTAGTTGTGCTGCTCTAGTTGTGCTGATGTTGTTGTTGCTGTGCCACTGGCTGCTGTTGCTGTTGATGTGCTATTGTTGCTGGCTCTAAATGGTCAAATGATCTCATGTGCTAGTGAACTATTGTTGCTGGCTCCTTCACCCCTGGTGAACTATTGTTGCTATTGCTTGTGTGTGCATGCTCTAAATGGTCAAATGATCTCATGTGCTAGTGATTTACTTACTGGCTCATTGCTCATGCCTTTTACTTAATGTCCTATGCTATTGCTATGTCTCTGTAGCATGCTGGAGGGTTTTAGTGATGTGCCTTGATGCTTCCATAGCATCCTGGTATGATTGTTGTTGCCAGATAATTGGATGAACTGCTTATGCAATAATGATTCCTTTGTGGAGGTTTACTGTCACTTGTTATTGATGAACCATGTGATGGTAATGATTCAATTTAATTCAATGATGTTAATTTGATTTCCATCCTTTGTTGGAAATAAATCCATGTCTGAACCTGTACAAGGTAATGAAGAGCTCACTTGGTATTGCTTGCTAGTTGGACATTTGGTTGGTTTTGATGCTACTGGTTCATTTAAATGCATGAAATGCTACTATGGTATGCTACTGTGGTATCCTTGTGAAGAAAATGATGGATTCTTGTGAGCTTATGGTATGCTACTATGCTACTGTGGTATCCTTGTGAAGATTTACTTGATGGATTCTTGTGAGCTTATGGTATGCTACTATGCTTATAATGCTCTGATTAGTGGGGATGCTTACTGGATCATGTGCATATAGTTCATATAGTTCCCTAAAAAGAAAGAATGCTCCCTCGCCAGATGCTTGTTGTCTTGGCTCAGTCGATGATGCAAAGGCTGAGGCAAAAACTTGGATAAGAACAAATACTAAAATGTGTTTTGAACTCAACTGAGTAATGATAAATTTCTATTTCTTGTTGGCTTTGATGAAAATAGAGATATCCACAGTAGGGGATCATGTAAATGAATGCCACTGTGGTATCCTTTGAAGAAAAAGGACTGTTTCGATGGTTTTAAAAGGCTAGGTGGTGCTAGGTGATTAAGTTGGCTACCAAGACTTGTCTCATCTGGTTAGCTGGGATATGCTATGTGTTGTTGCTTGTTTAGGCATATCTATCACTTACTGGATTTACTGGTTCTTGATTGGCCTCTCTTTTGCCAGCATCACTTGGTCTATATACCAAGTGATGAATAATCCCTTTGGAGCATCCGCTCCATGCATGCTATGTGTGTTTGAGCATCTTGACTTATGTCACCATGGTTGCTGGTTTGGTGGTGTTTTTGTACTTGCCGATGATTAGATGGTTGGTCGATCACTCGTACACTCGGGGTGGAGCAAGTGAGCCTGGTGTGATGGCACAAATATCAATATCTTGTGCATCCTACCTGGCCTCACTTACTCCATCCCTGGATGTTAATATTTGTTTCGATCAACAAAGTATGAGGCATTCCATTTAGTTCATACTAGCTACTTCTTAATTGCATTGGCCTTTCTTCCATTTTAGTGCCGATGATTAAATTGTTTGGTCACTTGTACACTCTGGGGTGGGGCCGGTGAGCCTGGTGCGATGGCACAAATATCAATCTCTTGTGCATCCTACCTGGCCTCGCTGTCCCCATCCCGAATGTTAATATTTCTTTCGACCAACAAAGTATGAGGCATATGATATCTAGTTGAGATACCACTTGGCTCTTTCTTCCATTTTAGTGCCTATGATTAGAATGTTTGGTCACCTATACGCCGCAATATACTTTGTAGACGGGCTCCCCTTTCCCGGCCGTCGTTCCGTGAACGAGTCTTTGACGAGACAACAACGCCGCCTCTCCGGAACACGTCCAGCCGCCTCTCTTGTGGCGCGTCTCGCGCCTGCACTCTTCGCCTTCTTGCCCGGTGAACAATAGACGATCGTTGGAATAAGGAACCCGATGACGGCCGATCGCAATCTAATCTTGCGACCGGCCGTCATCGGTTTCCTTTCGATCAGTGGTTCACCGGGTAAGAAGCGATGGGAGCGCGGGACACACGACCTGGGGCGGCTGGGGCGTGGCGTTGTTGTCTCGTCAAGGACGTTCACGGAGCGGCGCGGGAAAGCCCTGCAAAGTATATTGATGGTATCTGACCATAGTATTTGTGTTGACCAACAATGTATGAGGCACTTATTCCATTTTGTCATTCCATTTGCTTTGGTATTTTCAAAATGCCGATGATTAAAATGTTTGGTCACCGTACACTCTGGGGTGGCGTAAGTGAGCCTGGTAAGATAGCACAAATATCAATCTCTTGTGCATCGGACTTGGTCTCACTTACGCCATCCCTAAATGTTAATATTTGTGTTGACCAACAATGTATGAGGCATTTATTCCATTTCTCTTGTGCATCGAACTTGTTGGTCTCACTTTCTTCCATTTTAATCATAGTAGGAATCGGATGAAGAACCCGATGCAAGCGAGCCTGGTGGGTAGAGAGGAGGGAGCAAAGGATGAACCGGATGAAGACTACTTTGTATCTCGAAATTGTGAATTTTGTATGAATGAATTAAGAGTTGTATGCAAAACATTTGACACTTGCCACTATATATGTATCTCGATCGGGCTCTAAGTACTGTGATGATGATGTCTACATTATATATGTGCAATGTACATGCTATTTATTTTATATCTGCATATTTCTATATGTTGTTGTATATAACCTGTATATTGCTGTCTATAAACTGCATGTGTATAGCAGGCAGCATAAAATCGTGTATAATACAAGCAAGTTCTGTGGCGCACTGAAAATCAATTATGTGGCGCACCCTGTGGCGCACCCAAGCAACCGTGCGCCACAAAAACCTTAATTCTGTGGCGCATGGGTCGGTGCGCCACAGAAACCTTATTTTTGTGGCGAAGTTTCTGTGGCGCACCCCCCATGCGCCACAGAATCCATTTTTGGTGCGCCACAAATGAGGCTTTTCCTACTAGTGATGGTGCTATTAGAGAGGTACAAATGGATCATGCACCTCCTTCATTGTTTTAAACCCAACCAGCCAGAAACCACTATTAGGAGTGTAACACATGTACATTGGCATCTTCCTAGCCCACGTCAATTGACTTATGCTAGGAGGACATGTTGGGGTTAGTCAAGAACACCCACTAATCTATGTAGCTGTTGGCTCATCAATGTTCTGCGATGGGCTATCTCATGCGTGGTCTGGACTCTCAGTATCGATGATGTCGTCCCTAGTTTTTTTCTCGACAACATGTTGTGCAGTCATGGTTCTAGTTGTATGGCTAAGTCCACATTCGGACCAAGATGGTGTGGATCATCATATGGTGGCAGCACATGGAGACTTGAGTTAGGTGGTGCCCTTTTTGAGTGTTGGGTCCGTAGTGGGTGAAAACTCTAGGTCCGATCTTCCTTGGTTGAACCTCACAATGTGGGTATTCTCTTGTTAAGTGCATTTGTAATTTTCTTACCCTTATGTTCAAGGTGAGAATCCATGATCTGGTCTTGCTGGGTTGATCATGTGACATTGTCCTCGTGCACCACTCCCTTCATGTTGGCATTGTTGTTGGAACATTTCTCATGTTATCCTCAAAATATTATCATGAGTGGTTCATATTGATGTTTTCTACTGTTGTTCCATTGCTGCTCTATTTTTTAATTTATAATAATTTGGTAGTGCACATCCTTAATGTCTTGACTAGCTCATGATATAGTGGTAGAGATCGGGTGTAAATGATATATGTTTATGCCAATATATTCATTTTATAAAAAAACTGATTTGCAAGTATATAACGAAACTACTGGGTTTCCACAGGGGCGGATAACTTATTCACATTAACAAATAATCATTGCTAATTGGACTTGCATAAGAATTAATTATGTCCCTCTCTCGGCGAGATCCGATATTGGTTTTGGTTTCTGCAAGTTCCTATGTTCCAAACTTTGAGTGCAACATTTCCGACAAAATTGAGTGAATATGACTACATGGCATTCCCATATTTACGAAAAACAACGAGCTTGAAGTACTTTGGGGCTTATTATCTGTATCTTTCCATCGCATTTCCTCTATTTCCTCTTTCAGTACGAGACCATGACACAGAGCTAAGGAAATTTAGCAAACTGAAATTGTGATTGTAAACCCTAACGCTAACATCCAACGTACGGCAGAGGATCTTCACGCCGTGGCCCTCATCTTTTGCGTCGTACGTTGCGCTTCATTTCTGATGCGCGCATGCATGCTGCATGTGTCTAGTCACAACTCATAACACTCGTCAGTACATAAATACATAACTAAGCATCCGTCATCCGTGTGCGTAGCCTGCATTCAATTACACTTCTTGCAGCTTCCTCGGTCGATCTAATATATATTTGCTCTTACGGTAGATCATACTCTCTTGTTCTAAATACTTGTCGTAAATAGGTAAAATATAGGCTAAAATCTATCTATATTTATTGATATAAAATTAGTGAAGATGCATGCACATGTGTACTCCTACTTGCGTACTCCGGATAGATCAGTAACTGGCCGTAGAGAGATAGTATATGCTTTGACCGTCGTTGAAGCATAGAGGAGTGAATACAGCAGACCAAAGCTAGCCAGCATTCTTAATTTGCTGGTGGTTCAGTTCAATCAATTCGATGCT
Organism: Lolium multiflorum; assembly: GCA_030979885.1. NCBI lineage: Eukaryota > Viridiplantae > Streptophyta > Magnoliopsida > Poales > Poaceae > Lolium > Lolium multiflorum. The sequence continues at coordinate 106,286 of JAUUTY010000267.1, forward strand.
TAATTTGCCAGGGTGACCCATAAGTCCCCAACAGTGTCTGGTGTCAACAGTACAGTACACACAAACAGACAATGAGGGTGGAAACTCCTTTTGCCATTCGAGCACTAGTACTCCTTGCCTCGTGGAAGATATTTTTCTGCATCCCAAAACAACTTGAAAGGAAAAAATATTCGCCCATGCATATGGAAATGTTGCCATATGCTAATTTTCGTGGACGAAACCACCTTTTTATGAGATGGGCTAGAACGGCTTTGGGCCCAAAAGCGATTAAATGTTCCCCGTCTCCATTTGCACTCCAAAAATTCTATCTTAGCCTGACATGATACGGATACTATCTATAAAATTGGGTGGTACTTCCACTCCGGGAGGGAAAATTCGTCACGGCCAGAATCTGCATGTTTGGTATGTATTTCTTGAAAATAGGGGAGTTTATGGATTATTTCTTTTGCACATAAAGAAGATGACAGTAAATATGATGCTCCACTCAATCATACATAAATGAAAAATAAATGACTTTATACAGACTCATAATCTCTAACACACTATGAACAATTATATATTTCAATAGGCAATTGTTGATTTGTAATGTTATGCAAAATATGTATGCCTAATCCCTATCCAACGCTATATTCATTTAACCGTTGATATACCACCCATGTTCCAAAAATATAAGTCCTTGAAATACTTTTAGTAGCAAATAACTTCTAAGTTTTGCCTTCTATAGAGAAAACAATAGTAGCATCCAAAACATGAAACTTGTGTCACTATATTTATCATTAATTCTTAATTTGGAAATATACTTGTCTCAAGTTGGCCCTATTGTACAAAAATTGATCACCTGGTACCACATTTTGGATTAAGACACATCTTATGTTTGCACCAAATGTTATTTTTGCTCATTGTTTCCGAGTTGACCTCAGGCACATGAATTGGTAAGCTTAAGGGCATGCAAAATGGTGATATCTTAGTAGTGCCACGTAGAATAGACGTTGCGGTAGAAGAAAGAGAAACATGAGAAAATACTCTGTCTTTTCTTAGCTATTCTTAACTAAGAGATCATCTCTTAGCACAATCTCTCTCACCACATATTTAGGATCTGTCATTCCTAAACATAAGACTAAAAAATAATCCATTGTATATCATGTTTTATTGTTATATCTAGATGACGTGTTAGAATTAAAATAAGACGGACATATCAAGCATTGCACAACCCTAACTGAAATTGCACGCATCACAATGCCTCCGTCCAATATGATGAGCTCTCAAACTAGTCTTGCATAGGCGGGTCTAGCCGCCACATCGGAAATCATCCCGTAGATTATGTGTTTACCTTTTGATACCTTAAATGGCAACATTGCTCGAAACCTGCAAATGGAGGCCAAGCTAGAACTAGCTCTTTATTTTTAAAAGTTCGAAAGTTATATTTTAAAGTGTTTTTAAAAATTGAAAAAAATCCTAGGCGTAGCTAATGATGTACTACCACTGGTCTAGAATATAAGCCTTTTTATTTTTTTTTGAAACTAGAATATAAGCCTTTTTAGAAAGCTAGTTAAACTAGCTTTGTAAAAAGGCTTATATTTCGAAATGGATGCAATATGTTACAAACATGCAAAATCTCAATGTAATTTTTTTTTTGTATTCTAGGCTACAAAAAAAGACAAAATCTGACCAGTTTTATAGTTTTGAAATATGCGCTGTTCATCATAATCAGATCCACACATTTGTCATTTTTGTGTAGTCTAAAATAGAAAGAATTTTACATTAAGATTTCGCATGTTTGTAGATTTCATCATTGCCTACATTGAAAAAAAAATCAGATTTTTTTGATACTTAAAAATATAATTTCATTTTTTTTCAAATAAAAAGCTACATATAGATCGGACTCTGTTTGTCCACTCTGTACTATAGGTGTGGCGCGTGGGTAGTGCTGTCATATTTGGGGCATAAACCGCAGTTGGTGCAACGTGCGATAAGCGCAAAATGTTGTCAAAGTTGTCAAAATTAGAAAATACGATGCAAATAACCAACTCTCTTGATAAAATAGGTGGCTTAAAATTAAAATGAAACTCTTAAATTTTGTACGAGGATACATCTTTGCATATTAATTCATGATCAAAGTACGATCATTTCTATAAAAATGTATTTTGGATCAGAGAAACAAAACATAAGAAAAGGATTAGAGAAGACTTGGCATACGTTTTGCATCAGATTACATGTATTTACGAACATGAAGAGCAGGCAGCGACGACAGGACGCACTTGGGCTGTTGGAGGCTTAGAAGCCGTACTATATTAACGCCGTTGTTGAACGTGGAGCAGCCACTAGATAGGTATATATATATATGCAGCACGTTTTGAACTTTTGATGAATCATAAGCTGCCGCTTTTACTGCTTGGACACGAAATTAGTGAACTCGTACAACGAACGTACAACTGTACCGGCGCTCAACTCACTGCTTTTTTTTCGATAAAGGGAATATATTAATATCAAAAGATACCAATTACACCCAGCCTCTGCAACAACGCACCACCCTAATGGCACTACGGATGCACACAAAAAAAAAAACTAAGAAACAAAACTACAGTATCTCGGCCTAACAACACAATACATCCACCAAAGACAACACCAAATACGGACTCTCAAAAGCGCCTTCAAGAAGGGATGCTCTAACACCTTCGCGATCAAAGATCTTAGGTTTTCACCTTGAAGATAGTCTCTCAAAACAATGCCTCCAAGGTCATTGGCAACCAATTAAGGTCGACGGGTTTTACCCGAAAGGTAGGATTGAACTTCACGTGTTGTCGCCCACTTTCATACCGCTGTGAAGCCCGAACACCAAGCAAGTCCCTCAACAGGCGGAGACTTGAACCTCCCTTAGCTAGTCCCCCCATCCGGCCTTCATGAAATTCTCTTCTTCCGACTTTCATCATGGATCCATAGTCACTTGATGTCAACACAGAAAAAGAGCTTCGCGCCGCTCCCTCCAGAACCAAACGGTCGGAATAAAAGCATGGGTGCGCACGACCGAATATCACCGATCCAGCTAACTCCAGGCAAAAAGCACATTCGGACGGAGTCTTCCGGAACTCAACACTCCATCCAAATCGAGAAGAGCAAACCTCAAGTCAGTCTTAATCTTCGCCTAAGAGAGACCCTAGGACTGCCGCCAATACTTTCAGGAAACTTCCGTATCTCTCGACTCGACTTGAGCATGCGAGATGGAACCTCCCGAATCTTTTCGATCTTCTTCAAACATGGTCACCAAAATCCTTCCATCAAGACCTTGAAAAACGCACCAATGGAAGAGACCCATCACTCTGTCTAACAGAATTGTTGACCCGTTGCCTGAAGATCCAAGCACTTACACTCGCGACATAGGCGAATTGCTGTGTGCGTGCCTGGCTGAAGCAGTCCACGAGTGGATATGCAGACCATCAAGACGCCCTGGAGTCGTGTCCAGATCAGCCTGCCGTTGCCGCCCGCGACGGCGCCACCATGCTGGGCGGTGGGCAGGCCATGACTCTGCAGGGCTCACACGCAGACGGCCGCGTCCACCAATGAGTAGGACGACATCAGCATAGCGCGCGAGTCCCAGGACCGACGCCCAACACCGGACTCACCACCAAGCAGAGGGGCGTGCAGATCGCGCAGAGCAGCGGGCTCGCATGCGGACATCCGAGACATAGCTGCGGAGGACGGCGCGTGCTCCCAATGCTGCTGGTCGACGGTGGACTCCCGCGATGTGGTAACCGCTATAGATCAGATCGAAACAGGCTGCGGCGGAAGAAAATACCAGGGAAAAAAAAAGGAGGCTAAAAAGATGGAGCACCCCACCGCTGCCATCCGCCGACGGCGCGGCCTCCTCCGGCGGCGGTGGGGTGAACTGGGCGGCGGAGAGGAGATTTGTTTGGCGGTGGTGCGGGGTGCCTCCGGAGCCGCCAGAGAGGCGACCCGGGAGACAGATTTTTCACCCAAATTCTCTCAAATTCTTTTAGTATTTCCTCTAATCTTAGCTCGGTCCATAGGAGCACGTACGTAGATTCCACAGCATTTTCCGTCGGGTCGGGGGAGACGATACACAAAGCGTTAGGTATGTGCTGTTTCTTACTGGGCTAGTACTCGGCCCTATATTTTTTCTGTTAGGCCTTAGTTTCTGGTTTGGTTAGCTCTCAGGGCCGACCTTGAGGAACTGCTATACAAGACCCAGGGCTTTTTTGTTTTTTGTTTTTCCGTTGGTTCTTCTCCGGTTCCGTCGGTTTTTGCTTTTCCCCCCTTTTTTTGGTTTTTGGTTTTTCGTTTTTTTGGGGTTTTCTTGTTTTTTTATTTTTCTAATTTTTTCACCTTTGTTTTTTTTTGTTTTCATTTTCTATTTTTTGTTTTTCTATTTTTTCTTCTGTTTTGAACAAACTTTTCAAATTAGAGTAAATTTTAAATTGAAGCAAATTTTAAGTTTGAAATTTTTTATATTTCAGCAAATTTCAAATTTTGAATACATTTAACATTTGAATAAATTTCGAATTTGAAAAATTTCTTCAAATATGAAAGGTTTTAGATCTGATTTTTTTTAAAAAAAAATAGATGAGAACAATCGTAGAAGAACTTTTCCTAGGGCGGCTGGGCCGGCTCAACACGGACGCAAGAAGGGGAATCCTGCGTTCATGCGCTGCTCACGCACACATGTGGGGTATAGCTCCTCACACGAACCACTGCGGTATGGGTGCGGTAGGAGGCCCATATAGCCGGCTGCATGTTTATTTCGGTTTTCTGTTTGGTTTGTTAGGTTTATGTTCGGTTTTGCTTGTTCTTTTGATTTTCGGTTCCCTGAAAATTGATCGAACCTTTTTCAAAATGTAAACATTTTTCATCTAATAAATTTCAAATCTAATTTTTTTTAAATCCAATTTTTTTAAAACTAAATAATATTTAATCCGAACAAATTTCAAATCTGGTTTTTCAAATTTGATTTTAAAAAAAATCTGCAATTTCTTAAATCAAAACATTTTCGAAAATCTAAACAATTTTCAAAACCTGAACACTTTCAAAACGTGAGAATTTTTCGAATATATTTTTTTAAAAAAATTAACAATTTTAAAACTTCAACTTTTTCAAAATCTAAATATTTTCAAAATAGAAAAGGTAAAAAAAGAAAATGGAAAATAAAAATAAACAAAAAATGATGGAAAACACGAATTGGCCCCGACCCATACCGGCTTGGGGGTGTGCGGCGTGGTATATGTACCGACCTGGTCGGTGTATAGAATTGATCGTGGACTCTGCCTGGCAAAAGTGGGTTTTTATAGGGAATCCTACAAGAGTGGGCAAATCCTATTTGATGCTCATTACGTGTGTTAGCGCCGCACCGCGTACCGTTGCATCCTTCAGCGCGGGCGTCGTGGGCTGGCCCAGTTTGGTGGTCATGGGGGAGGAAGAAGGTGCGGAGAGAAGAAGACGAAGGCAAGCACACACTTACCTCACCGGAGACGGGAAAGACGTAGCTGGTCGCGGTGTCGCCGAAAACCTTAGGGTTTAGGGTGCGAGTGCGGCCGCTTAGGGTCAGGGTGCTAGTGCGGGACCTCGCCGGAGATGGAGAAGGAGGTAGGGTTAGAGGAAGGAGGGGGAGGCTGCGGACCGTCGAAGGTGGTGGCTCGGGCAGGGCAGTGCGGCGAGGAGGTGCGGCAGCGCCGCCGACCACGATGGACGGGAGGAGACGGTTCGACCGGCGGGGGCGGGCGGGACCGGTCGAAGTTGGAAAATATGAAGGTAGAGGGGGTGGGGAAAGTGGAGACAGAGGATGAAGCTCGCTGATGCTGAACGTGTCAAATAGGACCCCGAAAGATGGCAGATAGCCGGCAATCCCTATTCGCCGCTTATTGCGGGAGCGATTCGCTCCCACTCAAGCGACGGACAGGGTGGGCCGGCCCATTAGCGCCTGGTACGCACGGGCTTTCCTTTTATTTTCCGATTTTTCGGGGGTTCTCAGTTTTTCGTTTTTGTTTGTTTCTTTTTGGTTTTACTGATTTCGAATTTTGTTCAGATTTTTTTGTTCCGATTTAAAAAACGTGCATATTCAAAATTTGTTCAAATTTAAAATTTGTTCAAATTCAAAATTTGTTCGATTTAAAATTATTTGTTCAAATTTAAATTTTATTCAAATTTGAAATTTATTCAAATTAAAAATTTGTTCAAATTTAAATTTCGTTCGATTTAAAATTATTTGTTCAAATTTGAATTTTTTGATTTAAAATTATTTGTTCAAATTTAAATTTTGTTCAAATTTAAATTTTGTTTGATTTAAAATTATTTCAGAATCTGAATATTTGTCAAAATAAAAAACTGAAGAAAGCTGAGCACATCCTATACAGATGGATTAGCGACTGAAGGAACACGTGTGAGCGAAGGCAGCCGGAGGTAAATGGGCCTGGCCCAAGAAGCGTTCCCTTGAGCGATTGGATGTTATCTGCATAAAGCGATGCATAGGGGTAAAACCTATACACCGACCGGGTCGGTGGCTACCGGCCACCGCACACCCCCTGGTCGAGTATGGGTCAGGCCCATTTGGGTCTGTTTAGCCTGTGTAGTTCGTTTTTGCTTTATCTTTTTTCTTTTCTGGTTTTTTTTTCTGTTTTTTCTGTTTTCAGTTTTGTTTATATTTTTTCAGATTCGAAAATTTTAATTTTTAAAAATTGTTCAAAATGAGAAAATGTTTAAATTTAAAAATGTTTAAATTTGAAAACCTTTCAAATCTAAAACCATTCAAATTTGGAAATTATTCAAATTTGAAAACCGTTCAAATATGAAATTTGTTCAAATTCAAAAATTATTTAAAATTTAAAATTTGTTCGAATTTAAAATTTGTTCGAATTTAAAAATGTTCAAATATAAAATTGTTCAAAGTATAAAATTGTTCAAATTAAAAAATTAAAAATTTATTCACATCCGTATATGGGCCTGGCCCAGAAGCCAGTTGGAGTGTGCGGTGCCCCGTTTGCCACCGACCTGCTCGCCATGCATAGGAGCTCCCCAGATAGCCTGGCCCCGCCAAACTGGGTTTCTATAATCCTAGGCCAATTCGGCCCGTGTTTCAGCCCATTACAATGTGCTCAGCCATCATCTGTAGAGAGCACAACCCCTGGGCCCTGGCTGGCAGTAGGTCAGTGGCACTCCGCGTCCGCCTCGTCTTTGTGGGCGGGTGCTGCACCGCCACTGCTGAACCCGCTGCTGCGACGGTGCGAGGGAGGCGAAGCCGAGGCATACGGTGCGAGGGAGGGAGATTGCTTGCAGGGGAAGAAAGCAGCGTAGACTTCTCGCTTACCAATCTTGGTCAGCGAGCGCCGGAGCGCGTGGCTTCTCAACTCCGGCCGGCAACCGCTACAGGTAATATTGCCCTCGGTCCCTTGTGTGCCCTGCCCACCTCACCAGCCTGTGCTCGGCTTCTGACATGAGATGGATTTGGTTAGGCCTCTGCGCTGCGCTGGGTGGTCGATCGAACGCGGTGGAGCGGAAGCATTGCTCAGCAGAGCCCGTCATCTACGGCGGCAGCGGCGGTAGGGATCCGTATAGGTCGTCGCGCGCTTCTGGTTTCCGATTCGTTGCACCCGTTTTAATTCGATTTGCTTCCCCCGTTGCAGTTGCAGTTGCTCCCTTCATTCGCACCAACTTCTGCTATTTTTTGCAGGGTTGCACACGAATTCAGCACGGGAGCAGGCATATCAGTCAGGGAAGCGAGTTCTGAATTGTGGCCATCCCCATTTTCCAGAGAGGTGCGACATCCCTTCCCCAGCTTTTGTGCATATACGCCTATAGATTCGCTAAACTGCTGGGATTAATGTTTATCGAGAAACATGGTCATATGCTAAATGTGCTAAAACAAGTATAACACCGGTCATTGTTTACCAAGATGTCTGGAATGTTAAGCGCAAACCACTGCAAACATGAACTATCAATTATCTGAGAAGTTAGAAATCCCAGAGTCGTGTTAAGTACTCATTGGCATGTCATCTTACGGAGAGTTACTTTCTGTCAAGTACACCTTACAAGTAGTACTGTGCCATATTAGGAACCACTAGTGATGATTTTGGTATGTCATCTTATTGATGTTCTTCAGTAAGAAATGCCTACCTTTTACCTTCAAGTAAGCCAAAAATGCATTTTCGTGGACTTTTGTTTCGTGCTCCTTTTATTGGATTTTTCCTGCCATATCATGTCAATCATGTTAAAGAGAAGGTTCTTATTCCATCCAAAGATGCTGCAACACCAGGACGATATGCATGTTTAGGGACTGTACGCCGAATAGCTAACTGTACCCAGCCAGCGGTATGGTATATCTTAGATACCCTCTTTTGGTTAAACCTGAATGTAGACTGTAGTATGCTTGAATTTCAAGAAATAAGCCTTGGCATATTCTTATATTTCTTACTCTCTTGCATTAGATTAAATATTTACCACATACACTGAATGTTCGCTGATATTTATATCATTTCCGTAAGTTCTTGTAGAGGGGGAAACTGTGGGTAGGCTCGACAATAAAATGATATCTTATATATGATTGATAATCAGTAGTTACCGTTGAGTTGCTATATGCATTTACTGTGCTAGCATTTTCTGAATTTTCATCCTTTCCATATGTCAGTGACATTCGGCTTGCTTTTGGAGGTGAATTTTGTTTCAGAGGATAATTGCTTTAAAATTTCCCTGTTTTTGGTTTAAATATAGCTTTATCTGTCCAAAATTTTATTCTTCATTTTTATATTTTCATTAAGTAATCGATCAGTGTACACCATCGTTTTTGTTTTTAGTTGAAATCTTTGTAGAAGAGATACTAAAAGAGCATAACCGTGCACAGCTATCTACCTGAGAAGGAGCAGTAACAGCCAAGAATTTCTGCATATCGTATCACCGATTTAAAATATATTGCTATTTGTGCACCACTTTCTGAATTAAGCATTAGGAATCTATAAATCACCCTTTCTGCAATTACTTGAAATCGGTAGTTGTAATTAGTACTAACGTTCAGGAAGTTTATAGTGCATATATTTAAATTTAAGGAGTGATTTCTGCAAGATGAGAGAAACATCATTTGCAGTTTCTTCATTACAATGCAATCATGAAGATAACTTTAATTGTTTTAGTGCCAATCAGATTTGATTGTTACTTGCTATACGTCATGCCAAATGATGGATATAAAAAATTGATGATTATGGTGCCATGTTATTTTTCCCTTCAGATGAACCTTGCTTCCACTACCACAATGCTTTTTCTAATGAAATGGTCATGATGATTGCATTCCGAGTTTGCTTTGGTTCTTGCGATCACAGTATTCTAAGTTGTCAATAATTGTGCTACTTACTCCGCTTTCCTGAGCTTACTATGCGACTCCTTCAATTGTCACATGGCTCGTTTCTATAACTCAGTTTGATATACAGTCATTTAATTCCTGGGTCAATGCGAGGCTTGATCCTTACTGCAAATTTCCTGCTGAACCTCTAGCCTGTTTCTAAGTTACACTTTCTGACTTCTCAAGATTGACAGTTTGGCAGCAACTCTAACATGCTTAGGAAAGGATGACTTCTTATTTTTGTTAAATTAGTTAGTTCTTCTATATGTAATTATTAGTCTAGTTATGAATATGATGTTCTTTCCCCTGCTTTGACAGTATCCAGAATGTGGGTCCGTGTGTTCGCCATCCTTCTGTTCGCCTCCCAAGTCTTATCTGCCAAACTTGATGCTCGCGATGTGGTGGGGAGTTGTCGCTACGAGAAGACTAGTGTTGCTGTGCTCACATGCGTACAACCGGGTGGGAAATGGAGTCCGCCATCAACGGCATGCTGCAAGGCGTTGCTGTATGCCATTGATCAGTTACCGGGAAGTGGTGAGAGCGGAGCGTGCTGCCTGTGCCGTTACATGAGAGCAAAGGGTACTTCTCCTGGGCTGGTAATGTCATACATTATGTGTCAGGGAAAGGACAAGCATATTGTTAATGTTAACAGATGGACGTTTCCTATCACATCATGCTATCAAGGTACACATTTTCTGTCATCTTTATATAGACTTTATATACAGCAAATCCGGTCTAGATAATATGTACAGTAACTGTTAATATGACAATCAGCTAGGGTAAACAAATTTAAAATTCTCAAAGCTATACATTAATGCCTTGTTGTTTTCTTTCGACCAGTTTGTCCAGGTAACAAAGGAACATCTTCTACCCAGAAAGATCGCCCAGTGGTACACGCACATGGAGCAAGCAACACCATCTTCATGATAATGTGTGTAGCCGCTGCTGTGGTCTGCCTGGTGCTGCTCGTTTGCTGCTGGTACTTGTGGTGGGCTAAGCCAGCAGCAAATTCGACCAAATCATCTCAGTCTGCTGGCGGACCGTTTCTGGAGGGTGCAGAGCACAGGAGATTGTCGTCGGGCCGTCGTGACTCTGCGCAGCTAAAACTACGCAGGACGTCGTCTTCCCGATCATCGCCCAACAGTTAAGGGGCTCTGAACCATGGCTCAGAATTACTGGTGTTTCAGTTGAAGGACGTGCAGAAAGTGTTACTGCTTCAGAGAACTACATTCGTACCAGCATGCTATCGCAAGGGGAAAACAGAATACTATCCATATATATGACAACTCAGCGCATTTTCCAATAGCACTAGACCGAGGGTTATGAAATTGTGCGATCTCTAAAGAAGCTTGCGAGGCCTGGCAGCGGCGGCTCGAACTCTTTCGACCCAACGGGTTGGGAAGATTCTGCGGAGCTTCCTATGGGTTGGGAGGGCGGAGGCCAACGGTGGTCACTGCCATGTCAACTGGTCGAGGGTGTGCCGCCCGCTGCGGTTTGGTGGCTTGGGGATTCCAGACCTCACACGCACGGCCATTAGCCTCAGGGTTCGGTGGCTATGGAGGATGCGGACTGACCCCCAACGTGCTTGGCGCGGGCTAGACATGCAGTTCTCGAGGATCGAGCTGGATGCCTTTGCTGCCTCCACCTCCATGGTGGTTGGCAACGGAGAATCCGCTCTCTTCTGGGAGGACAGGTGGGTGGATGGCAAGTCCATCAGGGAGATAGCGCCCGAGGTCTACGCGCTCATTTCCAAGCGCTGCAGGAAGCGGCGCACGGTGCAGCAAGCGCTGGTGGAGCGCAGCTGGATTTCGGACATAGGAGGTGCGCCGAGTGCCCTGGCCCTCTGGCAGTATGTGCAGCTGTGGATCAGGCTGAGGGACGTGCAACTATCTCCGGACCAAGACAGGATGGTTTGGCGTTGGACGACAGATGGCCAGTATTCTTCCAGTTCCTGCTATGACGCCCTCTTCCAGGGGGCGAGTTCTTCATCTGGCTTGCTTGCCTGGATAGATGTTGGACTAGCGAGCGTCTGGCGCGCCGGGGGTTACCTCACGCGACATGTTGCCCGCTGTGCGACCAGTCTGCTGAGACTATGGCGCACATTCTGACCGGATGCTCCTTCTCTAGGACCATTTGGTTCGAGGTTCTATCGTGGATTCGGTCCACCGCTAGACCTCCCACGGTTGAGGGTGACTTCGCAGAGTGGTGGTCGCTAGCGGTGCGGACCACCCCTCGCCAGTTGCGCAAAGGAACATCGTCACTCATCATGCTCACGGCGTGGTGAATTTGGAAGCACGGGAACGCTGCGGTCTTTGACAACGCGCGCCCCTCGGTGACCTCCTTACTTAGCGACATCAAAGACGAGGCGCGACAATGGGCGGACACGGGTGCCCGGGGGCTTCGCCAACTTCTCCCCTAGATTAGGTCTTTTGGGTTGAGTTGTACGGCATGGTGTGGTCCTCTCTTGGACTTGTACATACAAACCTTCTTTATCTATCAATGCATCGAAACGCAAGGCTTTTGCGTTTTCGCGAAAAAAGAAATTGTGCGATCTCTGCAGTTCTCATTGAAACTAGTATGGTGCTGAAGTTTTGTTTGAATCCGGCTCGAATTTATACTTCCACTTTGTTGAAGATATGCTTTTTTTTTTCTTTAACTGGATTTGTGGAAGAAAGGTTACCTTTGTAAGTAGGTCAGGGATAAATTGTGTATCAAGGCTCCAGAACTCGAACAAAACATAATCGTGGATGAACTTGGAGTCTGTCCGGTGGGGCACCGCTGTGCCATATAAGGATGGCATCGGGCCGGCCGATTCGCTTCAGTCCGTGGCTGCAACGATGGCTCCTGACTGCTGCCTCGTCAGGGCTAGTACTGGCGTTGCGATCTTGCTTCTTCTGCTTCTTCTCTCCTTGGACGCGAGCGCGTTAATGGATACCGTCCACCACCGTCCCTGGGACGCCACGGTGGTCGCCATCGACATCGGCAACACCAATTCATGCGTCGCCGGCTACGCCGACGGCAGGGCCCAGACCATGTTCCAGCTCTGCATCCCCTCATGGGTCGCCTTCACTGGAAACGGCACGCTCCTCGTCGGCGACGACGCAAGGAACCACGCCGCTGTTAACCCAGGATCTGCCATCTTCGGCTTCAAGCGTCTCCTCGGGAAAAGGTAATGCAATATCTCACAAAGTAGTACTTCCTATTACTACCTCCGTTTCAAGGAATAAGGCGCACACGTATTTCAAGACGAACTTTGACCATAAAAATTGAGCAATAAAATTTTAATTTTATTATATATAATTAGCACCGTTGGATTTGTACTGAAAAGCACTTTCTAATGATGCTAATTTCATACAAACAATCTTTATATATTTAAAGTAATTTTTGGTCAACCAAAAAACACGTAAAAAGAGGACGCCTTATTCCTTGAAATGGAGGTAGTACTAAATTTGAGACAATTAAAAGGGATCGGAGGGAGTACTATATCCGTTTCAATGACGAAGCCTTATATCTTTTTTTTTCTAAAAGTCAAACAATGTAAAGTTTGATTAAGTCTATACTTCCTCTGTTTTTATTTACCCTGAGGTCTGGGTTCAGTCGAAGTCAAACTTTAAAATATTTGACTAAATATGTCTAAAATACTATATTACTATTACTAGAACCACAATAAATTTATTTTCATATTATATAAATTTGATATTATGAATATTTCTATGTTTTGCTACTTATTTGGTCTAACATTAAAAAGTTTGACTTTGACTAAACCCAAAATGTAGGGTAAATAAAAACATAGGAAGTAGTAAAAACCATGAACATGGACAACACAAAATCAACACCGTAAAATACATTTCATGTGATAAATATATAATTTTATAGTTATCGATAGATTTTTCTAAAATTTTGGCCAAACTTCACTTTGCTTGACTTCTTAAGAAAGATACTATAAGCCTTATTCATGAACAGAGGTAGTTACTCTCTTAGGCTACCCATAGTGGACGATTCATAGGTACTATAATGCATTATATACGTGCAAAAAACTAATGTGACACTAAAGTTAATAATGACATATGATCGTAGTGGTACCATAGGCTGATAACGTATCATAGTACGCGAAACTAAAAAAAATAGTATCAAACAGATCAACATAGTTTTGCATTGAGATTCTACATATCAACATGTCAAAAAAAAAAGATTCTACATATCAACATGTCAAAAAAAAAGAGATTCTACATATCAATAAATATAGTGAGGCTATGGTACTAATAATACATGATACGATGCATTATAGAGATAGTACCATACGCTAACATCATATGCATGATACTAATATATGATACCACCTACTATGGCCAACCATATAGATGAACAAAGCAGCCTTTTCAAGATAATAGCTCCTTTCAACCCTTTATCCGGAAAGAAATGTGTTTGGTAGCAGTAAAGTATTTTTTAAATGGCTTTTAAAAATGCCATAGTTTTAAATACTTTTAGTTGGTTGACTTTAGCAAGAACCAACTATTTTTAGAAGAATAGGGCCTAGCCTCTGCCATCAGAATTATAACATCCAAATTCTTTCCCGTTCCAGAAAAGAATTAACACTGTAGTTTTTACATCACACCAAATAAAACTATTACCAAACAACAAACGAGGGAACTTAACAATAAGAGACAGCTAGCTGGAAATGACTAGGGCCTAGGCATCACTATGAAGTCTTCTCCACGTCCAACCAACATTAGTGTGTTTGCCTTCAAAGTCCTCGCTAGGTCCAGTGATGTGATCTTCCAAGATTCACCATCCTCTTGGAGTTGGTTCTACACCTCCACCTCTAACTCGGTCTTAGCTCTTTTCCGAGGTGTCAACCAAGATCTGGCCACAACGACAGCGGTGGGGCACGAGCTAATGCCTCCAGCATGCTCACCACCCCCAGAGGCTTTCCTCTTTTCACCTCTTTTAACATGATGCTCCATTGAGCAAGAGTGTATGAAAGTTTTCTCAAGAGCACCTGCATTCCATCCCATGGAGTACGATTGAAACATAAGTCATTTCTGATGATATTTCACATAATTGCAGCATTTATCATATTAGGCACCACATTTGGCTTCTTTTTAGTATTGTTCCATAAGTCATAGGTACTAGCTAAGTATTTTCAAAGTTTTCCTCGCGATACTTTGGTTTCTAAAAATATTGTCGTTTTAATTAATTTTAGGTGTTTGGCTATAACAAATATTGTAGTTTAAAATATTGTCGAAGTATCTCTATACCGAGGGTTTTTTCAGTATTGAAGGAAGAGGTATATGACCCTCTTTTTCCTATAATTGAGAATCGAGAAAAACTATTATAATTGTTAGCCAAATGCTGAAATAATTCATTTTTTAAAATACTTCGGTTTTGACAATACTGATCTAGTAAACCGAGCCTAATTTATTAGAACAGTACAATATTGGTTGTAAGAGTTGCGTAAAATTAAACCAAAAATTACGTAAGTTTGGAGAATTAGATCATTACATGGTTTGTATTAAAGACCATCTCTCTCGATAGCTAGTAGGCGACTCTAGCCTCTTATATCCCGGCTCCGATTGTGTTACTGCAGTAAAAGACCAAGATAATTAATTTTTCATCAGGAACAACAGTGAGTTTCATATTTTGCCCCTAGATTGATAATTTTACGCTAGTTAACCCATATAACCGATTTTTTATCTGGATATTCCCATCCATTTAGCGATTTTTGTCCACTTCTTTACCACTTCTAAAATCACCTCACCGCTATGGTTATCATAAGATTGGCACTGACGTATCATTTCCATTATGTATCGTAGATGGAACCACTGGTATGACACAGAGGTTGTGCAGAGAGTGATCAAGACCGTGCCATACAAGCTCGTGGAGAAGAACTCAAACCCTCTCATACAAGTGAAGCCCAATGGTGGCGTGGCCAAGGAGTACGGCGCCGAGCAGATCACTGCCATGATTATCGCCAAGCTGAGGGAGGCAGCCGAGGCGTACATCGGCCGCGATGTCCGCTACGCCATCTTCACCGTCCCGCAGCACTACAACCAGGCACCGACGGAGTCCACGCGCTATGCCGGCCAGATCGCCGGCGTGCGTGCCACGAGGATGCTCGACGAGCCCATCGCCGCCGCTGTCGCTTACGGCCTCCACCAGAAGCTCCGCGAAGAGGGCAACGCCCTCGTCCTCCACGTAGGCGGCGGCACGGCTGAGGCGAGCGTCCTGACGCTGGTGGACGGCGTGTTCCAGTTCTACTCGGCGCGCCACGACCCGTTCCTCGGAGGAGCCGACTTCGATCAGAGGATCGTGGACCACTTCGTCGAACTGATCAAGCAGAAGCACGGCAAGGACATTACCAACGACAAGAAAGCACACGGAAAGCTCAGAACAGCGTGCGAGCAAGCCAAGAAGGTGTTGAGCACTCGACGCCACGCGCAGCTCGCCATCGAATCACTCGTGGATGGCCTCGATTTCATGGAGACGCTGACCCGGGCCAAGTTTGAGGAGCTGAACCACGATTTGTTCCTCAAAGTCATAGCCTTGTTGGACAGGGTCATGGTGGAGGCTGAGCTGGAGAAGAAGAGGAACATGGTTGATGAGATCCTTCTCATCGGCGGGAGCACCATGATCCCCAAGATTCAGAGGCTCGTCAGGGACTATTTTGACGGGAAGGAGGTAAATGCGAGTCTGAAGCCTGACGAAGTGGTCAGCCTTGGAGCTGCTCTGCTTACCCATCCCTCGGCAGATCGATAGAGGAGTTGGCATCTCCGTTTACAGGATCCCTCGGCAGATCGATAGAGGAGTTGGCATCTCCGTCAGGCTAGGTATGTCTAAAATTTGTGTTATGATATTTATGGTTATAAGTGCATTGTTAATGTTTCGATGGATAGATCATGCATTTTGTCGATGTATTGTGGATTCAGTTTATTTTTTTGCCAATTGTTGAAGTGATAACAATTTTAGTACATTTTTTAACCTTTTCCATAATCAATGCTACACCATATGTTTCAGCTATTTAGAACAGAGTTGTAAATAACATTACATCAAGAAATTTTCATCGAAACATTGAGAAATTGTGCATATAAAAAACTCTAAAGAAAGAAAAAAAGAGAATCATGGCATGCTTTTTAAATCTTTTCTATTTAGTTATCTATATTTCTCGAGGAGAATAATTAATTCGGTTACTGTGGTAGGACTCTATTGTGAATTTCTGACAAGGGAAGGGTATTGAACCCGCCTATGGTTGATTCATATTCCACCCCCTTTATCTACTTGGATGTACCCGCCCCTTATCCAGCTAAACCTTTTTTTACTTTCATTCATCATTAGTCTATTTATTCTTACTTTATTTTTTTTCGAAATGGGGAACACCCCGGCCTCTGCATCAATAGATGCACACAACCATTTATTAAAAAGTATTGAAATTCAAAGTTTACAAATCACGGATCCAAGAGGATCAATACAAAATCCAAAGTTTACTTCATTTATTCTTACTTCATACTTCAAGCGAGGCATTGGACATTGAATGCCACTCTTTTTATAATGTACTCCACCAGTTCGTGAAGGGATGAAAGAATTCTCTAGGTTTGCTTCCTGGACGAATCCATAGTTTCGTTTTTACACATTCCACAGGCACTCATCTTAAATTTATCGAAGATCGTGCCTTCAAATTAGAAAACCATGCACACGTTTACTACTCCCAAATTAATTGGCTCAGTTTTATTTAGATATGTATATGTATAAGTGTCTAGATACATGCATATCTAGATAAAGTTGAGTTAATTAATTTGGGACAAAGTATAATGGACAATAGCATGAATCAGTAGTTTCAATCTATTACAGTGGAGAACTAGGATAGTAGTACTGTCTTTTATGGAAAATAGACCAGTCTCTCCAATCAACACGCACGAGGTTGAAATCCAAATAACCTGGCCTGGAGATCATACACAACCCTGAATGATCTCATCGCTTTGTTCCCTAGGATCTGGACGTCTCTCACACCAGCAGCATCCGGCTTAAAGGCCAAGCAAACTTCACCAGTTGACGACGACGGTCCGTAGAACACGTTCTCTGGTGGAAGCTTCAGGGTGGTCCTCGTAAACTTCATCTCCACCGTTGGAAGGTCACCCCAGTCTACCGAGTTACCACCAGGAGGCGTGAAACAAGTCATCGTGCCATCAATGTCACTCACAAACCCCTTGGCTCGCATTGCTGTTATCATAGCCTTGCTGAACGCATCAAACACCGGGGCTAAAAGGAAGGTGTCGGCAGTTCCAGAATCGACAATCAGCATCCGCTCTCTGTACTCAGCTGGATCGATTTGGAGCCGGTTCCCGTCCACCATCATATCGATCAGTTGAAGTGAGTACACCAGCCTATCCCCAAATTTGGGGATCAATTGGGTATAGACTAGATTATACTTGGGGTAGGGTCCGATGGACAGGAATCCCTCGGCCCTGTGGTCACCTGGAAAGCAATAGGAGAAGGCGGTGTAATTCGCGTGCTGAGCTACCTGGTTGAAGAAGGAGAAGCTCTCATCCCCAAAGCCAATCATGCCCGACTCACGGCCGTTGAAATTGTCATCTTCGCTGCACCCAAAGACGAAGCCATCGACGACGGTACTGGAGCCGCTCCCGATCGTGAGCTTGTCTTTCCCCAGCCTGCCTGCCGAATACTGGCCTGACGAACCTGAACCGTATCGCAGGCTGTAGAGGCAGGTGTCGGTCTCCTCGATGCAGCCGAATGGAGCCACAAGGCTGCGCTGCACTTCGGTGCAATCTCTGCTCGAGCACCCCACACGATGGTATGTTGTTGAGTTGCTGGAGTTGAATGAGGCTCCGGCCTCCGGGGCGGTTGGGTGGCATACGATCTGGCATGGTTCACACACAACCCAGGAAAGCGTGGAGCCGGTGTCGACTGTGACAAGATTGGACACAGGCGGTGTGCCAAGGCCGATGGCCATGAAGTACTTGCCTTCGTGGATCTCATGATTCCCGATGATGGGGCTCGCCTCTGCAGGTAAGCTGGCTAGATGGACCGACGAGCTTAGGCAAGGGTGCTTCCTGTGGTACACAGGGAACTGGAAGGCGCCATCTTTGTTCAAACCAGTAGTACCTGCTAGATACATCCATTGATCCATAAGTAAAATAAAATTTTGATCACATTCATCTTACAATGATACTAGAAATCATATCTTAGAAAAATAAAAGGAAAGTTAAGCTGTGGAAATATACAAGTTAAGCTGCAATGAACAAACATTCAGAAAAAAACAGGGGGAAAGAATACCAGATCATGGAGCACAGAGATTACCATAGGCTGAAGAAGAGCATAGGCCAGTGCAGCCACATGACTGAATTGTGCAGTTCAGACTTAGAGCAAGCAGTACGATAACAAGCAGCAGCTCCATAACAAAGATCAGTGTGATGTTACGATATGCAGACTGTGGATGATTGGATTTTGAGGACCTCAATTACTACTCCTAAATTTGCTATCTAACTGGCTAGACATGCATACGAAACAAGCTCACCACCTGCCAATCATGTCAATCGAATTGTCATGCAAACGGTATGCCGATAACCGATACAAGTGTTGGTAATATGCCGTGTAAGCTTTAACAGACTGTACAATAAGGGATTAACGGCACTGTATAGAAAAAATAATAGTTATACTGAAAACTAAACAGATATGCACGCTTTGCCGTGTCGTGTGCCTAACATTGTCACACAGGATCTAGTTTTAATGCGGTGTCGTATGCCTAACATGGAGAACCCATGCGAAGCATTTCTATGCCATTGCGGAAAATTTCCCAAGATGGATTAACTACATGCATGGCCAAAATCCCAATGCCATCCAGAAGAAAGCTAAAAAAAAAAAAAAACACACACATGACCTCCTTGCAAAAGGATAAAACCCATGTATAGCTAGCTAGGAAATTCTCAGGGGTCACTAGCATTCTAGCAAAACATGCAACAAAACCAAATTTGACCGATGTTATTGAAAAACTGAATTGGTAAAAACCTATAGATCTCTGATAGGAAATTTACATGGTATGTGTACATAGGAGTTGACAAAAATAAGAAAGGACTATTTTTTACATCTAGAAACAATATTATTCTGGTGCATACGTCATCGTTACATGCACATGTGTCAGCAAACATACATATGATCAAGCTGCTCGTAGGGGGAAACTTAGCAATTCACTTGCTGTCCTGGTTGTGCATTTGCGCTTTGTATACAACCAGATAACCATCAATAACATGAATAATCTTTACTGAATTTCAAACTGTGAAATGTCAGTGATGATTAAAGGAATATGTGCAAGAGATACACTGCATTTCAGCATAAAAAACATGTACCATTATTTTACGGTACAAAGTTGTGTTCGATATGGCATAATGGTGAGATAATACAAAAACCAAACCACCAACTCTGAATTTTTTGAATGAAAACCACTGGTTTGGTGTAACAGCGTGACAAATACCCACCACTTCTTGAAAATATGACGGTTTAGCGGGTTAAGCACCAAATCGATAGGTGGGCCCCATTGCCAGGCTGACGTGGCAAGTGTCGGAGATAACGGCCGTTAACGGCGACAGGTCAAAACGAACGCGGTCGGCCCGTGTGGTCGGTCGGTATCTTCTTTCTCTCCCCTTCTCTCACAGGTGCCGCAGTCGCCGCCGCCATGCCCTCGTGGAACGATGGAGAGAGCAGCAGCCAAGACAGTCTGCTGTCTGAGTTCGCCAATGGGGCCGATCTGAGCCCAATGTCGCGGGTACGTGTGGAGCTAGGGTTAGGGTTTGGTAAAATTCGGGGATTTGCTTGATTTAGTCCATTTAGTTCGAATTTGTTGCATCTTTTCTTCTGATTTAGGTCCCAGAGAGCATCTATGACCCGGATTACGCCGGTGTTCATGTTGGGCCAGAGCACTGCCACCACCACTTGCCGTGCCACAAGTATGTGGCATTCGACGGGACGAACACGGGCCGGAGGTTCTTGGGCTATGGATGCAAGGTAGGAACATCTCTCCAATTTCTTGTGCATTTAGCAAACCTTGTGTCAGATTTAGGACCATAGTTTTGAGCCACATTGTTAGCACCATACTTTATGTGTAATAATTTTTGGAATAACTTTAATTTTTAGGACAAAGAGATTTGTGAGACAGTTTTCTGGATGGATCAGGAGTGGCCACAATCTCTGAAACGTGCATTGCTCCAGTTGTGGCATTCATATGAGGAGGAGAAGGAAACCAGATGGTAATGTTGAGTATGCTACTGCCAATTACTAGCTAGTGCTTGAGAAGAGGGAGTTGGAAAATAAAAACCTGGAACTGCATAAACCGCTTGGTAGCCTCAGTATTGAGCAAGAAGGAATGGTTGCAAAATCTGCTGCTGAACTTGAGAAGGTTATGAGGGAGAAGAAAGAGCTGCAGATTGCCACTCTAAAGGAGAAGAAGAAGAAGGTCGAGTATTACGTTGCAGATCTCTTCAATATTAGAGATAGAAACCAGAAGAAGATGAAGGCCATCTCTGAGATTTGTGCAAGTTGGGAGTGAAGCATGTCACTATGTTGATGTACTAAATGTAGTAGATGTTGTATCACTGTGTAACTGAACCAAGTACTAAGTATGTGTAGTACATGTTGTATCACTGTGTATCTGAAAGAGTTACTCCTTATGGACCAAGTAATAAGTGTTGTTGTTCTCTGAAATAATTATTGTGTTGGTTACTCCTTATGGAATGCATAGTTTAGTAGCTAGATTATTTGCCCATGTGTTTTCAAGGATTGAATATCTAACAGTATGTACATTACATCAAGGATGCATCAGCACTTAGCAGTACAGAGCTGAGAAAACCACCACTTAGCAAATTGTATCTGCCAGATTTTTGTCAAATGCCCACCACTTCACAGTATAGAGATGGCAGAAAACCACCACTTAGCAGGAAAATTTTGACAGGAAACCACCTCTTTATTATTCAAAGTTGACAGCAAACCACCAATTCTGAGATTAATTTTAACAGAAACTCGCAGTACTGCCTGACCATGACAATAATAGTTTCAAGTGACAATAATAGTTCACACAAACTAGTTCATTACATAGATTTAGGTTCAACTGACAGACACACGGCACAAACATATTACAAAAGAAACCACACAGTTCACACAAACTAGTTCATTAAATAGATTTTGGTTCAACTCAATGACACACAGGTCATTCCATGTTTTTCTTTATGTTAGCCAAGGTCATCTTGTCGATCCCAGAAGCGGTAAAATAGCTAGATAATCTGCTGTTTTCCTTTCTCATCCTTGATTGCCTCCCTTCGACATCTGTTGTGGTGCTCCTTGGTGCACTGAATGTGCGTCTTGCCCCTGTTGTAGCAGCCGGACGAGGCTGTGCTGCAGCCGTAGGAGGCCGTGCTGCAGCTGTAGGGAGGCCGTGTTGCAGCTGGAGGAGCAGGACCTGGACGTGCAGCAACCGGAGGAGGCCGAGCTGCAGCTGGAGGAGCAGGACCCAGAGGAGGCCGTGCAGACGTTGGTGTAGTCGAGGAAGAAGAAGGATGTGCAACTCCTTCAGCTCTGTTTTCCTAACACATAAAAGAGACAGTAATAATTATAGCAGCTAAATGACATTGCAAATAATAACATGATATTGAAGTTAGTAAATACTCACTTTGTGCTGGTTTTTCCTCATTTGCAAGGCAGGTTTCAGTGGCTGGTCATAGCTGGGTGTACCTATGACCTTGTCTGTTGCAGTTACCACATGTTATTGTTCCCATTCTTGAAGTTGCTCTTGGTGCTGGCGGTTCAAACTACCATTTTCTTCTCTTAGTCTGGTTTCTTCCTTTGAAGAGCTCGAAGATAGGTGGATCAATATCTGGAGTATCTGTCCTAGTCCAATAGTAAACACCAGGTACAAGATACACAACTGGATTGTAGGATTCTAGGTACATAGGCTTCTTGAAGAATTCATGGACAAAATCTTCAGGGTGCTACCTTGACTTGTAGATGGCACATATTGCATGATTGCATGGAATTCCAGTGAGATCCCACTTCCTGCAGCCACATGTCCTCTCTTCCAAGTTGACATCATAGCTCCTGTCCACTCCCATGCTCACTTGCCATAGACCACCTTTTGCCTTCCTAGCTGTGTACATCCTTGAATATTTTTTGTTCTCTTCTAATTTTTCACTATAGGTGGGTGTGATTACCCACGTAGCATTTGTTGCACCAGTCCTTTTCCCATCATTTCTGACCATGATCTTGGTCCTGATGCCTTCCAACATGGTTTTGATTGGCTTGGACCTAACATCCAGAATCATCCTATTGAAGACCTCACTCAGATTATTGACAACAAGATCAGTTTTACAGTTGCTATCAAATGCATGTCTAGCCCAACAAGTCACTGGAATATTCATGAACCACTCCCAAGCTTCATAACACTCTGCCTTCATGCTTTCCATTGCAACCTCAAACCCATTCTTAGTGTATGAATAGCTAGCAGAGTCCATTAATTTCTTCAGCTCTTCCCCTCTGAAACAAGCAGATTGAAAATTGGCATAGATATGCCTAAGGCAATACCTTTGCGAACAATTTGGAAACACTAAGTTGATAGCATTGATCAAACCCTGCAAATTAATAGCCACAAAATAGAATTGAGCGACATATGTCGACTATACAAATGTACAAGAGACACATGCTTATGTAAAAGCTACTGATTTGTCCAAAACAAACAATAGAATTTACCTTCTGTTGATCCGATATGATGGTATAATAACCAAAATTTCCAGACTCTCCTCCAATAGCATACTTCAACTAAGTTAGAAACCAGCTCCAACTTGCAGTTTCCTCTCTTTCGACGATACCAAAAGCTAATGAAAATATATTATTGTTCTCATCCCTTCTAGTGGCTGCTAGAATCTGTTGGCCAGTTGTCAGTTTAATGAAACAACCATACAAACCTGAAACAAATACAAATGAGTTAGTGTACATGTCGCCAACCATCCATTAACTTAAAAATTATGAATGCTATTGTGTTACAAACCTATGAATGGTTTACAGCCTTTGAGAAACCCTTCTATTGATGCTCCTAGGCACAGAAAAAGCCCATGAAATCTGGGGTTGGGAGAGGGATGCTCTACTAAAACCTTAGTAATAATAATGCATCGACTGCCTAGGTTTGTATCAAGAACTGTTTGCAGGTAATCTCTGATCCTAAAGTACTGCTTGACATGATCACCTAGCACAACCTGCAATGCCTTTCTCTTAGCTCTGTATGCCATCATTTTTGGCATATCAACTCCATATTTCTCTTTTGTATTCTCCATCATAGCTTCAACATATGTTCTTGGGTCAATCCTTACGCTCTTCTCACATACTTTCGCAACCCATTTACCCGTAATCTTGCAACGCTCACCACATGTGGCACATGTGTGCTCAATATGCATCTTCCTTAGACATAATGTCTTCTCACCTTCTATTTGTGAGCCTGTCATATAAAATGGACAACCTTCTTCAGAGCACTTGGCTATAATTCTCTCTTTATTGTTCCTATGATACCTAAAGTTCCTAAGTTGTGCAATGTGAAGAGTCTGCAAAGCTCTTCTGAATTGGTACACATCAACAAAGCACATCTTGAGACACAATTGTTCCTCTGGCTGCATCCTAGACTGATCATACCACCGTCTTAGCTTCTTCTTCTTTGCCCTGCTTTTTCGGTTAGATGGCAACACCCATGCCAAATTCTCTGCTGCTCCATCATCATCTGACCCCAAATCTGCATTTGTCCCATTATCCGAAGAAGGAACAAAGTCAGCTGGAGTTGAGCTCTCCTCACTACAATGAGATCTGCTGGTCGGCACGGGCTTGCATGGATTCTTTCTCTTCTTCTCTCTCACTGCAAAATCTTCTGCTTCTATTTCTGGTTGTGGTTGAAAATTACAGTCACTGTCACTACCATCGAAGTCATAAAATATGTCTTCCTCCTCTATATCTCCTTCACAGTGATAAAGAGGATCTGATTTCTTGCTCTTCATGTCAATAATCTTCTGGCTGAGATCAACATCTTTCCTAATAGCTTCTGCGGCCTCTGGTCCATTAGCCATATCATACTGCGCTTCTTCTTCAACATCTCCTTCTTCTTCACAGTCATCGGCTTCATCCTCTTCCCAAATCTGCTTGCTCTCTTGAGTCAACATGTACAACATTTCTGAATCTTCTATTGGTTCTCCCATATTTCTAATGCTATAGAGATTACAACAAATGGCTTTTAATTTCCAATTCTAATGATTTCTATCCACCTAGCATACACACACGCATGACATAATGTACTACAGAAAAGGGAAAAAAAACTTACTCAACGCCGCCAACGCTCTGCTCCGGGAGGTTCTTCCACACGGCGGCGACAGATTTGGGGGGATGCTGGTGGCTGGCGGGTTCAAGCTCCTGCTGCAGTCGTCACCAACCGAGAATGAACCAGCAGCCCCGTCAGATGCACCACGCTCAGATCCCCACCTCCGCATCTGGTGTCGCCGTCGTCGCCGCCGACGCGAGCGCCGTCTCCGGGAGGGGGAGCCGCCTCCATTCGCGAGAGTTGGAGGAATAGGGGAGAGACTCATGGGTTGACTGGTCCAACTGGGCTCAGTTAGGGCAACTTACCTGCCGTTAACGGCCGGCGGCTCAGACACTTGCCACGTCAGCCTGACATTGGGCCCCACCTGTCAATTCGGTTGTTAACTCGCTGAAGCGTCATCTTTTCAAGGAGTGGTGGGTATTTGTCATGCTGTTACACCACTCCGGTGGTTTTCTGTCAAAAATTTGAAAGTTGGTGGTTTTTTGAAACCCTAGTCGCAATTGTGGTGGGTTTTTGTAATTTTCTCCATCATGGTAATATACAATATCACATCTCCAAGCCAAGTACATGTACAGTGAGTTTTGTTGCGTCTATAACGAGAAAATTACAACATTGCAAAAACAAGCGATACTACATAATTAATATAAATGTATGCACCTCTGCCAAGTAGTCGAGAGACAAATAGAACAGAACATGTTAAAAGTCTCGCAGTTAGCTCTTTGAGGTGACATTTTGTTCTTCCTTGGAGACATGCTGGCTAAGGCCTATTTGTATGGCTCCTATAGAAGATGCTAGATCCCTTTAAAAAATTGTTTGATGGCTAAAAAGTCTATTTTCCTCTTAATGATCTTGAGATTATAACTCCACGACGATACCGACTTCAATGATACTGTAACAAATAAGCATTTGGTTTTTTAATGAACATTATATATGCTATGATGAATCTGTACTGTTCTGCTTTGAATAACAAGGAACAACAGGATGAATTGTCATGATATTTGAGATTCAAACAATCAACCTACCACGGTTGTTTCCCACGAAGAAAATGGATAGGTGGTTACTGCAATAATATTGTTTTTGTTCTTCAGCAGATAAATCTACTTTTGGTAGCAATTCAAGGGAAGTAGAAGATCAAAATAAAATGACTTGTCAGATAAGAGTGACATCTTGTTAATAAAAGATATATCTTCCTACTTTGCAAGGTGACACATCTATAACCATGGGTGGATTAACATGTCACCATGCATTGCAATGAACCTATCCACGTCCACACAAGAGGAAAGACAAAGTGAAACCTGAATCGCTCAAACATCAATCATATATACTCTTAGATAACGGAATTTTAGAAGTAATTCTCTAGCATTAGAGATCATACCTAACAATAAATATTGTTCTGGCCTCTCAGAGTAGAATGCGACAATAATATTATAGAGCACCTAAATATATGCATTAGTAGAAGCGTTAAGACGAACTAAGAACATCTCTAGTCGCGTCCCCCAAACCGCCCCCCAAAGCGCGCCGGATCGAGCGTTTGGGGGACGTGTTTTGTTCGTGCCGCGTTTAGGGGACATCGCTTCCCAGCCGCGTCTCCCAAACGCCATCCCCAATCAGAAATTTAAATAGTTTGCATTCAAAAGAGATCGTTCCTGCCGAATCGTCGCGATCAGAGTAGCGGTGATCAAAGTACTGGGCGCGCGATCATATTACAGACCGGTGGTGCATGCTAAACCAGAAGAAGGGGTTGGGCGACGCCGACGCATCCTGAGTCGACGTAGGCCCGTCGATCACGATGAACTCGTCGCGATCTGCCCGGTGGTGTGCATGCTCCGTCTGCTCCGTCGCCGACGCCGAGGCAGAGGCCGACGCAGGTGTAGCAGCAAAACTCTTGCTCCGGGGTTGGGGTTGCTGCCGCTGCCGCTGCCTGGGCCGCCGCCTCGGACGCCGCCATTTTGGCCTCGATGTCGTCGAGGATCTGGCCTTTGAAGAAGTTGTGCGCCGCCCGCGTCCGGGGAGACATTCCCTCTATCGACGCTCTCAGCAGGGACATGTCGTCCCTGCGTTTTTTGAGCTCCAACTTCTCCTCTTGCCTCTTGAGCAGCTCCGCCGACCTTTCGTCGGCCTTTTTGTCGCGGGAGAGAAAGGTTGAGGAGACGTCGACGAGGCATTTCGTGATCGACATCTGCGTCTACTCGGATGACGCAGCGTAGGCCAAGGCGGCCTTGGCAGCCTTGTTGCCAGTAGGACGCCTGCCGGCGTTTCCAGCGGCGCATCCAGATCAATGGCGTCTTTCCCCTTGGACAACGACAGGCGCGTCAACTGCCATTTGTGGTTCTTTTTGAGCTTGCTATAGCAATGCGTCAACGTGAAAGACTTGTGACCGTCTTCTTCTGGTACAAATCCATGTCCTTGTCAAACTAACCAAAGGAAGCGCAATCATTTCATCGAACACAATATAGGCGCTACAGATTATGTAAGAAAGAGTCGTACCAGTTGGCTGATGTCGGCGCATCCTGGTAGTGGGGCGACAAGTTAGGCGTCACGCACCCGGGAGTGGCGGAGGGGCCGTCGTTGTAGAAGGCGGATGTCGACGGAGAGGTCACTCCCGGAACGTACGCTGGCACCGATGTACTCCATGGGCTCGCGTTGGTGGCGGCGATACACCCGGCCATTATGTGCTGGTGCGCGCGCTCCGCCAGAGCCTTCTTCCCCTGCTGCACCGCCCTCCTTCCTTTCCGCTCCGCCGTCGCCATCTTCCGGCGCAGACAATCTTGATGCCATTGATCATCGGTCCAGCCTTCTGGCTTCTTCTTCGGAGCCGGCGCCTTCCATGGCTTCGCGAAGGGCGCTTTCGCCCCTTTCGTCCCGGCGGCTTCTTGGCCGCTTTCTTGGCCATCTTTTCGGGGGCTTTCGGCGGCGCCATGGAATGGGGAGAGGGTAGCGGCGGCGGGTGGACGGCGGGAGGGAGAAATGAATCGGCGGCGGAAAATGTGTTGGGAGGCCAGAAATGCGCGGCGGGATAGGCGCTATGTGGCGGGAGGGGCGCGATTTGGCGGGAGTGGGAGACGAATTTTCCCTGTGCCGCGCGTCGGGCCCGTCGCTTCGCCTCGCTTTTCATTGTGTCCGGCGTGCCCGGTGCGTCCCCTGTGGGGCGGGGACGGGCTCGGGGCGCCGGACACCGTATCTGGCCGCGCCGGACAAAAAAGACTTTGGGGGACGCGGCTGGAAGCGGTTTTTGTCCGACGCGCCTCAAATCGGTTTGGGGGACGTTTTGGGGGACGCGACCGGAGATGCTCTAATGTCCTACCATATATACCTTCTTGGATGTGCTCCTTGATTTTTTATGTTAAATATTTTTCCACCAGGCATCTATTATGTACTAAAAGCACAATACGGAGATTTAAAATAATGATACCAGGTTAATCCACATAGCCTAAAAAGATATGGTCTATTGATCTTAATATTCACGGCTAAGATTAAAAAAATAAAAGGTGTTACGTAAAGCATTAAACGTGTACGCATGACATGTGTGGCACGTTAGACGTTTTGTTCCATTTTACATATCTTATTTTGGTGGGACCAAGCCATATTGTAAACCATGGTATGGATTCACCGATGGCATAAATTGTGGACTAACATGACTCATATACCTTACGTGTTAGAGAGAAAAAAAACAAAGGAGGAAATAGCAGCGATGCATGGTATAGATGGTCGCTAACATGACTCATCTAACTAACGCTAGAGCAAAAAAACGATGGAAAAAATTAGCACGTCCCAGCGTTATAGATTGGCTTAGATGCAAAGGAACCGGCGTATGCTTCAGCTATCAATATATTTTTTGTACAGAACTCTCATAATGATTTGGGCATGGAAACAAAATAAGCATACTCCCTTCGTCCCTGAATAAGTGTACATTTACCTAATTTAAAAATCAAATATTTTTAAAATTTGACTTCATTTTTTCACAAGACATGTGTGACAGCAAATCACTATATTACTATTAAACTACATATTATTATATTATTATTGTTATATGATAAAAGCAATATATGTAACTCGAATAGAGATACCACTTTAAGCCAAATCATCTAAATTATTCTAAAGGTTGGATCTAAAATTTACATTTAGGATATAATAAGAGATAAGTTGTAAGGTAATTGGGTAATCCGTTTGACATGATCAACGTTCACAGATTTTTCCATACCGTATTTTAAGAATTAAAAAAACTAAGCGCTTGCTTGGATATCCTTTTATAAATGGGTTCTGGTGGTCTACAAATAAAAAGAAAAAATCATACGGTCGTTACAACAAATAATGTCATGTTATATATCAACCTTTTATAGGATTGTATGTCAAATATATTACCATGGCTATGTGTATGTCAAATATTTCATCCGTTCCAAATTAAATGAATCGACTTTTGTGAACATACATGTGTCCAATATGCATTTTAATAGACATACGTGCCTTGACAAAGCTAATAATTTGAAATGGAGAGAGTATAAATGTATCAAGGATACAATTTTGGGATCATGTGTCCAATTTTCCTATCATATAAATATGAATTGAGCTCAGAATTCATTGTGTCGAATAATTCTAAGCCAAATCCATCCATGAATGCATGCATGCTAGAGAAGATGAATAAACCACCCGCATAACAAAAATCACAAGAACCAATAGCTATACTTAAACTTATTTTTCGAGAATACACCTTAAAAAGGTGTATCAATCACATAGAAGAAAGTCAAAGAAGACAAAGTTTGCGCCGCCAACAAGGAGGTGGCGGCTCCCCCCGAAGCCTACTTTCCCGCCTGCCACGGTACATCTACTACTTAAACTTCACAAGAACGGATATCTTTATAGAAAATAATTAGTTGATCCTCTTCGAAATATAGAAACATAATTTGTCGTTGGCTAGCGGTTACTTATTGCATCCTTCGAACAACTAGGGGCGAAGCCAGAAAAAATCTCCATTCGTGTCATTCTTCATAATCTACCGGTGTCATTGTCTATTACTAAGAGTTTCTCTAATTCTAAAAAGGAACAGTAATAATCCGTTGGTGTCATTTCGCACCAATGGTTGTATGCTAGCTCCATTTTAAAATATTTGTCAAATTAATAATAGATGGTTATTCGTTTACAAATTGCAAATGACATTTATTACCTTTATGGGTTCTAAAATATTTGTCAATTTTTAAAAAAAACTTTGTCAAATTATATTTAGTTTTAAAAATGTTCTCATTTTTTTATGAAAACTTTACCACCGGAAGTTCGTAGATGTATTCATACCCTCCTTATGCAGATCTCATATTCACATATATATTCTTACAAAGGAAGGTGTGAGTCATGTCTTAGCCTAACGTACAAGCAACTTGGTTGATGTATGAATTTGTTTAATGTATGTTAAGATGAATTAATATTAATCCATGAACTATGTGCAGATACTCTAAGGAGAAGCATCTTATCTAAGTTTATATGATGTGTGAAAATTGTGAAATAAACTAAACCCCCTGTCCTCACCCAAGGATCCAAATAAAAATGAAAGAAATTTTTTTTTATTAATAATCAGATATTTCATATTTATTGTGCAGAAATTTGTGTCACTTCTCACCTTCTGTGTTGCACCCTATTTTTGTATGTATATAATTAGATAGGTATGGTGATCTGGTGATTATGTACAATAAAAGTCGGAATTACGTAAACACAAGATGGCGTCAATGTATGCATATGTGAATTATATGGAATATGAACTTACTTGAATCGAAATGATTTTTCAATATATGTGCATATATGTAGAATTTGGTATTGGCTCAAGCATTCTAATACAGCTACTATCTTACCAAGTGAATGATGCAAAGAAAAATTGGAATAGTTGAAACCATTGATATAATTACATATAATTTTTGGACCATCAAATGAAGTTGACTGCACATATAATCGGCCACTTAACCAAAATTATAATAACAAATGTAGAATACGTTCAGACATGAACCCGTTGAGTGAGGTCATTTATTAGTCGATAGATCGTAAATCCTTAACTAATTCTTTACGATTTAAGTGAACATATCATTGCACATATGGTTCATATTAATTTAAGTCCCTTTCAATCGTGCGAATATAAAATTTACCTAAAATATTGGGATCAAAACAAAAGATTTTCCCTAAAGTGTAAGGGAAGCATGCCACAATGCTAATGTGTTCCAATTTGGCATTGTCCCCTTAGAGAGAAAAATATTTAATGGCAGGAAGGCATCGAACAATGTAGGATACCCCAAGGGCATACAAAAGATGTAAAGATTAATATACTATTATGTCAAATAGGGTGGCAATTTGTTTATGGAAAATACGTACTTAATATTTGTGGTTAATTAAAATGATTAATATACGCATCAGTGATATTATCCTCAAAATTAATGGTGGCTATAGAATAATACGTGCATTTAAAAATAATATGAGGTTTTTCGACAAATGAATGCCCATGAAATTCCCTCGCGTTTGCGAGGGCCACCTGGCTAGTTGCTAAAAACAACACAACCACTGTGCATCTGCAATGTCAAAGTAACAGTTGAACAACACACATTGGAGACCACAAAGATAAATAAAAAGACTATATTGGTGCCCCAACAATTTTATTTCTAAATGCATTGATAGACCATAGATAAGCAGTCAGCAGCAACGTTGCCAGAGCCGACCACCCCAAGTCCGCTTCACACGTTGCTGTTGCAAGGCTCGTGCCTGCCAAACCATCCTGTTTCAGACCGATCAGGAACAGTTGCTACTGTAAATGTAACATAACCATTTCCCCTTAATCAGACCATCCAACATACATCCAATGGCTATAGTGCCCTGCTGCCTTCTCCCTTACCCAGCTCTTTGAGAACAGAACCATCTCTCTAGGAAAAGGAGAAAGAAATATTTTACAGCTACAAACTGAGTTAAAGAAAGTTGCCGAGGTTCAGATTAAGTTCTAGCAAGACAGATCCACAGACACTAGTGGAAAAAGGGCTAACTGTGGCGCACCGAATCTTGATTCTGTGGCGCATATGGCCGTCGCCACAGTTGCCACGCGACTAGTATTAGAATTCTGTGGCGCAGCAGGTGCGCCACAGAAGTTTGGAATTGTGGCGCCGCTGTTCAGTCGCCAGAATCTTAGACTGAGCGCACCATTGATAGTGCGCCACAATTTGGCCAGATTGTGGCGCACTACCTCTCCATGCGCCACAGAATATTTATAAGTTTTTGTGGCGCACTGCCAGTTCATGCGCCACAGAATGTTAATTTTTGGATTTTGAATTTTTTCATTTCTGCAGTATATAGTGGTATTGCACAGGAAATATACAGATATATACAAGAAATACATAGCACATTCCAGAAATAACAGAATTACTCACAAATGACACACAAATGACATGATACACACAAGTCTTCATCATTACATCATTTAGATCCAAATTACACAAGTAGAAATGTGTTTGATCGTCGCATACACATACATGTGTGTCATCTCGTCTCATATGCACATGCATCGTCACCGGCCACCTAGACTAAAGTAAAGTAGAGTACAACCGCGGTGGCGGTGAGTAAGAGGGGGACCAAGAACTTCAGCCGGTTCTTCTTCTTGCCCACGTGTGCCCTCCACTGTGCTACCGCCTCCTCTCTAGTCGCGTATCCCTTGTAGCTGTTCCCGCTGAACTTGTGCACTGTTCGAGACAGTCCTGCCACTCCTCGTAGACACGGAACCCGACCCTTGTACACAACGTACGTCGGCATCTCTATTGACAAGGGCATATTAGTATATCATATTAGTACATCATGCATATATATATATGTTGATAAATATTAGACCAAAGTATATAGTAAAGTTGAGCACGGCAACAATAAGTTTGCGACACGCACACACAAGACGACGTCCACCGATACACATAAACCGATGAACATAGTACTTAGAGTTTAATTACGACCCACACAAAAGACCACGTCCATCGATATATATACAAACTAACCGATGAAGATAGCTAGTTTATCACACACTAAGTCAAGGCTCGCAGGGCTCCGGGAACGGCTCGCAGGCGCTTTGAGGCGTTGCTCGATGTCCCTCTTGCATAACGCTCTACCCTGGTGCAAGGGCCCTCCCCCTGTGGTGACGTCTTGAGTGATGATATGTGATAACTTGACCCTGGTATCCTGGAAGTCTTCTCTGAGGTCATCATCGTTGATCCGCGCCAACTTTTCGGCCCATCCTCGGAGAGCAGATGGTAAACGCAAGTTCTGGCTATCCCGGACAAACCCTTTTAGGTGATGCATGACATAGAAGGCGTCCAGAGTGCTGTTTTCCGGCTGCTTGACACAGGGGAACTCGAACACGTGCTTGAACTTGTGTTTACCATCATCCCTGAAACATTCCGCCTTTTCTTTGAAGGCGCCTCCCTTTTGAAGTAGCCCTCGAGAGCATCATCTAGCACACCCTTATTCGCGTAGTTCTTCTTTTTCGCACTCCCGAGTCGAAATAGGTGGCAGAAAACTTCGGGGCAATGGAGATGAGTACGTGGTGCGTGTCTCTGCGCAACACAAATTTGGATCGAGGTTGGAAATGAGCAATGGAAAAGAAATTTATTACAGGGCTAGCGGATGTGTACTTACTCGGGAAAGTAAGCCAAGAGGATGTTGTCCTTCCTCTTGTTGTCCAAGAAGCACTTCTGTAGGTACAACGACCCGTACCCGCACTGATAAGTTCAACTGGCTTTCACGCATGTAGTAAGGATCCGCTATCGCGACGTCCGGGATACTCTCTCTCTTGATCTTCATCGCCAGATTGAGCGCGAATAGGCGGACCAAGTTATAGTCCAGCCTTCTCGCGTGGAATAGCTTGAAGATGTCCTCGTACGCTATAAAGAATATATCCGCGGGGACATCAGTGACGAAGCCCACATCTCTTGGCACCCTGACCGTGAAGACCGGGTAATTTGGATCTTTGTCCTTAAGAAGGATACTCTCTAGGACCAGGATACTGCGAGAAGCATAGCTCCGGAAGCAAGGTGTAGCAGCTCCGGACCCGTATTGGTTTGCCACTTCATGCATTCTGGTCAAGCCATCCTTGCTGGGAGGTACCATGGAGTCCCGATGACGGATCGTCGGGAGGTGGCTGCTCGCAGACTTCTCCTTGTTCTTACTAGGTCTTTTACGGGGCTTCTTCGGAGCAACGGCCCTGACGCTTCAAACTGCTCGTTGACCTTGTTGATCAGCGTATTGGGGCTGAAGATGTTTGCAGCGGTTGGCTCTTGTGTATCGGCTGCCGGAGGCGTCTCTTGAGAGAAGCCGCGGAACACCAGGCGCTGTTTGGTTGCCTTGGGTGGGCCAGCTGGTTCGTCGCGACGCGGTATGCTTCTTCATCCGCGCCCGCCATGTACAAATCATCTATGTCGGCGCCGGTGTTGAGGTAGGCATCGACGTCTACCGGCCCATCATCATCGATGTCATCTTCATTGGGTGATGGGATGGGCGATAGCGGTGCAGCGGCCTTGCCTTTAGGCTCCGCCGGTGGCGGTTGAGGCAGAGACTCTCCCAGCAGTTTCTTGTGGCGGCTTGTTGTGGCGGTGACGACGGGAGGAGCTGCCCTCCGAGCAGGCGGCCGGCGGCTGCCGGATGATCGAGGAGGCGCCGGTGGAGCGACCCCAAGACGGATCTGGGTCTTTGGCCATACCATGGTATAGCCATGGCAGTTCTCAAGCGTCAGGTGCTCGTCGGCTCCCTCGGGCTGTATTGGGGGTCCATGTCTTCGCACCCCGGCAACACCCGACCCAAAGTGACCTTGAGGACGTTGGCGTCCATAGCCACGGTGTGCAACGTGGTGCTCTTCGGTTGTATGATCATTCCCGTGGCAACATCCTTCAACTCGCCGCCGGGCGCGCAGTGAAGGAGCACGCAAGGAGTGTCCTGAGTAATGTTGGGCATCATTAATTAGATAGCCGGGTATCAAAACGCATGAAGGAGATGGCATGGAATAACTAATTAGTTAAGTACCTTGGTGATGGCGTTGAGCTGTGCTAATGTGGAGACAGTGGCGGCCGGCCTATCAATCTTGGGGCTCGGGTGCATTATGAAGCACCGCGCCCGCCGGCTGCGGTAGCCTCGGCAGGATCAGCGGGGGCACCGGTTCATCCAACTCCATCGGCTGCCCCGCGGCGATGGTGGGCGGCGACCCAGATCCGGAGATGGCGACGCGTTGAAGATCCAGTTGCTGGCCCCGGCGCTAGGCACTTTTATCGACCCCACCTGACCGGCCGCATTCCACGCAGCTATCCCCTCGATGACCTGAGGGGGCAGGAAATCGCGGAGCTTCTTCTCGAAAAGCTTGTCCACCTCATCTTTGTCCATCGAGTTTGCCTGTTTTTCCTCGAGCATGGAGACCTTCTTCCTCAGCTCTTCCACCTCGGCTTTATCCTCTTCTGACATCGCGCTCCTCCTTCTCTTCTTGCTGTTTTCCTCTTTGTAGTACTCGCGAAACTTCATGCTTGTACCAAAGCCGCAGACACGTCCAGCCGACGTCGGCGGCTTGGATACTGGCCTCTCCTTGAGGATATTCAACGCCTGTTGAAAGGCGTGTCCCACGGCTCCGTCGAGCCCTGGGACGACGATTCGCCTCGGGGAGATCGGCCGCCAACTGCTCGTTCTGCGAGACAAGGATAGGGTGAACACATTTAGGGCATTGCATTCACGTCATATATGTAATATGTGCAGCAATGGACCGCGCGAGTAAATTCCCTTACCAGCTTTTCCTCGAACTTCCTCACGTCCTTATGCTCGGTAACGAATTCCATTGTATTCCTGTCCAGAGTGTAGCGGGCCCGGACAAAGTACCTCACCTGCAGGTCCGTAATTTTCAACCATGGGTTCGGTTTCCCAGCACGTGCAAGTTCTTCGTCCTCCTTTTCCCAAATGGGAATCTTTCCTCTATAACCGCCGCTTCCAAGGTGATGTGCTCCTAAGTTGAGCTCATGCATTTGTCTACCCCACTCCGTCCATGCTTTCGCATCCTCGCTATCCAGCCGCTCCTTGAATATCTGGAACTCTGCTTCATCGAGCATCGGCTCACCCTTCTTAATACTCTCAAAGCTTTCACCTTTGTCGATCTTGGCCTTCACCCGGCTTTTCCAGCTGCTCAGGGCGTTGCTCATCTTCGTGATGGCCAATTTATTCACCGGGTTGGATCTTTCCAAGTTATTGTATGGCGCCGGGAACTTACCGTCGGTGAAGCTTCCGAAGGCAGAGCTCGACCAAATGCTCATTGCCTTCACCTCGGATTTTCACCGTGTTGATCGACATGCTTTCCCGGACAATGCACCCGAGTTGCATGCCGTACCCAGCGGCAACAGCCTCCGGCTCCTGTGGTTGCCCACTTTCGGAGACCAATGTGATCTCGCTGGTGGTGTTGGCGAGCACCGTCGGCTTCCGATCCTTCCGCGGCTTCTTCTTCTTCTTAGCAGCCGGGTTGCCGCTGCCGTCAGCCTCCCCGACGCCGTCACCCCCGTGTGGTCGCCGCCGTCGGTGGTGGGTTCATACTCCTCCTCCTCCCGCTTCATCATCTGACGGTCAGCTCCGACTTCCTCCGCCGCCAAGTCCATCTCCTCCTCCTCTTGTCGCTGGAGGGGCCGAATTCCCAGAACTCGACGTTCGCCGCTCTGGCTTCCGAGGGTCATGGCGGCCTTAGAAGCCGGCCACGTTGTCGTCGGCCGACATATTTGCAATTTCTATAAAGAAGAGGATGAAATCTATTAGTACAATTGTCGGCCGGAAAATTCGGCATGACCTTTGCTAATTTTTGGACATAGGAGCCCCATTTCTCAACCGAAACGGAAGTGAATCAACGTTTCGGGAGAAATGGGCAGCTCATTTGAAGTCCCTGCAACATATAAACAACACAAATACACAGCACAGTACCCACAACATATACACATCACAGTACCCATCAGGTCCATCAGCAGTACACAACACAATATTTTTATTACCATGCATATACACAGCCTCCTACTCCCCTGGATACAATAGATATAAAAATAGCCAGCAACACAGCATGGATACCACCATGCATACCACCTGCAAGTCCATATCATCAGCAGCACCACATACCAGCAAGCAACAGAAGTACTTACCAACAGCATACAACACCACCACATATATAGAGCACCAACAGTATGTATTAATTCATTTGACAGCAACAATAGCCAGTAACTCTGGTAGCCATTACAATTAAGGAACAATTAAGCAATAATTCTCTGGTAGCAATGGTTCTCTGGTATCCAACATATATAGCCAGTAACTATGCATCCATTACAATGTAGCAATGAGAAAAAACTATGCATCCTACTCAATTAAGCATATATAGCCAGTAACATATATAGCCAGTAACTATGCTAGCTTTTCTGTTCATCTAGTTTCTAGAATATCCAGTAACTTTATATAGCCAGTAACTATGCTAGCTTTTCTAGAATGCTCATTGCCTCCAACAGTATGAAAATAAAATATACAATGCTTGATTCTCAACTTTATAATGCACCCAAAAAAAGAATGTGTGTACTGTAGCATATCAGAAATACTGTAGCCTATCAGAAAATGGCTAGAAATTTTGTTTGCTCATATTATTTGCTCATTTTATAATTCAATTTGCAACAGCCAAGCAACAGCTGCAGTCCTGGTTATAGTTCACTGTAAAATGCATGGTTTGTCAACACCAATGCACTATAGATTCAGTTCTAATTTTAATAAGAAGAAACAAAGAGCAAATTAGGTAAACAATTGTACCAAATTACTGCCTTCTTGCTTCAAGAACTACTGCCACTACTCCCCTGGATCAATTCTCTTTAGTTATTTTATTTTTGTGAATCTCCCTGTTAGGTAAACAATTATACAATTATACACATCTCTGGTTATTTTTAAATGTCATCTCAGCACACTTCTCTGATTATTTTTAAATCTCTGGTTAGTGTGTGTACTTGCTTTTGACACATTTTGAACCTGTTTTCAGCCAAGTATGAGAAAAAACCATTGATTTACTCATTGCTTGCTTGCTTGCTTAGATACTGGTTAGTAATTGAGAAAAAACCAAGTTTGAGAAAAAACCATTGCTTGCTTGATTTACTCATTGCTTGCTTGCTTGTTACTCATTGAGAAAAAACCAAGTATGAGAAAAAACCATTCATAAAATAAGCAAAGGCACTTCTCTGGTTAGTAACTGTAGCATATTAGATAACCTACTTCTCTGGTTAGTAACTGTAGCATATCCATTTTAGTGTACTGTAGCATATCAAAATACTGTAGCACACCAAGAGATTACATCAACCAGGGTATCACTAATTGCTTATATAGGAGATTCAAACATTGCCAGAGTATTAACCAGAGAATTCAAACATTGCCAGATTACTGCTAGCAGCTGTTATCATTTTTTATGATGCAGTGCCTATTCACTAATTAACACTCAAACAAAAATAAAACAAGCTAGCTACTGCTGCCTGCTACTCCTGCTACTGCATGCCACTACTGCCACTACTGCCTGCTTGCTTCAAGAACTAGATAGGAGTGACACTAAACCAACAGTATCCAAATGGCTAGCTCATTTTATTTGCTCATTTTAACAGCTTATAGGATGACTAACAGTAGTAATTCTTCTCTGACTAAATTAACCAGGGCATTTTATTTTGTAGTATTGATTATTTAAGAATAACATTGATAAACCAATATAACCAGTAAGCATCCAAAATACAAAGCTGTATCCATCTGAACATTCTAAATGCTGAATAGCTCTAGTATACAAGTATAACCAGTAAGCAAATAGAACCAAAATACAAAGATAACTAGTATAACCAGTACTATTCATGAATGTTGTTAGCTATCTTTCTTCAGTTTTAATTTATTCAGAACTTACTCAAATTTACTCTTTGTAGCAGAGTAGCAGAGCCCCTATTCAAATTTCTTATCATACAAAGATAATTTCACTAATTAACACTCAAACAAAAATAAAACAGCATGCCCATGTTAAATCCTGGACTTGGTGTCTGAAAAATTATTATGACAATGCAGCAGAGATGCACATCATGCATACACAGCAAGCAAAAATTTAAATTCACCAACAGTATGCCCATGTTAAATCCTGGACTTGGGCCATGTTAAATGAAAATCTATTATACAGTACTGCAAAGATGGAATAATCCAACATGAATTTAAATTCACCAACAGCAAGCGAAAATTTAAATACACAGCAAGCAATCCCTCCCCACCCAATCAAGAAGACACTAGAATTGGTGTAGTGCTAACCCTAGAATTCCAGGGATGGCCGACGGTGAGGGGACGGGCGGAGAAGGGAGGGGCGGAGAAGGGAGGAGGTCGGCGAGGGGGGCAAAGAAGGTACCTCTGGTCGGCGATGGTCGGCAAGGCGGAGAAGGGAGGGTGTAGGGCGGCGCTGGTCGGCGATGGTCCGGCCTGGGCACGGTCCTCCTGGTCCTGGTCCTAGGCGGCGGCGGCGGCGAGGGATCCTCCTCGGCGGCGCTCCTCCGTGTCCGGGCGGCGCTCCTCGCGGCGAGGGAGGCGGCGAGCGAGACGGCGAGCGACGGCGAGGCGTGGCGAAGGCGAGGCTGCGGGGGGGCGCTTGCGGGAAGAGGGGCGGGGCGTGCGGGCGACCAAAGAGAAATGGCGACAGGATGGCGACAGAAGCCGGCTGGGGGGTGGGACAGATGACTTAGACATATAGCCGGCCGTGTGGGGCGTGGAAGTGGCACGGCGACATGAGAATTTCTGTGGCGCATGTTGAGTTTGGTGCGCCACAGAATTGCCACACTTAGGCATACTTTTAAATTCCTGCATCATATATTAGCTAGGGTTTTATGAATTTTTAAAGGTATTTCCTTTAATACATTCCTAGTGTATTATTCCAAGAAATAAATGAAGGTTCAATTATGCAAGTTAATTTATATAGATAATTCAAAAAAGTACATATATGGATGCTTGTGTCATACACACACATATACACACTTGTGTTTTTGGCAAAGTACATAGTACACAAAAAAGCCACAATTGAACTTCTCGGTTCCGATCGGTGGCTAGCTAGCGTTTCTTGACAATGTTCTTGCCCTTCTTCATCGCGGTTGTTGAATACTTTAGCCCGGCCACCTTGAGATTTCTTCTTGTGTACGGGCAACCTTTAGCCGGTAGGGTGGTCTTCCTTCTTACTTTTGAATAAGTAGTAGGCTTGTCGAAGTACTTGTCAAATTCCTCTTCGATCTTCGGATCGCCGTTCTTGTCGATGTCTTGCTTGTCGGCTTCTCCTTCCATTCCGATGATGCTCCTCTTGCCCCTCCTCACGACCACACGGCTGGGCTTTGACGGGTCGGTAATGAAGAAGCATTGGTCAACTTGGGTAGCGAGCACCCACGGCTCATTTTTCGCGGAGGGGGTCTTCGATTTGGCATCGGGTATAACCATGGTGGTGAAATATAGTCCATCTTTTTCGACGCTCTTGGCCCATCTCACACGGAACATCGGTATCGTCACTCCAACGTAGTCGAGTTCCCAAATCTCCTCGATCCTTCCGTAGAATCTTTCCTTGACATCAGTCTTGTCATCGGTGTAGGATAGCATAGTTACTCCTGAGTTTTGATATTCGCTATTCTTGTCCTTTTCCTCGGTGTAGAATCTATAGCCGTTGATGTCGTACGACTGATAGGTCCTTACGTTGTGCCCGGGTCCCTGCGACAGGGAGAATATGAGTTTCTGCTCTTCAGTAGAAGGCATCGGTGCGGGACTTTCCAGTAGCCTTTTCTTGAACCACCCCGTGAAGTTGGAGTTGTGCTCTTTCGTAACGTCCCCTGTTTTCCTCGGCCGTCCTAGGTCGATGAACTTCTGCTCGATTAAGCTTTTGTGCTTATCCACCCAAGGGCTGACCAATTCTATGTGTTGTAGCGCGACTCGGTGTGCCCTGTCAAAGTCGGCGTGTCGACCAGCGATGCCGACATGCATTGCGCGGTAGCCCTCGCGGTGACCAAACCCTGCTAGCCTGCCGACGTGCTTCCTGGTGGGCAGACCGACATCCTCGTTCTCGGTGCTTAGGTAGTTCGGCAGAAGGAGATGCACTCGTAGGTAAGAAAGCCCTTGGCTATGCTTCCATCTGGACGGGCCCTGTTGCGAACGAATCCTTTGATGACACCGTTCAACCTTTCGAATGGCATCATGTTGTGCAGGAATGTCGGCCCGAGGTGGATGATGTCATCCACTACATGGACAAGCAGATGCACCATGATGTCGAAGAATGCTGGCGGGAAGTAAATCTCGAGCTCGCATAGTATCTCGACGATCTCTTCTTGTAGCCTGTTGAGCTGCTTAACGCCGATGGACTTCCTAGAGATGACGTCGAAGAAGTTGCGGAGGCCAAACAGCGTCTCGCGGACGTGGTCGTCCATTATCCCTCGCATCGCAACGGGAAGTATCTGTGTCATCAGCACGTGACAGTCGTGAGACTTCATCCCGCTAAACCTCTTCTTCGCTACGTCCAGATATCTGCTTATCTTCCCCGAGTAACCGTGAGGAACTTTACTCCTAGGAGGCACTCGAAAAACCTCTCGAGCTCCTCCTCGCTCAGAGTGAAGCAGGCAGGTTTAAGCACCACCACCTCATTCTTCTTAGCCCTTTTGTGGTGACCCTGAGTCGTTTCCGTCTGTTCATCATCATCATCACTATCGGTGGGGTACTGAAGTTCTTTCTTGAGGCCAAGCAATTTCAGGTCGGTTCTTGCTTTCGGGCCATCCTTGGTCCTCTCCGGCATGTTCATCAGAGTGCCAAGTAGGCTCTCGGTAACGTTTTTCGTGATGTGCATGACATCGAGGCTATGGGGCGTGTGGAGGACCTTCCAGTACGGCAGGTCCCAGAAAACAGACCTCGCTTTCCATACTCCCAGCAGCGGCGATTCCCGCGGTCGCTCTTTCCCGGCGCGGGGCACTCTTCCCAATTTTCCAAAAGCTCGGATATTTCTTCGCCGCTCCTCGGTCGTGGGGCTCTTCCGAGCTC
Source organism: Lolium multiflorum (assembly GCA_030979885.1). Classification (NCBI taxonomy): domain Eukaryota; kingdom Viridiplantae; phylum Streptophyta; class Magnoliopsida; order Poales; family Poaceae; genus Lolium; species Lolium multiflorum. Next base: position 148,015 of record JAUUTY010000267.1, read on the forward strand.
CTCTTCGCCGTTGAACAGATCCTTGCGTTTTCTCCACGGGTGATCGAAGCGAAGCCACATTCGAGTCCCTTGGAACACAGTTTTACAAGACCCGGGAGGCTTCGGCAGCTGCAGATGCGGGGTCTTATCCATGCACTTGACACATCCCTTGAATCCGTGGTTCAGGCACGATACATATGCGTAACCAGGATAGTCCTGCACTGTCGTTAGCAATGCGGCTCTGAGAGGGAAATAATCTCTTTTGTACGCGTCCCAAGTACGGGCCGGAGTCTGCCACAGCGTGGCTAACTCCTCTTTCAACAGACCGACAGATGCATGTCCACGCCCGGTTGTTTTGGCCCCTGAATAAGAATACTCATGTGTACGTACCGCTGCTTTGTGCACAGCCGGGGGGGAGGTTGTATGGCCATACAAACACGGGCCAGGTGCTATGCGTGCTACTCTGGTTTCCAAAGGGATTGAGTCCGTCGGTGCTCATGCCCAGACGAATGTTCCTCGGTTCGCTCCCGAACTCATCTGCGAACTCAATGTCCAACGCATTCCACTGCTAGCGTCTGCAGGGTGTGTCAGGATCTTGCCCTTCTCCGGATCATCTGGGCTTCTCCCTTTCCGCGTGCCATTGCATGAGCTTTGCTTCCTTAGGATCTACGAAATACCGCTGCAGACGGGGAGTGATAGGAAAGTACCAGACAACTTTCAGAGGAACTTTCTTGTTCCCTCTCTTGTACCGTCCTTGGCCGCACACCGGACATGTGGTTCTATCCTTGTACTCATTCCGAAAAAGTGCACAATCATTGATGCATGCGTGGTACTTTACGTGCGGTAGGTCGAGTGGGCAAACTACTTTCTTGGCCTCGTCGATACTTGTCGGCAATGTGTTGTCCTTGGGAAGACGAGCATGCCAGGATTTCATGTTATCGCTGAAGCTGCTGTCGGTCCATTTGTGTTCCGCCTTCATCTCCAGACACTCGAGCGTTACACTCAAGCGTGTATCCTCGGGCCGGCACCCTGGATACAATGGAGTCATCCCGTCTACCTCCATTTGCGCCAGCTTGGCGTTGCCCGTGTCCTTCAGGAGAAGCTCTTGAACATGAGGGTCCCGCAGGGCCGACGTTAGCGGCGTCTGCTTCCTCTCGGCATCTCCACCACCATCTCCTCCGGCATCATCATCTCCTTCATCGGCCTCTCCTTCCTCATGATGAACACCATGTTCGGGAGACTCTTCGTCTTCTCGCCCGATGTCGGCCTCTTCTTCATGACCAACATTTGCCGCCGGCTCCTCGTCGAAGCCGAGCATGAAACCGCGCCGAGCAGGTGTTCCTCCAGTTGTCCAGAATCGGGTCGATCCACTGCCGGAGTCCGCATTTTCGACACGGACATCTTATCGGGGTCATGTTGTTCCTAACCATGTCGGCCTTCGCGTTCACCTTGTATCTAACCACTTGTCCTTCCCTCATATGGACGACCATGGTTGACTGCATCATACATATATAGAGCAAAAGAGAGTTAATTAGAACCACACACACCACATAAACACACATGCATGCATGATCGCCGGAAAATTTCGACATGACCTATCCTAAAAGTGGGACATATGGCTAGTGCAAGAATTTGCCGAAATGGAAATGAATCAACATTTCGGCAAACATCCATGCACCACACGCCGGCACAAACCAACAACACAAATAAGCTTCTTCGCAAGCAAACATTCAACCACAACACAAAGCTCAACACATATAAACATCATCTTCTCGCCACCGCAAACCGTCCGGGAGCGCGATAATAATCTTCACCTACAAAACATCCATACACACAAAACATGCATCCAATAGTACTCAACCTCTCACAAATCTACCAACATCATGGTGGAGCAAGAGGATGGGGTGGTGGAGACAAAACAATGGACCATGCAAGAGGGAAAGTGGAGGAGGAGGGAAAGAGAATTGTGGTTTTTAGTACCCCTCTACAAGTTGGTGTGGCTTCCCCTCACAAATATGCCCACAAAATAGGCTTAGAGCTATCAACAATGGAGAAAAGTATGACCAAAATGGAGTGGGAGAGAGGAGGAACACGAGCTGGTTGGAGAAGACAAGAATGGAAAGGGTGGTGGGTGGAAGAAAGAGGGGGAAAGCTGCCTCCAAAAGTGAGATCTACTATTCACTTTCGTGGCGCATATGCTTATGCGCCACAGAAACATGAACTGGCGCATAACAGCTCATGCGCCACGAGAATCATGGTGGCGTGAGCCGGGGGTGGTCCCCGCGAAATGTGGCGCATGGACCAACGTCGCCACTTCGTGGCGCCGCTGGACCATGCGCCACAAATTTCCTTCGGCCATGTGTGGTGGACCCAGGTGGGTCCCACGAACTCTCGTGCGCCGCTCGTGCGCCACGAATCTCCATCTTACGGGCACGTGCAAGCATATGCGCCACGAAACATCAATTTTTTTATGGCGCAGTTTTGTGGTGCGCCACAGAAATATTTTTGTGGCGCATGACCTGTTTGGTGCGCCACAGAGGTGATTTCCACCTATAATGGTTTTCCTACTAGTGAGACCAGCACAGTAACCTGACATCAATTGCAATACAAAAGAGCACATCCCAGTATCTTTTACAAGAACACTCATTACAGCTATCCTTTTAAAATCACACCCTTCATGTGTAAGTTTTTCTAAGTTTTCTAGATCTATTCTGCCATTTAGTAGCACCATATCTTCCTGGGAAAGAACCATGCCATAATGGCATACTTTACTTACAACTTCCACAAGATCATCTCTAAGAAACCAGCAAAGTTCGAATTAAAAAGGTTTATCTACTCTCTGTTAATTTAAACCAAAGTCTAGCAATAGCGGGGAATGATCAGAAACTTCTCTGGTTATAACTTTGAGGAACATCAAAGGATATAAACTTTCCCAAGATAAAGAAACTAGAATTCTATCTAATGATGCAAATATTTGCAAATATGATGCAAATCTGATTATGATATAAAATGCACCATTTTGCATCTCATGAACATGTAAGACGGCAACCACATAAAAGATGTTCCTACCTTGCATAAAAGATGTCTGAGTTTTATAATCTCTTCTAAAACAAAATAGGGCCCACATCTTTAGTTAAAAGTTAGCATCTTATAAGTTTGACCAATATTTTAGAGAAATATATGAATTTCTACATTATCAAATTGTCATGACAGTTAACATTCAGTATCCACAAAAAGTTAATTTCAGTAACAATAAAAACATTCCTTCTTGTAATCTTCTCCCATGTCCATTGCTGTCTGGGCAACAAAAGTCAGCATTGCAGGGCATAAAAGAACAAATGATAAACGGGAAAGACACATTGCAATCTTGTGTTTTTTCGCAAATTAAGACAAAATCTAAAGGAAGCATTATTAGATCCTTCTCCTCTGTATCGAGGGGATATCTGGAATGGCGCTTTTTATCACCAATAATAAAACTGAAACAAACAGACGCTATCGAAAACAGTCGTCCTGTTTGTTTCGTTGTGTACGCGCACGTATCCTGAAACAGAATGGTTTGATCACAAGCTTGTCCTGTACCTTGCAATCCAAACGCCGGGGATGAGTTCCAAGAGAATAATCTCAATCTTCTCAGTTACTCCACCGAGATGCGGACAAGGGTGGCATCGCGCATGCCGCAGATGCGTCCAGCCTTGGAGAAGGCCCAAGAGATAGATTAAAGGACGCTGACACAGGTTGGCTGCAAGAGACAAGGTCACCACATTGGAAGGTATGAACTCCAGGCCTCGCCATTCTTGGTGCTTTCGAAGAGGACGACCAGATGGAACAATGCCAATGTCTTCACTCGATAACCTTGATTACTTAGCGCGATATATGCTCTGCAGGGAGTGGAAGCACCCACCTGGTTGTTGGTGATCGGAGGAGAGGAGCACAGCAACATGTTCCAGCAGCAGCTGCAGGAGGACGTGCTGTCGTCGGCGACGTCGTCGCCGGCGTCCACGCTGTACTCGCCGACGCCGTATCCTGCGACCGGGACGTGGGTGCAGGAGCTGAGCTCGGACCAGTGCAGCGTGCGGCTCATCAGCCTGCTTTACCAGTGCTCCTCCGAGGTGGCGGCGGGGGCCTTCGACCGCGCCAACCTCTGCCTGGAGCACATCATGCAGCTCGCGTCCCTAGACGCGCCGCACACGCTGCAGCGCCTCGCCGCCGTCTTCGCCGACGCGCTGGCCCGGAAGCTGCTCAACCTCACGCCGGGCCTGTCGCGGGCGCTCCTGTCGGCGTCGGCCTCCGCCGACACGCACCTCGTCCCGGCCGCGCGCCGCAGCATGTTCGACATGCTGCCGTTCCTGAAGCTCGCGTACCTGACCACCAACCGCGCCATCCTGGAGGCGATGGAGGGGGAGCGGTTCGTGCACATCGTCGACCTCTCCGGCCCGGCCGCCAACGCCGCGCAGTGGATCGCGCTGTTCCACGCGTTCCGCGGCCGGAGCGAGGGCACGCCGCACCTTCGCATCACCGCCGTCCACGAGAGCAAGGAGTTCCTTGCCGGCATGTCCGCGGTGCTGGCCAGGGAGGCCGAGGCGTTCGACATCCCGTTCCAGTTCGACGCCGTGGAGGCTAAGCTGGAGGACATGGACTTCGACGCGCTCCGGCACAACCTCCGCGTCAGGTCCGGCGAGGCGCTCGCCGTGAGCGTCGCGCTGCAGCTGCACCGCCTTCTCGCAGCAGACGACGCCGGCGGCGGCAGGCGGTACTGCGGCGCGGGCGGCCTTACCCCGCTCCAGATCTTCGCGCGGTCCAGCCCGAGCAGCTTCGGGGAGCTCCTGGAGAGGGATTTAAACACGCGGCTGCAGCTGAGCCCGGACGCGTCCGGGCTCTCGCCGCAGTCACCCATGTTCTCCCCGGCGGGGCAGGGAAGGCCGAAGCTGGGATCGTTCCTGTCCGCGGTGAAGGCGCTGTGTCCCAAGATCATGGTGGTGACGGAGCAAGAAGCGAACCACAACGGCGCGCTGTTCCACGAGAGGTTCGACGAGGCGCTCAACTACTACGGGTCGCTGTTTGACTGCCTGGAGTGTGCGGCGGCGGCGGCGCACCGGGGCAGCGCCGCGGAGGAGCGAGCGCGGGTGGAGCGGACGGTGCTCGGCGAAGAGATCAGGAGCATCGTGGCGTACGAGGGCGGAGAGCGGAAGGAGCGGCACGAACGAGCGCGGCAGTGGGCCGGCAGGATGGAGGCGGCCGGGATGGAGCGGGTGGGGCTGAGCTACAGCGGCATCATGGAGGCAAGGAAGCTGCTGCAGAGCTGCGGGCGGGGCGGGTCGTACGAGGTGAGACACGACGCCGAGGGCCATTGCTTCTTCTTCTGCTGGCACAAGAAGCCGCTCTACGCCGTCTCAGCATGGAGGCCGGCCGGTGCAGGGTATCACCACGCCGGCGGCGCAAGGTCCAGATGAGAGCTTGTGAGCCGTGACTGTCGATCGACTCGGGCGCTGCTCTGTATGCAGCGTATCTCGTGCCCTATGTGTCAATGTGTGTTCTAATTGAGGTATATGCTAGATTGACTGTGCAAGTGTGGATTGGATTGAAGTGAACAGCTTAATTCTACTTTGCTGAAGAACGGTTTCTTTGCAAAAAATTCACCTATCTATTATAATCATCAATGGTGTAGTACAAATAGCCTAAAAAATAATGAAAATTACGAATGCGTACTTAGACCACCTAATGATGACTACATACACTAGCACGAGCCGGAAGGCACGACGCCGTCCTCACCCCTCCATGTCCAGAGCCGGGAAAATCTTGTGAAAGTAGAGCTTGTTGTAGTAGGCATATACGAAATCTTCGTGCTAAGGCCCCAAAAGGTCATAGCAGCAACCATCCTCGATGATGATAACCGTAGATTGAAAAAGACTGTCATGAAACCACACCAGCGAATACAGCAAATACAGCGAATACGAACGTCGACTGGATCTCAGAAGATCAGACAGGCACACGACTCCACGCACCGCGAAAGAGAAGGTGGTGCACAACCTATGTACTGTGATCAAAAGCAGTTCAACACAGAACTAGATGGCAGTGCACTGTATTTCAGGGTGAAAACCTAAGATCTTTGATCGAGCGACGACGATGTTAGAGCATTGTTCCCTTCTTGGAGGCGTTGTTTTTGGAGAGTCTGTATTTCAGGTGTTGTCTTGGCGGTGGATGTATTGCTGTTAGGCCGAGATCTTGTATGGGACTTTTGTTTCTTAGTTTTCTTTTTCTTTTTTTGGTTGTGTGCATCCGTAGTGCCATTAGGGTGGTGCGTTGTTGCAGAGGTTGGGTGTAATTGGTATCTTTTGATATTAATATATTCCCTTTATCAAAAAAAGATGACAGTGCACAGGCCATGAACTGCTACCGTCCACTGCAGAATATAAGACAGTGCAATCTTACCACGAAAGGCAGTGAAAAAAGAGTTCATCAAAACATATCAACATGGGATCTAGTTGAAGATCTCGATATGACGAAAACATTCATTAAAACGGATTGCGATTTAAACTCACGGTTTAAAAGATATTTCTTTTTTCGTAAACGAATCTAGGAAAAAGGGAAACCAACTAGCGGTGCACTCCACAACCGACACGTGGCGCGTAGGAAAGTGAATGCGGGGGCCTTGAAAGCTTCTAGTTGCGCCACTTGTTGTGCAGGGAAGCACGGCGGGCGCCATTCTAGGGAGGCCGCCCTTTTGTAGTCTTTTTCTAGCATACCCCTCCATTAATCGTTGATCATCCGTATTGTTTGCCAGTCAGGATCTGAGAACTATCTGAGAACTAGACATCAGTGTCGAAGAGGAAGACCGAAAGTGAAGACTACTGTTAATAGCGAGGCCCACATATCTGATAATGCCCTTGACAACCAACCAATGAGTAATGTGAGGCTTGTGATGGTATTGACACACCTCATTAACAACAACTGACATCTGATCGTGCCACTATGAGATATTGCTGCCACCAACAAGTGATATTGAGTAGCCTCCTCGACTGAGAGAACATTACCATCAATGTTGCACAAGCGCTCTATCGAGTCAACAGGAGTGGTAGTAGAACTTTATTTCAACATATCAGAACATGCAAGGAGCTAAAAATCTTACTTGTGATGTTGAAGATGAAGACTGCGACAGAGAGTGTACCTCGATCCCCAAAAGATAAAGTGTAGCTGGTACAATTCACACGATTATTTTATCTTATGTGTGTAACATTCCAGGATTTGAGCTTACAAAGAGAGGACACAAATGTGTGCATTGCATTCGTGCATAGAAAATCTGGGGAATTTTCGTGCTTTTAAACAAAACTTATCACCATGACCGAGGTTTCACTTGAGTTGATGAAATTGAAGTAGATCATCAAGTCAAGCGCTATAAATTTCAATGTGACCTTTTCTTAAAAAACCTTGTTTTGGGGTAGAGGTGAATTGAACTAAAAATTAGATCAAATGTGATTAGAACTATTATAACAACACATTAAATAAGAAATAAATATCAGATATCTAAAGGATCAGAATATGCTATTCCATGCTATACAACATATGAATACCAATTCAACTATAAAGCAATAAATCATAAAGAATTGAGAAATTGTTCATGACTTATCTTTTCCTTGTTCTATCTTATAAATCAATGTCCTTACCATTATCCTCATGGTATATCTTCAACTCTAATCTTGAACCCATGTCAAATACATTCACCCAAGTTCTTCATAAAAACCTTGACTTACAATATTGTCTAACCAAATCCATCTTCAATATCAAACCCCAGAGATGGGAGAGAACTATTCATATCCAGATGATTATATCATCATCCCTTGGGTAAAACCCTAGGTTATTATTCAAGCCATTCTCTGGTAAGTGAAGTCATTGATACTAATCGTAGCTATGTCTATCCAATGGAGTCCAAGAGAAGTGTTATATCCAAGTTGTTCAAGTCAGTACTTGATCTTGGAGGTGGGAACCATATTTCACTAGTAATACCCTAGGAAGACAATACTTTGATCATCACAATTTGGAATTATCAAAAACCCTAAGAACTTGAAGTGGATGTTATTGAGAAATAGTTGATCATGTATAATGCATGATCGTGCTTCGGAGAGATAGAAGTATAGGCTAAATCCTAATGTGATAAGCAAATATCATCCATCACATGAAATCATAGGGAAACTATTAATAATCAACCCTGGCTATTCTTGATATCTTAAGTAGAGAAAACAAATTGAATGACAACAACACTTTGCCTAGCCAAGCACCTATGTCAAACCTAGCAATATTTTGAAGAAATTATCATCTCAGTTGTGAGGAAGAGCAACCCTAGTCAACTCAACATATTAACCAAACACACTTGAAACCCTATACCATAATCTCAACTCAAGCTTATGCTTAAGCTTGTGATTATAAAAAAACCTTGGCACCATGCATTACATTCAAACTCAAGAGTTTTCATCAATTGACTATCACTAGAAAGTAATTCAAGACAATAAACCAAGTTATCACCTCACACATAAATATTGATGTGTACCCAAACCATGATCTTAATCGAATACGTCTTGCATAAGAAAGAGATAAGAATCACCTCTAAGTGTCGAAAGTAAATGATTGCAAACACACCACTTACACATTGGAATAATTTTCAATTCATTAGAAAATAAAGGTGCTTATAGATAATGTTCCTTTTATTTACCAATAAGAAGAATATAATAATTGAACCCTTAGTCAATTCTTTTTATCTCGATAATTCAAAATAAATTTCTTCTATAATATATAGTAGTCAATAAATGCATGATAAAATAATTTGAATTCCAAAAGAATACAAATTGGAACTATATCTATCAAGATACCATTTAAAATTTAACCATATAAAATAAAATTACAAAAAAATACTAGTCTCTGTAAAATACTATTCAGTACCAAACCATACTCCATACGATTTCTCTGCATAATTCTTGCAGATGTTATACATTTGAAAATACTCAAAATAGAGTTGAATTCAAACTAGAAATTTCAAAAAACAAAAATAAGAAAAATGAAAAGAGAGGACCACGCCAGCATAGCCCAACGTCGGCGGAGGAGCAACCAGCCCACCTAGGCAAAGGCCGGCTCGAGAACCTCTTCGCTTCGACATAACACGAGGAGGCGTCATCGTCTTCGCCTTGCCCTCTAGAGTGGATGCTCAATAGCGCAGAGGAGTGATTCGTCCACGTCTTAGTCGGCGTCCAAGACCCAGCTCGACACACCTCATGAGATATTTAGGATACCACATGAGACAAAGTGATTTGTGTCGAAACCATAGCTTTCATCTCTATAGTATCCCGTATGTAGGCTATGGATTGTCATCGACCCTAAGCCTCCCTCGAGCTATAAAGTCATCGGGAAGATCACCGGAACCCTAGATATCCTCGATGCCTCTCTGTTCTCTCTCAATCCTTCTCTATTCCTCATTGTCTTCCTCTAACCACTAACATAGTCACCTGAGGAAATTGTTAACCACCATCGCTTGAGACCATCTTGGAGCTCTAGAAGGGGTCGGGAAATTAAGAGCGCCAAGACGAGAGGATCATTTGTGCAGATCCGAGCATCAAGGGAAGCTCCGACTACGACGAATTCCGTTGTTCCCTTCCTATGGTCATCACGGGGAACAGTGAAGTGGAGCTCGACTCAATCCACTATTAAGTCCCGAGATCACCTAGGAAGGATCAGGGGAGCCTCCGCATCTCCAAAACCTTTTATTGCATCCTAGGATCGTCTGTAGATCAGTTTCAGAATCTCGCCGGAGTTCACTGCCACGACACGTGGTCGCAAGCGTCCCTCCGATGACTGTTTGCTGGTAGCACAACCATCCAGCATAGGTTCCTCGTTGAGTCGTTGTTCACACGCACTTACCCGCCCATCTCAGGACACCCTAGAACATCGTCGTTGTTAGTCGCCGACAAGGTGATGTCATTTTCCTGCGAGTGACCTCATGCTTTTCCACATCAGCTCATTTGACCCGGTCATCTTTGGCGTGGCAGCTAACCTGCCACTTGGCCCACTGGTCACTGGGGCTAGAATTTGACCGATACATTTAGTATTTTTGTTTATTTTCAAATTCCAAAAGAAGTACCCAACTTTAGATATTCATATCAAATTCATTGCAACTTAGAAAAATATAAATGTTGTATCAAAATACTCACAAAAAATAATCTAAATCCATTAAAAATATAAAATTGTATTTTTAGAAAATAAAATTAATTATTTAATAAGTCTTAATTAAGTCTTTTCATTTATCTTAAACTCAAGGAAATTTCAATTATTAATAAAATTTATAAATTAAATAATAATCAATTAGGAAATAAATAAAACAAAGAAAGTAATTTTATTTTATAATATTCGCATTAACATCATCATTATTGGTATTTAAAACCCTAAGATGCATTTACCTTATTTATCATTTTATTAAAATGATAAAACTCAGAAAACAATGTTAAAACTATTATAAACTTTTGCTAAATGTCTGTCTCTTAATTTCACTTTACTCAAAAAATATTCCTTAAAATTGTATCATAAATAGGAAACCCCAATTCTATTAGGAATAAAACCCTAACTTGATAATTTGAGATGAAACCCTAAAACCCTAGAACATATAAAAAGTAACCATCTTTTTTTAGAAACAACTTATAGATCCTTACCAAGTAAATACTTGTTCATATTCAAACTAGGGTTACACAAGTCACTGTTGCAAATGAGATTGTCATTTCATTTACTCATGTGTTGAGTGGACCTTATTGATCCGCCAGTCATAGTAAAACCTTAATTTTTTTTATTGTATGTCATCAACCTTAACTATCATTCCTTAGTATAACCGTGGTGATCAACCATAACAGCAAATAAATCACTTTATATGTTCATGCTCAATCAAATCCTACATGTATTAGAGGATTATGAACCATCTTGTTTAGGAACCAACTATTCCTTACTTAGTGAATCAAATGAAAAGACATAGTAAACCCTAGAAACTGAAAGCCTTATTTAAAATTACTTCTTATTCACTAAGAAAAATGGTCTTCAAAAGTTATTCTTTTGAAGCAAATAACAAGTAATCGTCAACCATGCCTTATAGGACTTAAAACTGACAATTATTCTTTACATGTTAACATTATGCCAATTGCTATCTATTGTGTGTTAATATCATTTTTATGCTTTATTACCCCACTTGCATATGATATGAAGTTAACCAAACCCTAATAAAAACCTTGTTTGTGAAACCAATTTAAAAATGCAACAGGCCCTAACGAAATCATTACAACTCACCAATCCTAATTCATCAGGGTTAGGTTACGCTTAGAGCATTCGCATCTCATACTTATACATTATAGCGTCTTTTCCACTTCTCTACACAATGTCCTTAATTACTAGACGATGATTCCATTTCAGAATTTAGATTTGTTACAACTCGAAGCTTTTGCCTGCATAATCTTGTAGTCAAGAAAGGCAAGTTCATCACTTGCTCATACCATTGATTATTTTTATCAAATTACTTGTAAAGTAGTATTTGTATGATTCCTGCATTTCAAAGAGAAGTATTACTTTTACAATTATGAAGATGACTATGTGGTGGGAAATGGAACCCAGGTATGAGTGGGGTGGAAGTTCCATTGCAACTAGGTTTATATTCACATAGGATTAACAACAAATGTCATCAAGTGATTCTTGCGTCATAAATATTGTTTTAACCATAAGATCCGAAGTGGGATGGAGAAATCAGATGTACCTTTTTTCTCTCGCATATCAACATGCCATTAATAAGGGTTGTCTGGATCGGTCTATCTGTATAGTAAACGGGAGGACATCAGTCGAGGTCGGTCAACCTATATAGATACAGGGGAGGGTAGACTTGTTAGAGGTCTATGATGGATTGTAAGAATTGGTATGGGTCGGACTATCTATAGGGTACAAGGCAGGGCATGTAGCTTGCCCAGAATAGTCTATCTTTAGGGTAAAGGGGAGTACAGATGCCTGGGTCAGTCTACCTATAAATAAAGGGTATGACATACTTACAAAAGGGTGGGTATGCGGGTCTCGGAGAAGGACAGTGATTGGCTTGGACCTTTGACTGGGTCTCACACTAAGGAAGTGTGGATGGGAATATCGAGCCCGGTTGGCAATAAGGTTAAGATCTCTTATGGGGAAAGTAACACACCTCTGTAGAGTATATTGAATTGTGGCTTGTCACTCCCTCTTTTGCGTTTGGAACTGCGAACGCTACAGGAAAGGAGCTCTATGAAGTTCTAGACACCTTGTGAAGGCTAACGGACATAGTTTTTCATAATAAAATAAACTTTTTGAAGAAATCTGTACGAAAACTTGCATTTTCCTATGACTTTTTGGTATGTGGCTGTACCTAGTGTATGATACACCTATTTCTATTATTGAACTTGATGACGCTCATACTCACCCGTTCCCTCTTGAACCCCATGTTTAGATCTGGAGGTATCGAAAGAGAAGTCACCATGAAGCTCGAAGACGAAGGAGTCAACCACTACAAGGGTAGGAACCAATCCGAGGAGTCTACGAAGTCAACTATTACATACTCCATGGTGGAAACCTAGATTAGTAGTAGAAGGGAAACAGTTCCCTAACCCTAGTACCTAAATAGCTAGGGTATAGCTAGTGTTTCTTTAGTAAGCCAAGTAGCTCCATAGGTAGAGCTAGTACTAGGTCTACTTTACCAGTTATTCTTCTGGAGTTTATTTGTAGTCTTACCTCATTCTAAAGTAGGAGGTTGTGCTGATCTTTTGTAAAGACTTTGTGTGTAATCCTATAGAGATGCCTTGGACCTGCAATGTTTCTGTTGTACCACTCTGAGGGATATAATATTAGTGGAGCGGTGTTTTCATTGTTGTAATGTCAACAACTTGCGTACTACAACATGCAGTGATATGTTGAGTCACCGCAATGTGTCTTCTATACAAGGCGTATGTGATAAATAAAAATGGCTATTGGTGAATTTTTGTGTGTGTTGTAACAACTAAGGACCCTCCTTGGGCCACAGACACATGGTCAAAATTTAGGGTGTCAACATTCTTCTGCACAAGATACGATAAGAGCCTTTTCGTGCCATGGAGGTCTTAAAAGACCCATTCTATAGTAGTGAGTCATCTTTTTTTAGAGTTAATCAAGAGCTTTGATTAATAATCATACATGCTTATTCAGTACAATAGAAGATGCAAATTTAGCAATGTTGTGAGAAGCTAAATTTACTTCTCTATTTACATGCAAAATATCAAAATAGTTACATCCTCCTACCAATTTCTGGATTTGTTTTAACACAGGTAGAATACTAGCTCTATGACTATTTCTTGTTTTCCATAGCGAAACTAGCTCTAGCAAATCAGATTCCATAATAACTTGGCTAATGTTCATGTGTCTGATTAATTTAGCTCCATCCCTACAAGCATATGCCTCAACAGTTAACACATCAAAGATAAAATCATGCCATGTACTGCTTGACGCAAGTACCATGCCACTATTATCTCTAACCACCACACCCGATTTTCCTTCATACTATGGGCATTATAAGTTGCATCTACATTTACCTTATGAAAACCTTATCGTGGTCGTTGTCAATATGTTTTGATCTATGTTTTGACTCTAGAATATGGTTTTGAGCTGGCAAGAAGATATCATGCACCCATCTACAACCTTGTGTGATTTTCACCTGAGAATTTCCATGTAGATGGTCATTACAAGCAGACGAAAACGACCACATTCCACAAAGAACATAACATGCTTTGTCTTCTTCGCAAATAGATGTATCAAGTAAATCTTGCACCCAAGTTAAAGGATGCAATTTTGGAAGTTAAATGGCATAGAGAGATTTGAAGTGGTCCAAAAAGTTTTAGCGTAGGGGCATTCAATTAGAGCATGGTATAGTGTATCCTCTTTTGCACCACACTCTAAGCAAATACCTTGTTTCTTTATATGCTTCTGAAGCAGCACCTCCTGAGGTGGTATGAAACCGTGAATGACTCGCCACCAGAAGGTCCAAATTTTAGGAGGAACTGCAAGTTTCCAAAATTTAATCCACATTTTGTTTCCTTTGGTTTTAGAATTTCCCGCAGTGCCTTTTCGATAGTGCTCCTCATATCTTGAACAAGATGCTAGCAATTTGTATGCCGATTTGACTGTATTAAGTCCATACTTTTCCCCATTTCATGCCCATAAATCTTCCTGAAGCTTTCCAATGGGAATCTTCATTATTTTGTTTGCTTCTAGTTCTAGGGGATTCACATTGTTATTTAACTTATGAATGTCCCATGCACTTCCCTTTGAATTAAGTAGTTCCGGAACATTTCTTGTTGTTGCACCTCTCTTCTTGCTAATTGGTTTGCATTCAGGAATGCCTGGGATCCAATGCTCCTGCCAGATATTGGTTGATTGTCTGTCACCTATTCTTCTGAATAGGCCAAGCTCTAGTGTTGTTCTTCCTTTTAAAATTGCCTTACACACCTGCAAGCTATTTTTTTGGGTGCATTCATGAAGTATGTATTATGTTAATATTTACTACCTAAAATACGTGCACAAAGTGTATCTCCTTTCGTCATTAATCTCTGAACCTGCTATGAGTTGTTCTTCATCGGGAGGACGATCATGTCGGGAGCCAATGAACTGTGAGCGGCCGGGGCACCACTCAAGCACAAGCTGCACATGTGGCTGGTCCTCAAGAACAAGCTTCTATCGACCATCCCCAGAAGGGGCCTCCAACAACCCGCTGATGTGTGCGCTCTGCTGCCAGGAGGAGGAGACGGTGGAGCACCTAACAATCCAATGCTCGTATGCTCGAGAGGTCTGGTACCATCTGCTACTGCCGCAGCATCTGCATAGACACAAGCCGCCACCCAACTCCCAGCTAGCATCGTGGTGGCTGAACCTGTTGAAAGTGCATAGAGCCCCCATGCGTGGTTTTGGTAATTAATGACAATCCCTATGGACTAATGGTTGCATTGAGTTATATGTGTAGGAGTTGTCCATAGGCAATGCTTGAACGATTAGTTGGCGTCAAGATTGCAATACAAAGAAATGAGGTGCAAGTTCAAGATGAGTCAACTCGAGGAGCTCACATGCTTGAAGCTTGCCATTCTTATGTGCTCATGGATATGTGAAGATGCACCGAAGAAGAAGCTCTCCTATAGTGGATTATGTGGGAGCAATCCCCAAGACATCAAGCAAGCACAATCAAGAACGGCATTCCATCCTTGTTGCGGTCAAGATCAACATCATTGAGCTCAAGTGGAATCCGCAAGGTTAAGGTTTTCTCTTGATAGGGTTTCTTTCTTACCGGTCTCGTGGTTTAGTTGGGAGAACGGTTTATAGGATAATGGTCGTACTATCAAGGGGCTCTCGAGTGAGTAACTCGGTCGTATCGCTCGGAGTACGGTCAAACCTTTGCATCCTTGCATCATCTTTTTTGGTTGTTATTTGGATCTTATGCATGAGGTGTTTTAGATCTTGTGGTTATTTCCATGACAAGCTCTAGTTCATCGAAAACGGACTTCGCATAGATCACTTGTTGCGTTTTCGAGTTTGGTGTTTTTCTCGATTTATCGTATTCAGGTGTTGCACCTCTAAAAAATTAATAGAAAATCAACCCCCACTAGTTTCCATATTTGTGGGGTAGCTTTTGTCATCCTCTTTCCAACAAAAAAAATTTCGTCTCATTTGGATTTTCCAAGCTCATGTTATTTGCATTTCAAGTTTGTGTTTAAAAGAAGAAAAAAAAAAGGAGAGGAGGGGTGCTGCCGCCGAGAGCACGGCGGTACCACCGGGCTGCCACGGCCGGAGCCTCCGAGCGTGGTACCGCCCGCAGAGGCCGAGCCTCACAGATGGTTTCTAGGGAGTTTGGGCGCCCGGCGATGCCGCGACCGGTACATCAGCAGGAGGCTCGACCTCCCCATGCCAGTCATCGCCTTGCCGTGGGAGGAAATTCGTGGTGTAACTTTTCTAGATCCCCGGCAACGGCGCCGAAAACAGGCTTGATGCGCGTAAATGTACACGTCCGTTGGGAACCCAAGAGGAAGGTATGATGCGCACTGGCAAGTTTTCCCTCGAAAGAAACCAAGGTTGAATCGAACCAGGAGGAGAAGCACGTTGAAGGTTGATGGTCGCAAATGTGATGCGGCAACACCAGGGATTCCGGCGCCAACGCGGAATCCGCACAACAAAACCAAAGTACTTTGCCCCAACGAAGCAGTGAGGTTGTCAATCTCACCGGCTTGCGTAACAAAGGATTAAACGTATCGAGTGGAAGATGATTGTTTGCAAGAAAACAGTAAAACACAATTGCAGTAGATTGTATGCTATGTAAAGAATAGGACCGGGGTCCACAGTTCACTAGAGGTGTCTCTCCCATAAGATAAAAGCATGTTGGGTGAACAAATTACATCGGGCAATTGACAAATAGAGAAGGGCATAACAATGCATATACATGATATGATAAATATAGTGAGATTTAATTGGGCATTACGACAAAGTACATAGACCGCCATCCAACGCATCTATGCCTAAAAGTCCACCTTCGGTTATCATCCGAACCCCATTCAGTATTAAGTTGCTAAGCAATAGACAATTGCATTAAGTATGGTGCGTAATGTAATCGACAACTACATCCTTAGACATAGAATCAATGTTTTATCCCTAGTGGCAACAGCACATCACAACCTTAGAATTTTCTGTCACGATCCCAGTGTCAATGAAGGCATGAACCCACTATCGAGCATAAATACTCCCTCTTGGGTTAAGAGCAAAAACTGGCCAGAGCCTCTACTAATAACGGAGAGCATGCAAGATCATAAACAACACATAAACAATAGATTGATAATCACCATAACATAGTATTCTCTATCCATCGGATCCCGACAAACACAACATATAGTATTAGATAGATGATCTTGATCATGTTAGGCAGCTCACAAGATCCAACAATGAAGCACAACAAGGAGAAGACGACCATCTAGCTACGCTATGGACCCATGGTCAGGGTGAACTACTCACTCATCACTCCGGAGGCGATCATGGCGATGAAGAGTCCTCCCGGAGATGAATCCCCTCCGGCGGGTGCCGGAGCGATCTCCTGAATCCCGAGATGGGATTAGCGGCGGCGTCTCGGAAGGTTTTGTATCGTGGCTCTCGGTCTGGGGTTTCGCGACTGGAGGCTTTAAGTAGGCGGAAGGCATGGGGGCACACGAGCCCCACACCCTAGGTCGGCGCGGCCAGGGCACGGCGCCCGCCCTATGGTGTGGCGCCTCGTGGCCCCACTTCCTTCGCTCTTCGGTCTTCTGGAAGCTCCGTGCAAAATAGGACCCTGGGCGAAGATTTCGTCCAATTCCGAGAATATTTCCTTACTAGGATTTCTGAAACCAAAAGCAAGAAAACAAAACTGGCTCTTCGGCATCTTGTTAATAGGTTAGTTCAAAAATGCATAAATATGACATATAATGTGCATAAAACATGTAGGTATCATCAATAAAGTGGCATGGAACATAAGAAATTATCGATACGTTGAGACGTATCAGCATCCCCAAGCTTAGTTACTCTCGTCCCGAGCAGGTAAAACGATAACAAAGATAATTTCTGAAGTGACATGCCATCATAATCTTGATCATACTATTTGTAAACATATGTAATAAATGCAGCGATCAAAACAAAGGTAATGACATGAGTAAACAAGTGAATCATATGACAAAGACTTTTCATGAATAGTACTTCAAGACAAGCATAAATAAGTCTTGCATAAGAGTTAACTCATAAAGCAATAAATCAGAGTAAAGGTATTGAAGCAACACAAAAGGAAGATTAAGTTTCAGGTTGCTTTCAACTTATAACATGTATATCTCATGGATATTGTCAACATAAAGTAATATAACAAGTGCAATATGCAAGTATGTAGGAATCAATGCACAGTTCACACAAGTGTTTGCTTCTTAAGGTGGAGAGAGATAGGTAAACTGACTCAACAATAAAAGTAAAAGAATGGTCCTTCAAAGAGGAAAGCATCGATTGCTATATTTGTGCTAGAGCTTTTATTTTGAAAACATGAAACAATTTTGTCAACGGTAGTAATAAAGCATATGAGTTATGTAAATTATATCTTACAAGTTGCAAGCCTCATGCATAGTATACTAATAGTGCCCGCACCTTGTCCTACTTAGCTTGGACTACCGGATCTTCGCAATGCCATGTTTCAACCAAGTGTCACAAAGGGGTACCTCCATGCCGCATGTACAAAGGTCTAAGGAGAAAGCTCGCATTTTGGATTTCTCGCTTTTGATTATTCTCAACTTAGACATCCATACCGGGACAACATGGACAACAGATAATGGACTCCTCTTTAATGCATAAGCATGTAGCAACAATTATTATTCTCATATGAGATTGAGGATATATGTCCAAAACTGAAACTTCAACCATGATTCATGGCTTTAGTTAGCGGCCCAATGTTCTTCTCTAACAATATGCATGCTCCAACCATTAAGGTGGTAGATCCCTCTTACTTCAGACAAGACGGACATGCATAGCAACTCACATGATATTCAATAAAGAGTAATTGATGGCCCCGAAGCATGGTTATCGCACAACAAGCAACTTAATAAGAGATAAAGTGCATAAGTACATATTCAATACTACGATAGTTTTTAAGGCTATTTTGTCCCATGAGCTATATATTGCAAAGGTGAATGATGGAATTTTAAAGGTAGCACTCAAGCAATTTACTTTGGAATGGGGAGAAATACCATGTAGTAGGTAGGTATGGTGGACACAAATGGCATAGTGGTTGGCTCAAGGATTTTGGATGCATGAGAAGTATTCCCTCTCGATACAAGGTTTAGGCTAGCAAGGTTATTTGAAGCAAACTCAAGGATGAACCGGTGCAGCAAAACTCACATAAAAGACATATTGTAAACATTATAAGACTCTACACCGTCTTCCTTGTTGTTCAAAACTCAATACTAGATATTATCTAGACCTTAGAGAGACCAAATATGCAAATCAAATTTTAGCAAGCTCTATGTATTTCTTCATGAATGGGTGCAAAGTATATGATGCAAGAGCTTAAACATGAGCACCACAATTGCCAAGTATCACATTATCCAAGACATTTTAGAATTACTACATGTAGCATTTTCCAATTCCAACCATATAACAATTTAACGAAGAAGAAACTTCGCCTGAACATTATGAGTAAAGCCTAAGGACATATTTGTCCATATGCAACAGCGGAGCGTGTCTCTCCCACAAAGTGAATGCTAGGATCCATTTTATTCAAACAAAAACAAAAACAAAAACAAACCGACGCTCCAAGTAAAGAACACAAGATGTGACGAATAAAAATATAGTTTCGGGGAGGAACCTGATGATGTTGTCGATGAAGAAGGGGATGCCTTGGGCATCCCCAAGCTTAGACGCTTAGTCTTCTTAAAATATGCAGGGTGAACCACGGGGGCATCCCCAAGCTTAGAGCTTTCACTCCTCTTGATCATAGTATATCAATACTCCTCTCTTGACCCTTGAAAACTTCCTTCACACCAAACTTCAAGCAAACTCATTAGAGGGTTAGTGCACAATTAATAATTCACACATTCAGAGGTGACACAAACATTCTTTACACTTCTGGACATTGCATAAAGCTACTGGACATTAATGGATCAAAGAAATGAATCCAACATAACAAAAGAGGCAATGCGAAATAAAAGGCAGAATCTGTCAAAAACAGAACAGTCAGTAAAGACGAATTTAAATCTGGCACCATACTTGCTCAAATGGAAAAACTCAAAACTAATGGAAGTTGCGTACATATCTGAGGATCAGCTCGTAAATTGGCAGATTTTTCGAATTTTCTACAGAGAACTGTGCCCAGATTCGTGACAGACAGCAATGCTGTTTCTGCGCAGCGATCCCAAATATAACATCAACTTTGACATAGAAACTTTACTTGGCACAAAAACATGATAAGGAGAGGTTGCTACAGTAGTAAACAACTTACAAGACTCAAATATAAAACAAAGTACGTAGTAAAAACATGGGTTGTCTCCCATAAGCGCTTTTCTTTAACGCCTTCTAGGCGCAGAAAGTGCAAATCAAGTAACATCGAGAGTAGAAGCATCAACATCATAACTTGTTCTAATAATAGAATCAAAAGGCAACTTCATTCTCTTTCTAGGGAAGTGTTCCATACCTTTCTTGAGAGGAAATTGATATTTAATATTACCTTCCCTCATATCAATAACAGCCCAGTTCGAAGAAAAGGTCTTCCCAACACAATAGGACAAGATGCATTGCATTCGATATCCAAAACAACAAAATCAACGGGGACAAGGTTATTGTTAACCGTAATGCACATTATCAATCCTCCCCAAAGTTTTCTTTTTAACATTATCGGCAAGATTAACATCCAAATAACAATTCTTCAATGGTGGCAAGTCAAGCATATCATAAATCTTTTTAGGCATAACAAATACTTGCACCAAGATCACATAAAGCATTACATTCAAAATCATTGAATTTCATTTTAATGATGGGCTCCCAACCATCTTCTAACTTTCTAGGAATAGCGTTTCAAGTTTTAGTTTCTCTTCTCTAGCTTTTATGAGAGCATTTGTAATATGTTTTGTAAAGGCTAAATTTATAGCACTAGCATTATGACTTTTAGCAAGTTTTTGTAAGAACTTTATAACTTCAGAGATGTGGCAATCATCAAAGTCTAAATCATTATGAGCTACAGCAATGGGATCATTGTTCCCAAGGTTGGAAAAAATTCAGCTTTTATCACAAGCAGTTTCAGCAGTTTTAGCAATTTCAGGAGTTTTGTTCGCTTTTTTTAGGAGTAGAGACATTGCCAACACCAATTATTTTACCATTGATAGTAGGAGGTGCAGCAACATGTGAAGAATTAGCATTACTAGTGGTGGTAATAGTCCAAACTTTAGCTACATTATTCTCTTTAGCTAGTTTTTCATTTTCTTCTCTATCCCACCTAGCACGCAATTCAGCCATTAATCTTATATTCTCATTAATTCTAACTTGGATGGCATTTGCTGTAGTATTAATCTTATTATCAATATCATTATTAGGCATAACTTTCAATTTTAAAAGATTAACATCAGAGGCAAGCCTATCAACTCTAGAAGCAATAGTATCAATTTTATCAAGCTTTTCCTCAACAGATTTGTTAAAAGCAGTTTGTGTACTAATAAATTCTTTAAGCATAGCTTCAAGACACTCCTACTCCTATTATTGTTGTAAGAATTCCATAAGAATTACCATAACCATTACCATTAGCGCAGATATGGCCTATAGTTATTACCAGAGTTGTTCCTATAAGCATTGTTGTTGAAATTATAATTTTTAATGAAATTCACATCAACATTTTCTTCTTGAGCAACCAATGAAGCTAAAGGAACATTATTTGGATCAACATTAGATCTACCATTCACAAGCATAGACATAATCACATCAATCTTATCACTCAAGGAAGAGGTTTCTTCAACAAAATTTACCTTCTTACCTTGTGGAGCTCTTTCCGTGTGCCATTCGAGTAATTTATCATCATATCATCAAGAAGTTTTGTAGCCGCCCCAAAGTGATGGACATAAAGGTACCTCCAGCAGCTGAATCCAATAAATTCCGCGAAGAAAATTTAGTCCTGCATAGAAGGTTTGGATGATCATCCAAGTAGTCATCCATGGGTTGGGCAATTCTTTACCAAAGTTTTCATTCTCTCCCATGCTTGAGCAACATGTTCAGTATCTAATTGCTTAAAATTCATTATGCTACTTCTCAAAGATATAATTTTAGCGGAGGATAATATCTACCAATAAAAGCATCCTTGCATTTAGTCCACGAATCAATACTATTCTTACGCAAAGATAGCAACCAATCTTTAGCTCTTCCTCTTAATGAGAAAGGAAACACTTTCAATTTAATAATATCACCATCTACATCCTTATACTTTGCATTTCACAAAGTTTAACAAAATTATTGAGATGGATGAGCATCATCGAAACTAACACCAAAATTGATTCTCTCATAACCAAATTCAATAAAAAGCAGGTTTAATTTCAAAATTCTGTTGTAGTAGCAGGTGGAGCAATAGGTGTGCATAGGAAATCATTATCATTTGCATTTGTGAAGTCACACAACTTAGTATTTTCAGGAGTATTCATTTTAGCAACGTAAATAAAACAAACTAGATAAAGTAAATGCAAGTAACTAATTTTTTGTGTTTTTGATATGGAGAGCAAGACAATAAATAAAGTAAAACTAGCAACTAATTTTTTTGTATTTTGATTTAGTGCAGCAAACAAAGTAGTAAATAAAATAAAGCAAGACAAAAACAAAGTAAAGAGATTGAGAAGTGGAGACCCTTGCGCGCGTGCTGATCTCCCCAACACGGCGCCAAAAACAGTCTGCGTGGGAGAAATTCTCTGTGGTGTAACTTTTCTTCAGATCCCGCAACGGCAGAAAATAGGCTTGATGCGCGTAAATGTACACGTCCGTTGGGAACCCCAAGAGGAAGGTATGATGATGGCAAGTTTCCTCAGTAAGAAACCAAGGTTGAATCGAACCAGGAGGAGCCAAGAAGCACGTTGAAGGTTGATGGTCGCGAAATGTGATGCGGCGCAACACCAGGGATTCCCGCCAACACGGAATCTGCACAACAAAACCAAAGTACTTTGCCCCAACAAACAGTGATGTTGTTAATCTCACGGCTTAACAAACGATTAAACGTATCGAGTGGAAGATGATTGTTTGCAAGAAAACAGTAAAACACAATTGCGGTAGATTGTATGCTATGTAAAGAATAGGACCGGGGTCCACAGTTCACTAGAGGTGTCTCTCCCATAAGATAAAAAGCATGTTGGGTGAACAAATTACAGTCGGGCAATTGACAAATAGAGAAGAAGGCATAACAATGCATATACATGATATGATAAATATAGTGAGATTTAATTGGGCATTACGACAAAGTACATAGACCGCCATCCATCTATGCCTAAAGTCCACCTTCAGGTTATCATCCGAACATTCAGTATTAAGTTGTTAAGCAACAGACAATTGCATTAAGTATGGTGCGTATGTAATCGACAACTACATCCTTAGACATAGAATCAATGTTTTATCCCTAGTGGCAACAGCACATCACACCTTAGAACTTTCCCAGGTGTCAATGAGGCATGAACCCACTATAGAGCATAAATACTCCCTCTTGGAGTTAAGAGCAAAATTGGCCAGAGCCTCTACTAATACAAGAGCATGCAAGATCATAAACAACACATAAACAATAGATTGATAATCACCATAACATAGTATTCTCTATCCATCGGATCCCGACAAACACAACATATAGTATTACATAGATGATCTTGATTGTTAGGCAGCTCACAAGATCCAACAATGAAGCACAACAAGGAGAAGACGACCATCTAGCTACCGCTATGGACCCATGGTCCAGGGGAACTACTCACTCATCACTCCGAGGCGATCATGGCGATGAAGAGTCCTCCGGGAGATGAATCCCCTCTCCGGCTGTCTTCCAGGCGATCTCTGAATCCCCGAGATGGGATTCGCGGCGGCGCGTCTCGAAGGTTTTCCGTATCGTGGCTCTCGTCTTGGGGTTTTCGCGCGAGGCTTTAAGTAGGCGGAAGGGCAGCGCGGGGGCCACACGAGGGCCCCACACCCTAGGTCGGCGCGGCCGGGCCAGGCCGCGCCGCCCTATGGTGTCGGCGCCTCGTGGCCCCACTTCCTTCCCTCTTCGGTCTTCTGGAAGCTCCGTGCAAAAATAGGACCCCGGCGAAGATTTCGTCCAATTCCGAGAATATTTCCTTACTAGGATTTCTGAAACCAAAACAGCAGAAAACAGAATGGCTCTTCGCATCTTGTTAATAGGTTAGTTCCAGAAAATGCATAAATATGACATATAATGTGCATAAAACATGTAGGTATCATCAATAAAGTGGCATGGAACATAAGAAATTATCGATACGTTGGAGACGTATCACCTGCCTAGCCACATGGCTGCTCCGACCCGCGCCGCGTCGACACCAGCCGGTAGTACTGGCCCAACCTGGCCGGTGATACGTCCAAAACGTATCTACTTTCTCGAACACTTTTGCTATTGTTTTGCCTATAATTTGTGTATTTTGGATACAACTAACGGACTAACGCTGTTTTCGCAGAATTGCTCTGGTGTCTCGTTTTTGTGCAGAAATCCAACTTTGGAAAACCTCGGTTTATACGAAGGCCCTATTTTCCCGTAAGACTCACGGAGCTTAAGGGCAAGCCGGTGGGGGCACAAGGGCCCCACATAAACACTGTGCCCGGAGGCCAGCTGACGGCTGATACGTCTCCAACGTATCGATAATTTCTTATGTTCCATGCTACTTTATTGATGATACCTACATGTTTTATGCACATTATATGTCATATTTATGCATTTTCTGAACTAACCTATTAACAAGATGCGAAGAGCCAGTGTTTTTGTTTTTGGTTTCAGAAATCCTAGTAAAGAAATATTCTCGAATTGGACGAAACTTTCGCCCAGGTCCTATTTTTGCGCTTCCGAAGACCGAAGACCTAACGAAGTGGGGCCACGAGGCGGCCGAGGGTGGCCGGTGCGGCCCGGCCGCGCCGACCTGCCCTGGGCCCCTCGTGTGGCCCCCGTTGACCTTCCGCCTTAAAGCCTCCGTCGCAAACCCCAGTACCGAGAGCCACGATACGGAAAACCTTACAGAGACGCCGCCGCCGCGAATCCCATCTCGGGGATTCGGGAGATCGCCTCCGCACCCGCGGAGAGGGATTCATCTCCTGGAGGACTCTTCATCGCCATGATCGCTCAGGGTGATGAGTGAGTAGTTCACCCTGGACCATGGGTCCATAGCAGTAGCTAGATGGTCGTCTTCTCCTTGTTGTGCTTCATTGTTGGATCTTGTGAGCTTCCTAACATGATCAAGATCATCTATATGTAATTCTATATGTTGTGTTTGTCGGATCCGATGGATAGAGAGTACTATGATTATGGTGATTATCAATCTATTGTTCATGTGTTGTTTATGATCTTGCATGCTCTCCGTTATTAGTAGAGGCTCGGCCAAGTTTTTACTCTTAACTCCAAGGAGTAATTATGCTCGATAGTGGGTTCATGCCTTCATTGATACCTGGGACAGTGACAGATTCTAAGGTTGTGATGTCTTTGCCACTAGGGATAAAACATTGATGCTATGTCTAAGGATGTAGTTATTGATTACATTACGCAAATACTTAATGCAATTGTCCGTTTGGCAACTTAATACTGGAGGGGTTGGACGATAACTGAGGTGGACTTTTAGGCATAGATGCGGTTGGATGGCGGTCTATGTACTTTGTGTGCCCAATTAAATCTCACTATATTTATCATGTCATGTATATGCATTGTTATGCCTTTCTCTATTTGTCAATTGTAGATGAATTTGTTACTAACATGCTTATGGGAAGACACCTCTAGTAACTGTGGACGGTCCTATTCTTTCCATAGCATACAATTTACTTGTTTTACTGCTTTCTGCAAACATCTTCCACTCGATACGTTTAATCCTTTGTTACAGCAAGCGGGTGAGATTGACAACCTCACGGTTTCGTTGAGGCAAAGTACTTTGGTTGTGTTGTGCGGGTTCCTAGTTGGCGGAATCCCATGTTGCGCCGCATCACATTTCGACCATCAACCTTCAACGTGTAGCTCCTGGTTCGATTAAACCTTGGTTTCATACCGAGGAAAGGCCACCGTGCGCATCATACCTTCCTCTTGGGGTTCCCAACGGACGTGTACATCTACAGCATCAAGCACTTTTTCTCGCGCCGTTGCCGGAACTGAAGAAAAGTTACACCAATAATGCCTCCCACGGACACTTTCTGGCCGTTTAGTGAGATCAAGACACGGCTAAGGAGTCTCCACTTCTCAATCTCTTTACTTTTTTTGTCTTGCTTTATTTTATTTACTACTTTGTTTGCTGCACTAAATCAAAACACAAAAATTAGTTGCTAGTTTTATTTTATCTTGCTCTCTATATCGAAAACACAAAAAATTAGTTACTTGCATTTACTCTATCTAGTTTGCTTTATTGTCCTGCCCTCTATATTTAAAATACAAAATTTTTTTTTTTAGTTACTTTTATTACCATGTCTAGCTCTGAACCTCTTCTTCACCTGAAGACTTAGTTTTCACTTTCAAGCAAGGGGATGAGGAGAGTTTTAAGGATGCTTGGTCTAGAATTTTTACTTCTTATCGTAAACTGAACCTCAAATGACTCTAAGTTTGCTCCTTAGTAATTTTATTTTGGTCTTATGGTTGCTATAGATATGCTTTGGACACTTTAGTAGGAGGAGATTTCCTTCATTGTAATGGGGATCAAGCTTTTAATGCCATAAAGAAATTGGTTGCATCACATGATTCAGCTAATAACTTTGATTCAGCCCTTATTAGCATTCATAATAGATTGAACAATCTCGAGATAAGTACATCTCGCTTAAATGATAATTATCACTGTGTTCGTAATCGTCTTGAACAAGTCTTAGAGAATCCTAAACCTTCATCATGGGACCCTTCTGTTAAAATTGTCATCGGTGATCGAACTCTTCATGCCTATTGTGATATTATGTATGAATTTTGCCTTATGCCTGAAAACATTTATAAATCTTTGAAACTTTGGGGAGTCGATAAAGGGGAAGAAGAAATCTCTTATTGATAACTCTATCATAATTCCTAAGGGAATAGCTGCAGGTGTGCATACAACCATTCGTGGAAGAACAGTATCCATTGATTATCTTATTATTGAAACAGGAAAAATCATATTCGGAAGATCCTTGCTGAAATTATTGGGAGCAGTCATTGATGTGGGAGAAGGCACTCTGAAATTCACCTCTATACCAGGGGGGGAATCATATATTTCCTAAACCAAAAGGAAAGAAAAACATTAAGAAAGGTAAAGATGAAGCCCAAGGTAAGGTTGACACACCATCTCGATAATACTTGATTTGCACTTTCTGCGCCTAGCTGAAAGGCGTTAAAGAAAAGCGCTTATGGGAGACAACCCATGTTTTTACCTACAGCAATTTTTTTTGTTTTGTTGAGTCTTGGAAGTTGTTTACTACTGTAGCAACCTCTCCTTATCAAGTTTTTGTGCCAAGTAAAGTTTCTATGTCAAAGTTGATGTTATATTTGGGATCGCTGCACGAAACAGCATTGCTGTCTGTCACGAATCTGGGCATAATTCTCTGTAGAAAATTGAAAAATCTGCAATTTGTGATCCTCAGATATACGCAACTTTCATTAGTTTTGAGTTTTTCCATTTGAGCAAGTCTGGTGCCATTTATAAATTCGTCTTTACGGACTGTTCTGTTTTTGACAGATTCTGCCTTTTATTTCGCATTGCCTCTTTTGCTATGTTGGATTTATTTCTTTGATCCATTAATGTCCAGTAGCATTATGCAATGTCCAGAAGTGAAAAGAATGATTGTGTCACCTCTGAATGTGTGAATTATTAATGATGCACTAACCCTCTAATGAGTTTGCTTGAAGTTTGATGTGAAGGAAGTTTTCAAGGGTCAAGAGAGGAGAATGATATACTAAGATCAAGAGGAGTGAAAGCTCTAGGGGGATGCCCCCGTGGTTCATCCTGCATATTTTAAGAAGACTAAGCGTCTAAGCTTGGGGATGCCCAAGGCATCCCCTTCTTCATCGACAACATCATCAGGTTCCTCCCCTGAAACTATATTTTTATTCAATCACATCTGGTGTTCTTTACTTGGAGCGTCGGTTTGTTTTCGTTTTTGTTTTTGTTTGAATAAGATGGATCCTAGCATTCACTTTGTGGAGAGAGACACGCTCCGCTGTTGCATATGGACACATGTGTCCTTAGGCTTTACTCATAAATGTTCAAGGCGAAGTTTCTTCTTCGTTAATTTGTTATATGGTTGGAATTGGAAAATGCTACATGTAGTAATTCTAAAAATGTCTTGGATAATGTGATACTTGGCAATTGTTGTGCTCATGTTTAAGCTCTTGCATCATATGCTTTGCACCCATTAATGAAAAATACATAGAGCTTGCTAAAATTTGATTTGCATATTTGGTTTCTCTAAGGTCTAGATAATATCTAGTATTGAGTTTTGAACAACAAGGAAGACGGTGTAGAGTCTTATAATGTTTACAATATGTCTTTTATGTGAGTCTTGCTGCACTTGTTCATCCTTGAGTTTGCTTCAAATAACCTTGCTAGCCTAAACCTTGTATCGAGAGGGAATACTTCTCATGCATCCAAATCCTTGAGCCAACCACTATGCCATTTGTGTCCACCATACCTACCTACTACATGGTATTTACCCGCCATTCCAAAGTAAATTGCTTGAGTGCTACCTTTAAAATTCCATCATTCACCTTCACAATATATAGCTCATGGGACAAAATAGCCTTAAAAACTATCGTAGTATTGAATATGTACTTATGCACTTTATATTTTATTAAGTTGCTTGTTGTGCGATAACCATGCTTCTGGGGAACGCCATCAACTATTGTTGAATATCATGTGAGTTGCTATGCATGTCCGTCTTGTCGAAGGTCTATCATTTTAGTGGTTGGAGCATGCAAAATTGTTGAGAAGAACATTGGGCCGCTAACTAAAGCCATGAATCATGGTGGAAGTTCAGTTTGGACATATATCCTCAATCTCATATGAGAATAATAACTTTGCTACATGCTTATGCATTTAAGAGGAGTCCATTATCTGTTGTCCATGTTGTCCCGGTATGGATGTCTAAGTTGAGAATAATCAAAAGCGAGAAATCCGAAATGCGAGCATTCTCCTTGGACCTTTGTACAGCGGCATGGAGGTACCCCTTTGTGACACTTGGTTGAAACATGGCATGCAAAGATCCGGTAGTCCAAGTTAAGTAGGACGAGGTGCGGCACTATTAGTATACTATGCGTGAGGCTTGCAACTTGTAAGATATAATTTACATAACTCATATGCTTTATTACTACCGTTGACAAAATTGTTTCATGTTTTCAAAATAAAAGCTCTAGCACAAATACAGCAATCGATGCTTTCCTCTGCGAAGGACCATTCTTTTACTTTTATTGTTGAGTCAGTTTACCTATCTCCTTCCACCTTAAGAAGCAAACACTTGTGTGAATTGTGCATTGATTCCTACATACTTGCATATTGCACTTGTTATATTACTTTATGTTGACAATATCCATGAGATATACATGTTACAAGTTGAAAGCAACCGCTGAAACTTAATCTTCTTATGTGTTGCTTCAACACCTTTACTTTGATTTATTGCTTTACGAGTTAACTCTTATGCAAGACTTATTGATGCTTGTCTTGAAGTACTATTCATGAAAAGTCTTTGCTATATGATTCAGTTGTTTACTCATGTCATTACCTTTGCTTTGATCGCTGCATTCATTACATATGTTTACAAATAGTATGATCAAGATTATGATGGCATGTCACTTCAGAAATTATCTTTGTTATCGTTTTACTGCTCGGGACGAGAACTAAGCTTGGGAATGCTGATACGTCTCCAACGTATCGATAATTTCTTATGTTCCATGCTACTTTATTGATGATACCTACATGTTTTATGCATTATATGTCATATTTATGCATTTTGGAACTAACCTATTAACAAGATGCCGAAGAGCCAGTTCTTTTTCTGCTGTTTTTGGTTTCGTAATTAGTAAAGAAATATTCTCGGAATTGGAAACAACGCCCAGGGTCCTATTTTGCAAGCTTCGAAGACCGAAGACCTAACGAGCGTGGGACCACGAGGCGGCAGGGGAGGCCGGAGAGGCCCAGTGGTCGCCGCCCGACCACCCTGGGCGTGTGGCCCCCGCTTGACCTTCCGCCTACTTAAAGCCTCATCGCGAAACCCCGACCGAGAGCCACGATACGGAAAACCTGACGACGCCGCCCCGCGAATCCCATCTCGGGGGATTCGGAGATCGCCTCCGGCACCTGCCGGAGAGGGGATTCATCTCCCAGAGGACTCTTCATCGGATCGCTCCGGAGTGATGAGTGAGTAGTTCACCCCGGACCATGGGTCCATAGCAGTAGCTAGATGGTCGTCTTCTCCTTGTTGTGCTTCATTGTTGGATCTTGTGGGCTGCCTAACATGATCAAGATCATCTATATGTAATTCTATATGTTGTGTTTGTCGGGATCCGATGGATAGAGAGTACTATGATTATGGTGATTATCAATCTATTGTTCATGTGTTGTTTATGATCTTGCATGCTCTCCGTTATTAGTAGAGGCTCTGGCCAAGTTTTTACTCTTAACTCCAAGAGGGAGTAATTATGCTCGATAGTGGGTTCATGCCTTCATTGATACCTGGGACAGTGACAGTTCTAAGGTTGTGATGTGCTTTTGCCACTAGGGATAAAACATTGATGCTATGTCTAAGGATGTAGTTATTGATTACATTACGCACAATACTTAATGCAATTGTCTTTGCTTTGCAACTTAATACCTGGAGGTTCGGACGATAACCGAAGGTGGACTTTTTAGGCATAGATGCAGTTGGATGGCGGTCTATGTACTTTGTCGTAATGCCCAATTAAATCTCACTATATTTATCATGTCATGTATATGCATTGTTATGCCTTTCTCTATTTGTCAATTGCCCGACTGTAATTTGTTCACCCAACATGCTTTTATCTTATGGGAGAGACACCTCTAGTGAACCGTGGACCCGGTCCTATTCTTTCCATAGCATACAATTTACTTGTTTTTTACTGTTTTCTTTGCAATCTTCCACTCGATACGTTTAATCCTTTGTTACAGCAAGCCGGTGAGATTGACAACCTCACGGTTTCGTTGGGGCAAAGTACTTTGGTTGTGTTGTGCAGGTTCCTAGTTGCGCTGGAATCCCTGGTGTTGCGCCGCATCACATTTCGCGACCATCAACCTTCAACGTGCTTCTTGGCTCCTACTGGTTCGATTAAACCTTGGTTTCATACTGAGGGAAAACTTGCCACTGTGCGCATCATACCTTCCTCTTGGGGTTCCCAACGGACGTGTACATCTACGCGCATCACGGCCCTAGTGTGTGGCCCCCTCGGCTGGCCCCCGACGCCCTCCTTCGGACTACTTATCGCCCTCGACCTAAAAACGCACGGGAAAGTGATCGCCAGAAACCCTCAGGAGAGCCGCCACATCGCGAAACTCCGTCTCGGGAGCCAAGTCTCGTCCGGCACTCCGACGGGGAATTGAGGAGATCATCGCCGCCATCACCGCCAATGCCTCTCCATCGACCAGCCATGTTTCCCCCATCCATGTGTGAGTAATTCCCCGCTGTAGGCTGAAGGGGGTGGTAGGGATTGGATGAGATTGGTCATGTAATAGTCATAAGATTGTTAGGGCATAGTGCCTAGTATCCGTAGATGTCACGTTTATGATATTGTTGCAACTTGTTATGCTTAATGCTTGTCACTAGGGCCGAGTGCCATGATCTCAGATCTGAACATGTTATTGATTCATGAAGATATTCGTTGTTTATGATCTTACCGAAGTTGTATACACACGTCGTTGTCAGGAACCAATGGCCCCGAAGTGACAAGAAATCGGGACAACCGGAGGGGATGGTAGTGATGTGAGGATCACATGTGTTCACGGAGTGTTAATGCTTTGCTCCGTACTCTATTAAAAGGAGTACCTTAATTTCCAGTAGTTTCCCTAGAGGCCCGGCTGCCACCGGCTGGTAGGACAAAAGATGTTGTGCATGTTTCTCATTGCGAGCACGTACGACTATATATGGAACACATGCCTATTGATTGATTAGTACTTGGATACCGTTTTATTATTATCTGCAAATGCCCCTGCTTTGATTGTTATATGAGTTTCTCTCATCCAAGCAACGCTTGTTAATCCGTCCATGTGCCTCTGAGTATTTTAATCCCGCTGTTTACTATAATCACTATTGTTGTTTTTATTTCACCGCCGTTATTTCACTATTCCTATCGCTATAAAGCATTACCTATTGATAAACTCTTGCGAGCAAGTCTTTTTGTGCACTGAATTGACAACTCCGCTGTTAAGGCTTACAAGTATTCTTTGTCTCCCCTTGTGTCGAATCAATAAATTGGGTAATACTTCCCTCGAAGACTGTTGCGATCCCCCATACTTGTGGGTCATCAAGACTATTTTCTGGCGCCGTTGCCGGGGAGCATAGCTTTATTTGGAAGTTGACTTGGATTGATATTGTTCGCTGCAAAGTCTCCATCATGGGTAAACCTCGCGATACTAAGATCGCCATATTACCATCCACTACAAGAAAAGGTACAACTCTTAGTACCCTCCCGCTTCTCTTGATTCACCATCTTGTGATAAGTAAACTTGTTTCACCACCACAAGCTTCAAATGCTGGTACTTCTGCTGAATCTGAAAATTCCTCTTGTAATTGTGATGATGCTTCCGCTGTGCTTGATAATGATGGTTCGTTAGGATCTTTCTAGATGCTACAATTGCTAGGTCTAGGCAAATTGAAAATACAAACTCCTAATGAAAATGCTGCTACACCTGTTAATTCACCTGAGTGTGTTGAATATTCTAGTGATGATCTTGATGAAGATTATGTAGAGCTTGATGATGATTTTATTGAAAAATGCAATGCTACTACTGATGCAAGAAAAATTAAAAAGTTGCTTGCAGAACATGCTGTTAGATATAAACTATCTCCGATCCTAAATTTGCCACATCTCCTATAAACATTAAGGATAAAGATTATGATTTTTCTCTTGATCTATCTCATATAGCTATTGTTGAGAAAACACCCTTTTGTGGTACTGAAAAAGAAAGTGTTGTTGAACACATGATTGAGTTATCTACTCTTAGTGGCTTGTTTTTTGATGATGTTAAGATACGTACTTATTTTGTCGCTAAAATTTTTCCTTTCTCATTAAAGGATGATGCTAAAACTTGTATAATAATTTGCCTCCTGGTTCTATTAAAAGTCCAAAAGAATTGCTTGATGTTTTCTTCCGGAAATACTTTCCTGCTAGTGCTCAACATATTGCTTTGCGGAGAATTTATAATTTTGACCAGAAGATGGAGAGAAATTGCCTGAGGCTTGGGCGAGATTTTGTTCTCTTATTAGAGCTCTGCCTGACCATGATTTGGAAAGCATGATTTACTTGATATATTTTATAGTGGATTAACCATTGAGTCTAGGGCATACCTGGATAGTTGTGCTGGTTGTGTTTTCGGGAAAAGAACTCCAGACGACGCTGAAGAATTATTGGCTAAAATAGGCGGAATCATGATGATTGGTCTACACCTGAACCAACCCCGACACCGATAGTGAAGAAGAGGAGTATGATTAAATTAAATGATGAAGATATGAGGGAAGCCAAGAAGTCTCTTAAAGAGAAGGGTATTAAACCTGAAGATGTGAAGAATTTACCTCCTATAGAAGATTTATGTGAGATAAATCCCCTTCATCCATGATTGAGGTACACTCTCTTCAACGCTTTACTAGGGAAGATATTCCGTATTCAAAACCTCCTGCTCAATGCTTAGATGAGTTCGATAATTATATTGTTAAGCAAGAAAACTTTAATATGAGAGTAGAGAATCATTTAATGGAAAATTCTCGAGCTATTAGTGAATTGCATGATATTGTGGAGAGAACCTCCAATGACACTACAAGAAAAGTTCTGATAGACAACGTCCCAAAATCGTCAACTAAGGGGCATTTTTCGTCGCCTATGGGCCTAACCCGACGATATGGGTTCGTTAGTAGCTGCATGAAAAAGTCCAACGACGATTTTTCGGTCCGTCGGCGCAGGCGCCCTTCCGCCACGGAAAATCGGACCGTTGCGGAAGTGTTTCGAGCCCGTTGGCGCCGACGCCATGCAACCGACACGTGCGAGACGCTAACGCGTTAACCGCTTGAAACCCCGTGGTAGATGGTAGGCCCACACGAGGCCTGCCACGTCCTAAGCGGGCGCCGGATGACATAGTTTGACCGGTCAACTATATAGCCGGGGGTCCATTAGTTACGTGGGCCGGCCTAACCTCCAGGGTTGATGGTCAAAACTTAAATGGGCCGCCCATTTAACATGTGGGGTCCACTTTACAAGCAAGCCAAAGAAGCGATGGGCCGGCCAAAACACAGTGGGTCCACTTACGTTAAAAGACTTCCCCTTTAGTGTGTGGGGTCCACATATAGCAGAGTGGGCGACGAACAAGCTAGTGGGCGGAAAAACACATGGCGGTCCCACTATCACGGTAAAGGGCCGGCCATTTAGTATGTGGGGTCCACCATGAAGTGGTAGGCCCAACAAGATAGCGGCGGGCCAAACAGTGGACCCACCTTCTCCCAAAGGCGACCCATTTAGTATGTGGGGTCCACAATATAGCAAGGGGCCCACCAAGATAGTGGGCGGGCAAAAACACACATGGGTCTGGGCCAGCCACCTGAAGTTACATGTAGAAAGTGGGAAGCCCGACAAGATAGTGGTCGGGCCACTACTGTGGGTCCCACCTTACTATTAAAGGGCACCATTTACATGTGGGACCACCATATAGCAAGTGGGCCCAAGAACATAGCGGGCCGGCCAAAAGCACGGTGGGCCCACTTTCTCTCGTTAAAAGGCCAGAAATTAGTATGCGGGTCCACCATACGCAGTGGTAGGCCCAACAAGATAGTGGGCGGGCCAAAAACACAGGTGGGTCCCACTTTCCTCTTGAAGGGCCGGCCCGTTTAGTATGTGGGGTCCACCACAAAAGCAAATGGGGCGCCCAACTAAGTGGGCCGCCCGGTAGTGGGGGGGTCCAACTTAAAGCAAGTGGGCCAGCCCAATTAGAGTGTGGGTCCACCCCAACTATATGGCCGGCCCACAAGTGGGCGACCCGTTTAGTTGTCGTTATATGCCGCATAATATGCGCTTTAGGATTTTACGCATGCACATATGTGATTTCGATTAATTGGGCCGTTTAAGGGATGGGAATTCGTGATTTAGATACGAGAATATTTACAGCATTGATTTAAATCGGATAGCCTCACTTCCACAAGCACCAAAGAAAAATGGAAAGAACTAATAAAACTAACTAAATATTACATCAGCTGCAAGGCATTGAAAAATATTACAGAACCCGGAAATTGAATGGTAATTAAACCTAGCAATACAATGAAGCGATCAATCTTTTAAGTTGTCCATGCAGCACCTATATCTGAAACAAAGACATTACAAGTTAAGACAGCAACAATGGAAAGGCAAAGACACTACAATATTGTTTGCCAAAGAATTTGGAACTCATCATTTCGTCGTTATAACAAGATCATTGTAATGTCACAATAAGCAAACAAAGAGTGCATGCCGCATACCAACAGCCAATATAACAGAGCATGTTAGAATGAACAATAGTTTACTACCGTCGAGTCCCATGCAAACCAACATGTTCAGGAGTACAAAATTGGCATGAACAACATAGTAGCAGGCTATAAATTTTGTAACAACGATCGAGCAAGATGAAGTTATGATGGCTACATCTACGGGAGGGGAATGTAAACCAAAATAGAAGTTACGATGGCAAAAGCTAAAGAGGAGGGAATGTGAACCAACATGTGCCAAGTGCAATTACTTCATTTTGCCCGTGAACTAAATAATACTCCCGAACTTATAGTGAAGGGGATGCAAAACAAGATGTTTGGGATATAAACTTGTAATGAGCAACACATAGAGGATAGTTAATGCTGGAGCTTAGGATGGACCAGATACGGAATATAGTGGGATCACGAACTTGTATAAGAGGGAAGGCAAACCAATATGTTCAGCTTTCCATATGTGAGCGTCATGCCAAGTCGGAGAAACAAGTCAATAATGCGGCTTTTGAAGAACAAGATGGCACGCAAAATTATTATCTAGTAGTATATGACAAGTTTATTTGTACTACAGGCTAGATAGCAGAGGGATAGCATGCCAAACTAAGTCCTTACTTTGTTAGCTTACAATGAACTAGATACAAAACAATGGCATCACCCGTAGTACAGGGAATGCAAGCAACATGTTCATGGAGTAAAAAATTGGCACAAACAACATAGTAGCCCATAATTTTTGTAACAACGACGAAAGAATAAAGTTATGATGGCTAGATCTACAGAGCAGGAATGTAAACCAAATATAGAAGTTACGATGCCAAAAGCTATAGAGAGAATGCGAACCAACATGTGCAATTACTTAAAATTGGCCATGACTAAATAATAGCAGGATGTTACTATAATACCTACAGTATAATTTTTGTAACAACGACTGAGCAAGATAGAAGTTATGATGGCTACATCTAGAGCAGGGAATGCAAACCAAAATGTTCAATCGCTTAAAGTTAGCAATGAAGTAGAAAATAGCAACGTGTTACGGTCATAAGCTAGGAATGAACTAAAAGAGCTTCAGATAAACAAGCTCTGAACCCATAACATGGCGCTAAAACAAGGACTTACATTAGGAGAAGCACTCTGTGGGAGTCAGCAGATCTTCCCGGGGTTGATAGATCCGATGAAGTACGCTACATGTGCTACTTGGGGTTGGAGAGGCCATTACACTTCATGGTTACTCATCTCATCTGCAAACGTAACAGCGCGTCGTTAGCACAAACAGTTCCCCCAAGATTAAACAAGAACTTGCAGGCAAGCAATAGAAAAGCGACAGAAGAGTTTAGATCATGCATGCTTTGATGAAGCAGATCCGGTTTCATGCACAGCGGTGTCGGTGAGCAAGATCGATGCGATTAGACGACGGATCCAGCGAAGCGACTCCGGCGAGTGGGCGATACCGCCAGGCTGGGCGACTGCGGTAAACTGTGGATGAGCATGGTTTCGAGGTTCGGCGGGGATGATCGGTCCGGTTGATGACGGCGTCGTTGAAGGCTCCGGCGGGCAGCCGGATGACGAGGATCGCGAGGCCTCGGGTAGGCCGGGGAAAGTCAGGCGGGGATGTTCCGGTGCGGTGGTCGTGGAGGTGGGAGGACCCAGGAGATTAG
Organism: Lolium multiflorum; assembly: GCA_030979885.1. Taxonomy (NCBI): domain Eukaryota; kingdom Viridiplantae; phylum Streptophyta; class Magnoliopsida; order Poales; family Poaceae; genus Lolium; species Lolium multiflorum. The sequence goes on from JAUUTY010000267.1 coordinate 185,064, forward strand.
GTGGGTGGTCTGAGGGGAAATGAATTTTTTTTGGGAGGGTTTTCGGAGGCTAGGGAGGTGGTGATCAAAAAATGACGGGCGGGCCCCACCAGCCGACTTTGCTGCCATCTCCACGGGGGTAGAATGGGAAATTTGGAAACGTGTGAAATTTTTGTATTTTGTGGGCGGAAGTTTTGCCGCTATGAGATTTTGAATTTGGCTAAGGTCCAAGTATAATGATAAAAAATTGTGGGACCGTACTAGTACCTCTGTTCAAGGCCGAGTGCAAAATCAAATCATCATCACGTTGAAAATTTGTTACCAACTTACCATGATCATGATCTACCTCTGAAGATGGGGCATCCACTAAAACTTGCAAAGTATAATGATACAAATTTGTGAGACCGTACTAGTACTTATGTTCAAAGGGTCGAGTGCAACATCAAATCATCATTATATTGAAAATTGTGTTACCATGATCATGATATTTCTCTGAATTTGGCGCAACCGCTAAATCTAGCATCGAAAAGGATAATGATAAAAAAAAAGGTGAGATTGTACTAGTTCTTATGTTCAAGGCCGAGTACAAGATCAAATCATCATCACGTTGAAATTTGTTACAACAGTCATGACATATCTCTAAAATTAGTGCATCGCTAAATCTTGCACGTGGCGCATCTCGGTGCGGAGCAACAGATCGGGTCGGTCCTATCAAGGTTGAGGCGTCGGTAGCGTCATCGAGACTCTCATCTCTTGATAGATCTTCTACATATGTGTAGCGCACCACCCGGCCAGGTAAGCGATCCCATGTGAGGCTAGGGGTGGAACGTCCCAGGGGCATCCTGCGGCGCGGCCGCCCTTCTATGCGAGCGTCGACTCAAGGTATGAATCCATACGCTGTCTTAGAGTTATTGTTCTTCTCTTATGATTATTTTGAGCGAACATGTGTGCTCTTTCTCAGAATATACGTATCACTTACCAAGTTACTTAAATTCACTTTGTTTCTTAATCTTGTGAGCTAATATTGTTATTTTTAATGAGCGGTGGTGTGAAGCAGAGTTAATTGTGGATGTGTTGAGCTGTTAGGCATAAGTCGAAATCCTCATCTAGACGAGGCCAGAATAAAACATAAAAAAGGTGTTCAATCCCTCGCCCACAATACCTCTTCTTTCCCCTCCTTTATTGGAACTTGTTTTGCAAACAAGGAAAGTGTACGTGTAATGTGAGTAAAACCCTCTTGGCCAAAATCATCTACGAGCAAGATTTTCTATATTGTAGATGCCCCAATTGACTCTCATCCCCAAAGTAGTTTTTTTATGTCGTATAGACTTCTTTCTGGATGTATCCTATTCTTTACATAGCATGCATTTGCCTAATGAGCAACATTTTATTGCTATTCTAGCCAACCTGATCGATATGTCAAGCTTCATGCCCGAGATGCCATGTTTAATTTACTCCCTCGCTCTGATCCATATTTCTTGATGTGAAATGAATGTGAATCGGAGGAGTACTTTTCTTAGATAGTACTATATACATTTCAAAAAAGTACTACTACATCACAAATGCATCAAAGAGTACTACATCACAAGACCACCACGGTTGTACTAGTAGAGTTTAATGCTGAACTTCCAAAGGGATTAAGATTACACATATGAACTTTAAACATGACCAGGAGCATGAGGGCCAGCAGCGGGGGCGTTGACGTGGAGCAAGCTAGGCAAGGCGTAATGGGGGAAGAGGCCATATGATGCGTACTTGGCCTTGGTTGCGGGCGGTGTTTCCCCCTATGTGCCAGGCCTACACCCATCGCATGTTGGATCGGGCTGTGGATGTCTAGAAATTTGCCACATAATGGGCAAAATAGCTCCCCCGCGCGTATGCGAAGCAATTTCACCGCCTTCGACCGCTTGAGAACATAGCGAAGCTTTAAGATTCCTGCGCCTTGTTGTTGTCCATGTCATCAGAATACTCCTATGAATTATTAAGTACTACATAATCAAGTTTTTATTACAGATCGAATAAATACTCCACTAACATAATCAAACCTTAGAAACCCTAAAATTAAATGTGTAGAACAAGTAAATGGCAGAAGAAATCGTAACAAATCATGAGAAACCCTATGAACAACCATGAACATTAGCCACAACAATTGCAAGTCCACTAAGTATGAACACATAAATTGATTATATGACCACATGGCAGATTAGTCGAAATTAAACTAGAAATCTGATCTTACGAATCGTAGAATCAATTACATCTACAAGAACAAGGTAGGATATCAAATCAATCAAGAACCGGGCTCGTGCAAACCATGTGAACTGCAATATACACAAAGAGGGTTGGGGCAGTTTCGGTAAAGAAGTACCTCCTCGTCATCACCCTCAACATCCTCCAGGAACTGACGTTTGGGCTGAAATCATCGAAGGGGTCGAGGTTAGCGTCCAGCCATCGGGCCCTGGAAGACCTCGCCGTGGTGGCACACATGGCAGCAGGTGCATCTTCGAGCGGGATAAACAGCGATTAAGTATCCACCTTACCTTTCCGGCAACAGGACATCGTTTAAATAGAGGTCGAAAGAACAGTCTCTTGAGAGAGGCAGCGGCATGGGTGCCGGTGAAGCCTCACCGTCGTGACGGCTAGGATGCCCATTTCGACAAGGTTGAAGGAGTAAATGACGAGGAGACGAGCGGCTTGGGTGCCAGGTGAAGCCTCACCCACCACGACGGCCCCTACCGTAGAGGCATCCTCTGCGTGGCGGTGCCTATTGCTCCGCCTGCATTATGCAATACCTATCTTCATCCTGTTGTGGTTGGAAACGGGGAAAGTCGATGCCTGAGAGGTGCGGTGAGTGGATGGGGGTTTCACAGTGGGGGGGAGGCAAGTTGGGGGGAGTGGAGAGGACGAGCTCGCGAGAGATGATGAGGGCGATTATGTTATAGCCTCCGACCCCCTGCCCAGTAGTGGAGGCGTGAAGTCATGCATGTACTCGACTTTCCACTTCCTGGGAGGATGTGTACGAAACTTTTTTTGGACCATTTAACTACATGTGGGACGTATACCAATACTTCCAAACGTCATAAGTAATTCAAAATCATTGAGAATAATAGGAGACCTTAACATTTTATTTTTTGTGTCAGATATTGTCTATGAAAAATAACATCCTTCAAAAAATAAATCGCCTATGCCAATCCGATCATGCCCGTCTACTCAAACTAGCTTCCTCGAGTAATTTGTCACCTTACATTCTTAAAATGAACCAAAATTTGGCACAGGGGTGCATCATCACATGGAAAATGATGTTACCATTCTGTCTTCCCATTTTTTTTTTTTGAATTTTTCAAAATTGTCATGCCCTAACGGAAAAAATGTACTCCTTCTAAGAAGCATGTATCAGAATGGCATTACCAAAACCTAGGGGTGGGGTGGGGGGGGGGGCACATGGTGGTGTGATGATACATCATTTGGGCCACACAACACCATTTGGACCAACCAAAAAAGCACCCTACACAAACCCTGGTCAAAACTAGTTTGACCAATATTACAAAAATTGTACGGAGTACATAATTCAGAAACCGTCAGAAATATACGAAGCATTCACGAGTCCCAAAGTCAGTGACTTTGAGTCACTTACAACCGTGGTCCACATATCAGTCACCCAAAGTCATGGCAAAGTCAGCTTGGCAAAGTCACCGACAGACAAAGCAAACAGTGAACAGACAACTCCGTATCAGCTGAAAAGACATCTCACAGAAAAGGCTATTACTACCTTTTCTTCCCCGGATAAACAAAAATAGCTGATCGGTACTGGCGAATGCACCAGGTCCGTAATGTACTCCAGCTATAAGTGAAGCGTGCCTACCACTCTGAAGAGGAAATTCCAGATTCCACCAGATCCCCATATCACTCTTTGGCACATAAAACACGGACATATCTTTGCACCCAATTCACCACTTGTTGGTCTAATCGCAGCTTCCATCAGTTGGTCATCAAATTAACGATTTAACGGATTAGAAAAATAACGGTGGAGTTAGAAGTACTAGTAGCGAAATTTGCAAAATATACCGCCCTTCGCGAGGGGGTTTGTCCAGAAGAGGGTGATAATGTCCCGGGTGCATCCAGAAATGAGAGGGGTAGTTTCTAATACATGTAAAAAATTACACAAAGGTACATATTAAGTAGTACAACTATTAGTAAAGTACTACTATTTCGAGGAAAATGCCATGTCATGTGACCTCTAATCAATGAGTAGAAGTTGTAGGTACTTCAACATGCATTGTTTTGAAAGGCTGGTTCAGTAATTTGAGCTCCAGCAGTGGTCTGCAGTCGCGACGTCACTCATATCCCCACCATTGCTCACTTCTTTCAATGTCTCTTCTCTTTCTTTGCAGCTCTCCAACATCAGGTGCATCAACTTATCTTGTGCCTTTTGCCTCTCGAGAAGGGCAAGGATGGCGATGTCAGCATATTCAAGGTTCAACTTTTGGAGCTGTACTTTATTCTGAAGAAGGATTTTGTACTCTATATCAGACTTGTCTCTGTCGAGGCACACAGTCTTGAGTATGTTGCTGGCTTTCTCCGCTGATGCTTTCTGCTTAATCAGCTCGTTCTTCAACATGTCGCGCTCATTTCGAAGGCTGCAAATGAGCTCCACAAGAGTTTTCGAATTCTTCTTCTTGGCAGCCAAATCGTCTCGGAGGCGATCACACTCTAAGCTGAGCTCTCGTTTTTTTCCATCAAGATGGCGACAGTGGTGTCGATAGTCGGCGCCGCTTCCTTCAGGGCAAAATCATCGGTAGCAAGTAAGCGCAAAGGAAGAAGAAGAAGAAGAAGAAGAAGAAGAAGTTGGTGCTACCTCATTCCGCCGGGGTAGGGCCGGGTTAAAATCATCGGATGATTCCTTGGTCGTGGAAGTTGGTGCAGTAGGGCGTCGTTGGAACTTCCAACCCTTTAAGATGTATAACCATAGAGACTCTTAAAGAGCTTGAGCCAGGGCAAGAAGAAACGAAAGTACATGACGAAGGAAACTAACCCGATGAGCACAGCACATCCGAGGCGCGACGGCAGCAGCAGCCGACAGCAACATCAGGTGTGGGTCTCGCACTTTCGAGCCGGCGTTTTTTATCGCGTACTTGACCGCCAGAGCACGAGTTGAACACATTAATTCTTTGGAGGAAGGCAGCGAAAGAAAACGAAAGTACATGGCGAAGAAGTATGCTGGAGTAGACACGGCACGGACGCGTTTGTGAGCGCGGCGCGACGACGGAAACCCTTGGTTCACAGGCGTCTCTCGAAATTTCGAGCCGGCGTTTTTCTCCGCGTTGACCTCCGACGACCTGAATTTTGAACACATTGGAGAGAACGACGAACAAATGTTTGTTAGGTGGAGAGAGGAAGAAAGTGAATGGAACGAGAGAGTTTAGCGTTTTGCCCTTATAGTCATAGTCGCTAACCGTGACGCGGGAAGGTTGGTGGTCGGCGTTTAATGGTCTCCCGCGTGGAAAGCAGAAGCGACCACGAGAGCGGCGGCGCCACGCAACGGCGATCATTCGCCCTCTGGCCGCCGTAAATAAAGAGTAGTTGCCTACCACCACCAGGTGACATGCACTTTCCATGTCACCGTGTGACATGCGGCTAAATTCAAATTTAAAACATTGCGGAAAAAAGTCATGCATCCGGTGACATGCCCATGGCATACCACCGATGAAGAGTTCCGTGCCATGCTCTCTGGCACTCTGCGCCGTCTTGGATCAGAAAATGAGCGAAGAACGAGGACGAGGCACTAGTTCAAATTTAGGATGAAGTTTAAGTTTATTTTGGTTTAAATTAGATTAGAGGGAGTAGTACTCTTACTTTATTACTCGTACTTGTGTTAATGTAGTAGTATTATTATGGTGGTGTACTTACGTTCGTGTACTTGTTTCAGCTGTTTTGGTGAAGGAGACATGCATCACCTTTTTTGGTGATATATCTAGTAGTCATGTAGCCCTCTACCATGTACTATTTTTGCTATGAATATATGTGGTATTGATTGTCAAAAAAACCCTAGATTCTGAAAAACTGTTGGTCTATCTCGAGAAACGAGGAGGTTTAAGACGAGGAGTCGGCCGTGCGGAAGGGCTTTAATCGTGCGGGCATGCGGGGGCAAAATGAGGAAACTAGCGGTTACTTTCTCTCCTGCCAGTCTTATACCTTAATAAATGGGCAAACTGGGCACGTTGTAGCTAATCCTTTTATTAATTAAACAGCTATATTAGTCAATAAGATTGCCTTATGCTTTTCCTCAGTTTTCGCCAACCTTGTCTGTAACCCGCCGAAGGAGCTCAGACGGGAGGATTCAGTTTAGTTGACCGTTCCGTCCTGACGTGTGGGGCTGGTAGAAAAGGGACCGCGTGGGGACGGAGCCCGAGACGCGTTTGGTTGTCGTGAGGCAGGAGCTGGGTTATTTGTCTCTCTCGCGCGAATTAGCATTTTAAAGGCACCTTTTTCCCCCTCTGTCTCTTTGTCTTTATTAACCAAAAGTATCAAATCCAGATTGCATTTGTCTTTCTTCAATTATTTGTACTACCCAATATGGCAGCAAATCTAGTACTCCTTTGTTCCATATGTATGTAGTTAAATCCAGAAGCAAATCTCCAGGGTAATGTACTCCGTACGACAAATTCACAATAATAGTAAATCGAGAAAACAAAGTAAGGCCAACAAAATATACTCCATTAGAATAGGGATAGATAATAGGGATCCTCCTAGATAATAAGCTGCATACTGCCAGGTTCGAGTTCTTCACAACACCATCATACTAACAACATAACAACAAGGATCAATGTTAACAACAAAATAGAGAGCACGCTGCAGCTGACCAACCTGCGTCAGGGACTCATCTCTACCCCATCTGCCTCCACTTGTTGCTCCCTTGGGAGCCTTGGGCTGAACGGAGGCATGCGCCCGGCGGAGATCTCCACCAATGAATCTTTCCTGCGGAGGTGCATACCGAGCGCCATGTGCTTGGCGCGGAAGGAACTGGGGGTTCTGGCCGCAACGCAGAGCTTGGAGTTGGTGTTGCCGATGTTCTCGGCATGCGTGAGGAAGCCAGTTGAAGTCGGTGCGGCCGAGCCTCCTAGTGCACCTGTAGACACACTTGGCGAAGTAGGAGACGTCTTGGCCGACTGCGACCTCAAACACTGGCGAAGTCTTGGCGATCATGGTGCTCGTAAATTACATTATGGCAATCATTTGCAGACAGTGATCCATATCAAGCAGGAACTATTAGTGAATGAGATGCAACGATGACTACGTGCATGATAACAAGTAAGGAAAAACAGGTCAGCCTCGGTTAGAGTGGACACGATTATATGTCTCAGAGGGATGGTGTTAGCGAACCATAGCTCATACACAACATGTACACAAGCAATGGTTCGCTGAACCCACTCTGTAAAAATTTGTGCCGAACCATTCATAAGAATTTCAGATTGAGATCTGATTTTAAAACAGATTCAAGAATATTTGCAAAATTAAACAGTTGATATCTTTTGATTCATGCATAAAATAACTGAGATCCCATAAATTAACTGGTTGAGATCCCATTATTACTTACATAAATTAATCGAAACGGCTTGAACTCCAATCTTAAACAAAATCAAGAAGGGATCAAAGCAAAATGGAATAAAATCGATCGCGCAAAGATTAACCCAATACTCAGCCATCTACGTAGAGATCGGCACTAATAGTTACTAGGGAACCGGCAAAATAGGGTTAAAAAAGGAATGGGCGAAGAAAGAAGGGAGCCCATAGTTGCCTCGTTCCATGGGTCGTCATGCAGGTGTCGTGGGTTCGAGGGCGAGATGTACGGCACCGGCTCATGGGAGTCCCATCCGACGGGATACGACCTTGCCGTGGCGACAACGGCCTTTGAGGGGCCCAGCGTCGAGGAGCGTCGCTTGGGTAGACGGCGTCATGGACGATGGGATTCGCATTCTCCATGTCCATCTGGCCTGCAGAGAGAGGGAGAGGTTTTTGCTTTGGAGAAGATGATGGGACGTGAGAGGCGGCGTTTCATGAGCGAGTGAGAGTGACGAGTGAGTGCGACGAGGCGTCTATAAAGGCGAGGGTGGTTAATCGACCGCAGTCTCTGCGTCCACCGATTGCGTTTACCGTCTTGGGCTTACGCAGCGCGACAACGGCGTCCACAATTGCACGATCTTCGACTTACACCGCGACCGCGTCGGTACCCGTCAACAATTGCACGTCTTCCCTTACGCACCGCAACAGCATGCTCGAGTCTAACCACAGAGTAGATATACTCTAAAAGGTCTTATCTTGTAGCATTTTTGTGTGCTAGGTTTCCCCTTGAGTACTAATGCGGCTAGTGCAATATACTCGGTTACCTCAAGTGCCTGGTCAACGGAGAAAGTCAACAAATGGGATTAACTAGTTAAATGAGTCAACAAATGGGATTATCGGTCAGTTCGTTTCACGTGTTAAACTTGTCTAAATATTGGTCAAACCAAGGATTTGACCAAGATTCAAATAGGCAGAAAATTAAAAAAAATCAGAAAAATGAAAAACCAAATCGCATAGTCTTCTTATGTCATATAGTAAGCATTAAAGTTGATAAACAAGGTCTAGACATATTCAAACAAGAAAAAATCATGTGTCTACCCCCTAACCTAAACTACGTCTTATGTAGTCAAGCATGAAGAAGTACTTTTGGGTTTCAAACATAAATTTCAAAAACCACCAAAAACTTCATTTTAGTGTGACTGAGATCAGGCTTACCTTTTTCATTTTCATGTTTTAAACTTGTTTAAATCCTGGTCAAATATAAGAGGTTTTGACCAAGATTCAAATGGGCATAAAATAAATATAGAAAAATGAAAAACCAAAGCACATAGTCTTCTTGTATCATATAGTAAGCATTAAAGTTGATAAACAAGGTCTAGAAACTTGTCTAAATATTGGTCAAACCAAGGATTTGGCCAAGATTCAAAGTAAATGAGAAAATTAAAAAATCAGAAAATGAAAAACCAAAGCACATAGTCTTCTTATGTCATGTAAGATTTATTTGATGGCAACAAGGTCTAGACTTATCAAACCATACAAATCATGTATCTACATACTCCTAACCCCTAAACTTTGTCTTATGAGGAGTCAAGCATGAAGAGAAGTGGTTTGGGTTTCAAACATGGAAATTTCAAAACCTCCCAAAAACTTCATTTAGAGTGACTAGAAGGATACATGCTTCC
>JAUUTY010000268.1:0-146276 GCA_030979885.1 Lolium multiflorum
TTCTGGGCCTCCAGCACCTCGTTGTGCTCCTTGAGGAGCTGCTCCTTCTCGCCTAAGCACACCTGTTATGCCCTAGCAAGCAAATGAGTAGGGAAGGGTGGTCGTTAAAAGAAAGGATGGTACCCCGGCTTGGTAACCTGGGCCTTCGGTAGAGCCTCGAGGCTAGCCTTCCGGAACAACCTAAACCAAAGGATGCATAGATATCAGAGGAGGAAACATTCCGGTGAAAAGATGCCTAGAGGAAAGAAGCAACCAACCTTGGCAAGTAGCCGGGGCCCCAAAGAAGGTCCCGATGCTCCCGTAAGCTCCTCAAGAGTTGTCGGGCACAAATGTGCTCTGCTCAAAGGAAGGCTGCTAAGAGAAAGGAAATAGTGTTTCAACCAAACCGGATCGGCAATGCTGGTTTCGCGCTAAGTTTAGTTAAGTTTTGCGCCGAAGAGCTGCTTCATCAAGCAAAACTCGGGACTGGAGAATAGACAAGATCCTGAAAGAAAGAAACCGCTCAACAGAAGTTATAAAGGAAGTTAGTAAAACTTACCACCACATTGTTGGTGTGACTGAGCACAAGCACCATTTTAACTTTTCACTTCTGCCGCAGTTTAAGCCGCGTGGAAGTGCTCTCTAAAAGAGACCGAGCCCCGCAGGATCTCGGGGTGCCTAAGTGATTCCTTCCCCAAAGTCAGCGGTTGGCGAGATATCCTACTATCCACTTCTCTGGCAGGGACAGGCCCAGTCCTGCCCGCGCTTCACCAATAATCCGGCCTGCAGAGGCCGTGGCTTGTCCTGGGCAAACAGCGCAGCAGGGTCGGCGTGCAACACCACGTTCCCTGAGCCATCCTACCCGCCGCTCTGCCGCCCTGCCAGCCAGCACCGGCCCGAGGAACTTGCAGATTTTGGGGTCACGACTGAGCCGGCTGCTTGGCTGCTGTGAAGCCCTTGGCTGGGCGGCAGCCGCGCGGGTCGAGGAGAGAACATCAGCGCAGAAGTATCCTACATGTAGGGGAAGTTGAGCTTGGTTGTTTCTTCTTCGGGGGAGGAGGAACCAGAGGTGCCTCTCCCGCCAAAGATTTGACCCTGCCGGCGCCCATGTTGCTGGCGCCGGTATCTGAGTTTCGGGAGGGAGATGAGGTCCTCCTCCCGCGGTATCCGAGGTGCTGGGGCCGCGCCCCGACCCTGTTTTTGTGCCTCCCGAGAGTGGGGAGGCAAGTTAAGCCGCACTGCATGGTACCTGACCAGAGTGAGGAGGGAGGAGTTGAATCCCGAGCCGGCGGAGCCGAGCCTGGGCGCAGGCTGAGCGAGCAAAGAACGAATTGAGAAAAAAGCAACCGGAAAGAAACTCGGTTGAAATAAAAAGAGAGCATAAAGAGGAATGGAAACTTACCCGGAGCACATCGGCATCCGCCTCTGCTTGTAGCGCTTGGAGCCAACTTGTTTCCCTCCTATGACTTCAGTCCGAGGACGTTTGCCAGAGGGAGCATGGCTGGTGCCGGCGTCAGCGGCTGGGGGATCACTCTTCTGGCCTTCGGCCATGAGGTTATCCAAGAACTCATCCCCAACCTCGGCTTGCAGAGGAGGCACATGCTCATGGACCTGTGGGTTGTTGTTCTCTGAGGGAGTGTCTACAGGATGGAAATAACAAAAAGAGCATAAGAAAACGAACAGAAAGGCTACCTCGAGTATGGTCAAGTCATCGGACGAACCAGCTGGTTCCGGCGGAGACTTGCCGAGGCGGGAAGATGGAGTCCGGCCCATCCTTAGATCCAGCCAATGAATGACAGGATCCGGATCGTACTTGTCCAAGCGCCTCTTCCGGCAAGGGCCTCGCCGGTCTGAATCAATCCGGGGGAAGCGGGCCCTGGCCTGAAAATAAAGGAAGAAAGGAAGATCAGACACAAGTGCAAAAGTTGCCGGTAATACGACTTAAGCCGCATGTTTTCTTACGTCTTGGGACGGAGGAGGCACTGAAAGGCAGAAGGCCCCACTCCCAATCATCCGGGCATATCCGTTTGGCAGATTTGGCCTGCCTTTAGGACCTCCTCCTTGCTCAAGGCCAAGCCGGTGATCTTGGTGGGGTCGCCAGGGCCATACATCTCACTAATCTTGTGAGCGCGCTCGCCGAGGGAAGCACCCGGCCGTCGATGAAGGTGCTAATGATACTCCAACGTATGTCGTTGTCCTTCATCAACCTTCCGTGATGAAGCGACCACCCGGGTCCGTCTTACAGATCCCTACCGGGGTTGCACCACGACTGAAACTGACGATGGCGCTGGGTCTTAACGCCGCAGTTGATAACGCGCCGCCGCGTTCTTTGTTTAAAAAGAACGCGTCACACAACTCATGTGACTCAAGGCCGTTGAACTTAAAGAAGGCTCCCTTGACGGGAGCCGATGATACAGGACCCGCACTGGACGGGGGGCTTGGGCTTAGGAATGTCCTTGCCCTGGACGGAGTTAATCCGGAGGGAGAAAAAGCGGCAAACTCTCGCGAGGGGGACGGATGCCAATGTAGCCCTCCATGAAGGCTACACTTCTAAACAAGAAAGGTGTAAACGGCGTTGCTCGGAAGGTGATGGAGGTTGCATGATAGAAGCCGAGGAATTGACGAGCAATCGAGGGCGGAAGGTCGAAGCCACGTCAAATGCATAAGGAAAGTCACCGCCACTGCCCGAGCACCTGGATCTCCTCGCCCTAGAAGCCTACAGACGACCCTCCCAACCTCCGGACCGGTAGAGCCGCCGATCTCAGACCGGGTCACGTCGGGCACCTCTCCCAGTTCGCGTGTCTTGTGTCCTTGCCGTGAGGCTCCGGCTAGATGTACCGCTCCCTGTTTCGGCCGATGCCTCCATCCATCCGGCGAGGTCTTCGGGGTTAACCCATCGGAAGTGCTACTACCTTGGTTGCTAGAGGTGGCAACAGGGGAAGACCCTTCGCTAGACATAAGGATCTAGGAGGTGCCGAGATCTACCAAGAAACAGTTTTCCCCAAATGGACCCCCGCGTGAAGATCTAAGACGAGTAAGAGAAAACCAAAGAAAAAGAAGAAATAAGAACGCCGTGTATCTCTGCATCTGAAAAGTAAACAAATATAAGAAAGGGAGATTGAACCGACTCGAGGCCACGGTCAAGTGAGAAGACTTTCACCGCAAGGAGCGGACCTGCAGCTGGCGACAAGTTCTATCGACGGCGAGGGTGAAGGTCGAAAAGCAGCAAGAATGCAAACAGGTTGAAGAAGACGTCTAAGCTCTCCGCGCAAACTGTGTCCGCGAAGGCTGCGCTGCTCACGGAAGCACAACCCAGACAGCAGCGGCGGGCACGAAGACGACTAAGCACCAAGGCAAGGAGCAACTGTGCGCGAAGGTGGGGAATGCGAAGAAGAGGAAGAAGAAGGGCCAGGCGGCTAAATGTTTGATAGGGGCTTGAAACCGTCGGGTCGCTGGCGGTTCGCCGCGGCCCGCGACGGTTCGCGCCTTGGGCCGCCACGTGGCGAGGGAATACACGCGAGAAAATGGGAAGCCACACCGAGGCGCACGCGGGATCCCGCAGAGTTAGTGGGATCTGCTGCGCTGCATTTAATGTGCGCGCGGGAGACGATGCGAAGTGACCACTGACACTGACACGGCAGTCACACAGTGCGCATGTCTCTGTCAGGCGCGGGGCCCGAAACATTCTCGACTTCGCCGAGGAAGAGATAAATGCGAATGATACCGGAGGAAAGAGATGCCGGAGCATGCCTTGCAGGCAGAGGAAAATGAAGAAGAGTTAAGATGTCGGAACAAGGCTTAAGCCTGAAAGATTAAACCGGTATCGTAAAGATCTCGGAAACCTGGCATAGTCTGCAGGATAGAATCCACCGTACCAGCTTCTCGACCAATGTTGGGGGATAACCCGCATGCCAAAGGCATGCCAAACCGGATGGTTTAGGCCATCAAGATACCGACACGTTCTAGAAGCATGGTAAAAATCTAACATGAGTAAGGCTAAGCTGTATCCCCGATGTACTGGAGCTCGGTAAAGAAGATACCTAGTGAGTATTCGCTGCAGATCGGGTCAAAGATTCTCTCCAGAAAGCAAGAAGACAAGGATGAGCTAAGCAAAGTAACTTTATACGAAGAAGGCATGACGACAAAGAGATGGATGACGCCCAAAGCAAACCGAAGACATCGCCTCTCCCCGATTAAAGAGGACCCGGCGGCCATCTATGATTATGCAAGTAGCTTAGAAGGAACTTTGTAAAGTAGTTTGTCCAGTCAAAGATAACATTAGGGTTTCTTCCCTTAGCCACCCTCTCCCTATATAAGGAGAGGGGCAGCCTCTTTACGGGCGCGATGCAACCTAGAGAGAAAACCTGTAAACACCTGTTGAGATCAATGATAATGGTGATCTAGAGCGAGTTCATCCCTGTGTCTTTCTTCTTCTACCGCTGGCCAAGTTCTTGGGGAAAGCATCCGGAAGTTCATCACACCTGATCACAAACCTCCCCCGAATACTCTAGCGTCCATTCGGCCCCCAAGATAAGCCAGATTCCATGGCATCTCGTAATCACCACCACGACGATACAGATATCATCAATAATGTGGCATGGAACATAAGAAATTATCGACACGCTGAGACGATCGAAGATCCCCAAGTTCTGCTCGTCCCGAGATTGTAAAACGATAACAAAGATAATTTCTAGCGACATGCCATCATAATCTTGATCATACTATTTGTAAGCATATATAATGAATGCAGCGTGATCAAAACAATGGTAATGACATGAGTAAACAAGTGAATCATAAAGCAAAGACTTTTCATGAATAGTACTTCAAGACAAGCATCAATAAGTCTTGCATAAGAGTTAATCCATAAAGCAATAAATCAAAAGTAAAGGTATTGAAGCAACACAAAGGAAGATTGTCAACTATTGCTTTCAACTTATAACATGTATATCTCATGGATATTGCCAACATAGAGTAACATAACAAGTAATATAAGTATGTAGGAATCAATGGAAAGTTCACACAGCTTCTTGAGGCGGAGAGAGATAGGTGAACTGATTCAATACAAAGTAAAAGAATGGTCCTTCAAAGAGGAAAGCATCGATCACATATTTGTGCTAGAGCTTTATTTTGGAAAACATGAAAACAATCTTGGTAGGTAGTACTAAAGCATATGAGTTATGTAAATTATATCTTTACAAGTTGCAAGCCTCATGCATAGTCTACTAATATTGCCCCACGCACTTTGTCCTACTTAGCTTGGACTACCGGATCATCACAATGCACATGTTTTAACCAAGTGTCACAATGGGTACCTCCACTGTATAAGGGTCTAAGGAGAAAGTTCTCATGGATTTTCGCTTTTGATCATTCTTCAACTTAGACAACCCACACCGGGACAACATGAACAACGGGATAATGGACTCCTTTAATGCATAAGCATGTAGCAACAATTATTCTCATACTGGAGATTGAGGATATGTGTCCAAAATCAAACTTCCACCATGATTCATGGCTTTAGTTAGCGGCCTAATGTTCTTCTTTACCAATATGCATGCTTAACCATATGGTGGTAGATCTCCCGTACAAGACGAACATGCATAGCAAACCGCCCATGATATTCAACAAAGAGTAGTTGATGGTGTCCCTAGAACACATATTATCGCACAACAAGCAACTTAATAAGAGATAAAGTGCATAAGTACATATTCACACCACAATAGTTTTTAAGGCTATTTTGTCCCATGAGCTTATATATTGCAAAGGCGAATGATGGAATTTTAAAGGTAGCACTAAGCAATTTATTTGAATGGGCGGAATATCAAAGTATGGTAGGTATATGATACAATTGGCATAGTGGTTACTAAGGATTTGGCATGAGAAGGACTCCCTCTCGATACAAGGTTTAGCTAAAGGTTATTTGAAACAAAACACAAGGATGAACGGTACAGCAAAACTCACATAAAAGACATATTGAAAACATTATAAGACTCTACACCATCTTCCTTGTTGTTCAAAACTCAATACTAGATATTATCTAGACTCTAGAGAAACCAACATGCAAACCAAATTAGCAAGCTCTAAGTATTTCTTCATTAATGGGTGCAAAGTATATGATGCAAGAGCTTAAACATGAGCACAACAATTGCCAAGTATCACATTACCCAAGACATTATAGCAATTACTACATGTAGCATTTTCCAATTCCAACCATATAACAATTTAACGAAGAAGAAACTTCGCTTTGAACATTATGAGAAGCCTAAACACATATTTGTCCATATGCAACAGCGGAGCGTGTCTCTCTCCCACAAAGTGGAATGCTAGGATCCAACTTTATTCAAACAAAACAAAAACTAAAGCAAACCGGACGCTCCAAGCAAAGTGCATAAGATGTGACTGACTAATAAAAATGTAGTTTCAGGGAGGAACCTGATGATGTTGTCGATGAAGAAGGGGATGCCTTGGGCATCCCCAAGCTTAGACGCTTGAGTCTTCTTAAAATATGCAGGGGTGAACCACTGGGGCATCCCCAAGCTTAGAGCTTTCACTCCTCTTGATCATAGTATATCATACTCCTCTTTTGATCCTTGAAAACTTCCTTCACACCAAACTTCAAGCAAACTCATTAGAGAGTTAGTGCACATAAAAATTATATGTTCAGAGGTGACACAACTATTCTTTACACTTCTGGACATTGCATAAAGCTATTACTGGACATTAATGGATCAAAGAAATCATCCAACATAGCAAAAGAGGTCATAAATAAAAAGGGAAACTGTCAAAACAGAACAGTTCGTAAAGACGAATTTTAAAATGGTAACAGTGACTTGCTCAAATGGAAAACTCAAAACTAATGGAAATCAGGTACATATCTGAGGATCACTCACGTACAGCATACTTTTCTGAGTTTCCTACAGAGAATTAGACCCAGATTCGTGACAGCAAAGGAATCTGTCTCTGCGCAGTAATCAAATCTAAAGAACCTTACTATAGAGACTTTACTTGGCACAAAAACATGATAAGGAGAGGTTGCTGACAGTAGTAAACAACTTCCAAGACTCTAAATATAAACAAAGTGCTGTAGTAAAAATAATGGGTTGTCTCCCATAAGCGCTTTTTAAAAACGCCTTTCAAAGAAAGTGTAATTCAAGTATTTTCAAGAGATGAAGTATTGACATCATTACCAGGGGTATTGGGAGTTTTTTCAACCAAGAGTATATTAGATACATAAGTTTCGTAATGCCTCCTTTTCATTAGTCTGGTTTACTCTATCAAAACAAATTTTCAGAACAAGCCAAGCATAGTTATTTTCTAGTGCATCATTCATAGCTAGGAGTTTACATGGTGGTGCTTTGATCTCCCCACCATCATTAATATTATTAGTGTACCTTATTTATCCATGTCCATTTTTTTAAGGAGACCAACAAAATTAGTATAGATGAGAACCTAGCATATTAACTTAGCAAAGACCTTTCTAGCCTCTCTTGTTAGACCACCAAATTCTCTAAAAGAATTTTTAAACAAACTTTCTTCTTTTCCCTTCTTCCATATCACCAAGTGTAAGGAACAAATATGTTGGATTATAGGATTAAGATTAACAAATTTAGTTTCCAATGACATAATCCAAAAAAGTGCAAGAACTACCTCATAGGTAGGTAAGTCTACCATGTCTATCTTCAAATCTTCACATTACTAACATGATTGAAAAATCTTTCTATATTATTTCTCCCAACTATAGACCCATGTCCTACCAGTATTTTGTGGTAAAATTTAAAGGAAACATGATGAAATAAGTAAAGCAAATGCAAGTAACTAATTTTTTTAGTGTTTATAGAGAGCAAGACAAGAACAAAGTAAAACTAGCAACTAATTTTTTTTGTGTTTTGTTTAGGTGCAAGAAACAAAGTAGTAAATAAAGCAAAGCAAGACAAAACAAAGCAAAGAGATTGGAGAAGTGGAGACTCTGCAGCGTGTCTTGATTCCACGGCAATCTACAGCCAGAAAAAGAGCTTGATGGCGTGTAACTCACACGTCTGGTTGGGAACCCTAAGAGTAAGGTATGATGCGCACAACAGCAAAGTTTTTCCCTCAGTATAAAACCAAGGTTTATCGAACTATGTAGGAGCCAAGAAGCACGTTTTAGGTTATGGCGGAGTGATGTAGTGCGGCGCAACACCGTAGATTCCGGCGCCAACGTGAACCCGTACAACACAAACCAAGTACTTTGTCCCAACGAACAAGTGAGGTTGTCTCACCGGCTTGTCGTAACAAAGGATTAACCGTATTGTGTGGAAAGAGATGTGATTGTTTGCAAGAAAACAAGAAAGAACAAGTATTGCAAGAGATTGTATTTCAGATAAAGAATGGACCGGGTCCACAATTCACTCTTGTAGTGCTCTCCCATAAGATAAAAGCATGTTGGGTGAACAAATTACATTGGACAATGACAAATAGAGAGGGCACCGCGATGCACATACATGACATATTAAATATAGTGAGATTTAATTGGCATTACTTACAAAGTACATAGACCGCCATCCAACCTGCATCTATGTTTAAAAGTCCACCTTCTGTGTTATCATCCGACAACCCTCCTATTGTTGCAAACAATGCATAATTGCATTACAGTGACTAATCAATAATAACTACATCCTCGACACATAGCATCAATGTTTTATCCTAGTAGGCAACAAGACAACACAACCTTAGAACTTTCTCACTGTCCCAGGTATCAATGCATGCATGAACCCACTATCTAGCATAAATACCCCTCTGAGTTAAGAGTAAAAACTTGGCCAGAGGCTCTACTAATAACTGAGAGCATGCAAGATCTTAAACACACATACATCCGATTGATAATTACCATAGCATAGTATTCCTCATCCATCGGATCCCTAATAAATGACAACATATAGTATTACGAGGATGATCTCATCATGTTAGGCAGCTCACAAGATCCAACAATGAAGCACATAAGGAGGAGGACGTTCATCTAGCTACTGCTATGGGACCCATAGTCCGTGGGTGAACTACTCACTCATCACTCCGAGGCGACCATGGCGGTGTAGAGTCCTCCGGAGATGAATCCTCTCCGGCAGGGTGCCGAGGCGATCTCCGAATCCCGAGATGGGATTGACGGCTGCGTCTCCGAAGGTTTTCCGTACGTGCTCCTGTGATCGGGGGTTTCGATGGAGGCTTTGGCAGGCGGAAGGGCAAGTCGAGGGGCACGAGGGCCCCACACCAGGTCGGCGCGCCAAGGGGGGGCGCCGCCTAGGGTTTGGGCACCTGTGGCCCCACTTCGTTCGTCTTCGGACTGGAAGCTTCGTGGCAAAATAGGCCTCGGGCGTTGATTTTGTCCAATTCCGAGAATATTTCACTAGATTTCTGAAACCAAAACAACAGAAAAAGACGGCTCTTCGGGCATCTTGTTAATAGGTTAGTTCCGTAAAATGCATAAATATGACATAAAGTGTGCATATAACATGTAGATATCATCAATGTGGCATGGAACATAAGAAATTATCGATAATGTTGGAGACGTATTTGTCCTATGAGCCAACAACTTATCGTCATTTCAGAGGGCCGAGGTTGCATGAGATCGAGAAAAAGGAAAGTGACCAAATATCGGGAGCAAAATAATCCATGAAAAGAAACTTATTGTACATAGAGGATGATAGGGGGTCCCATGTTGTAGCAGCGGTCTGAACGTTTCAAAGACATGAGATCGAAAGAAAAGGCAAGTGACCAAATATCAGAGCCAAAAATAATACAAGAAAACAAACTTTTATTGTACCTTTGAGACTCAAGATGAGATTGAAAGAAAAAGGCAAGTGACCAAATATCGGAGCCAAAACCTAGAAAAGAAACTTTTATTGTACATAGAGTATGACATGCGGGTCCCACGGCTGCAGGCCTCAACGTTTCCAAGGATCAAATGAAAAGGAAATAGCCAAAAAGCGAGGGGTGAAAAATCGAAGAAAAGAAACTTTTATTGTTCATAGTGGATGACATGTGGGACCCTGAGGCCAAAAATAATTCAAGCAATAGGATCAAAGAAAAAGAAATAGCAAAATCAGAGCGCGTGAAATAATCCAAGAAAAGAAACTTTTATTTTACATAGAGGATGACATGGGGGTCCCATTTAGCGCAGTCTCAGCGCTTTCAAATGCGGCTTGAGATCAAAAGAAACGAAAGTAGCCCGAAATTAGGGAATAAAACTCCAAGAAAAGAAAGTTTTTGGTACATAGATGATGACATGGGTCCAAGGGGCAAGGGAACAAAAGAAAAAGGAAATAGCCAAAAATCAGAGGGGTGAAAAAAATCCAAGAAAAGAAACTTTAGAGTTCATAGTTCATAGAGGATGACATGCGGGTCCCATGAGGCAAAGAATCCTCAACGTTTCCAAGGCACACACAGACCAAAGAAAAAGGATGTACCCCTGCTGGGCCTTTTGATCAAAAAATAATCCAAGATAAGGAAGATATAAATTGGGGCTGCCTGGCCATCTGGCCTCCTACTCCTGGACGTCTTTTCCTGCAAATTTCAGCCCACTCCAAAACAAGAAAGTCCTATGTTTCAAAAACAAAACAAAAACAAGGAGATTCATATTAGTTCGTTTATGTAAAAATAAAGATTTAATTTATCCGTTTGCAATAGCTGAGCGAAATACACTTTTTATTGTCTCTAAAATAATCAAGATATCACATGTTTCTTGTACGGGAGGCTGACATCGGGACCCATGAGCCAAGAAATATGGCCAAGTTTTAAAGGCGGATCGAAAGAAAAAATAAATCAAAAATCAGTTAAAAAAATCGAAGAAAAGAAACATTTATCGTTCGAGAGGATGACATGCGGGACCATGTGCACCATCCCGAAAGTTTCCAAGGCAACGGGATCCAAAAAAAAGGCAAAATAGCCAGAAATTAGGGGTCAAACAACTCCAAGAAAAAGAAAGGTTTATCATCCATAGAGGTCATGGGACCCATTAGCAGCAGATTCTTCAACGTCCGGCAAGGTGATCAAAAGAAAAAGGAAGTAGCTAGAAATTAGGGTAAAAAATAACTCCAACAATGGAAACTTTTATTGTTCATAGAGGATGACATGCGACCATGAGCCACACCTTCCTCAATGTTTCAAAGGTGCATGATCGAAAGAAAAAGGCAAGTGACCAAATATCGTGAGCCAAAAATAATCCAAGAAAAGAAACTTTATTGTACATAGAGGATGACATGCGGGTCCCATTTGCAGCAGCGGTATCACTGCTGGAGAGCGGCAGAGGTCGAAAGAAAAAGGCAAGTGACCAAATATCGAGCCAAAAAATCTGGAAAAGAAAGTTTTATAGTACATAGGATGACATGCGGGTCCCATGTGGCAGCAGCGGTATCACCGTTTGAGAGGCGGCAGGGGAAAGAAAGAAAAAGGCAAGTGACCAAATATGAGGTGCCAAAAATAATCCAAGAAAAGAAAGTTAACGTTTCAAAGGCTGTAGGGGATCAAAAAAGGAAGTACCGTAAATTAGGGTCAAAAATAACTCAAGAAAGGAAACTTTTTCTTCACAAGATGACATGCGGGACCCAAGCGCCAAAGCTTCCTCAACGTTTCAAAGGCGGCATGAGATCGAAAAAAAAGGCCAAATGATCAAAACCCAAAATAATCCAAGAAAAGAAATTTATCGTACATGGTGGATGACATGGGACCCATTTTGCACAGACTCAAGAAAATGAAGTAGCCAGAAATCAGGGGGTGAAAAATCCAAGAAAAGAAAGATTTCAATTGGGCTGCATCTGGACATCCGGCCTTCGAACTATCCCGCCGGGCCTTTTGACTCCGTACACAGCCCACTCCAAAACAGGAAAGTTGTTTTTCTCAAAAAACAGGAAAGTCCTATGCTTCAAAAACAAAAAACAAGGACACTCAACATATAAGTTTGTTTATGTAAAATGAAGATTTAATTTATCCGTTTAATAGCTCAGAGCGAAATGTTTATTGTCTGGAAAATAATCAAGATATCACATGTTTCATGTAGAGCTGACATGATCAATCATGAGCAGAAAGGTCGCTAACGTTTCAAAGGCAGGGGATCAAAAAAAATAAAAAACTAAAAATCAGTTGGTAAAAAATCCAAGAAAAGAAACCATTTATCGCCAGAGGATGACATGCGGGACCCATGAGGCGGCACATCCTAACGTTTCCAAGGCGGGGATCAAAAGAAAAAAAGAAATAGCCAGAAATTAATTAGGAAAAAATAAATCCACCAAAGGAAACTTTTATTGTTCATAGAGGATGACATGTGGACCACCTGCCAACAGCGTCTCCTCTCGTTGGGGCAAGGTGGGATCAAAAGAAAATGCAAATAGCTAAAGAGGGTCAAAAATAACTCCAAGAAAGGAAACTTTTATTGTTCAGAGGAGACATGGGGGACCCATGAGCCACTTACTCAACGTTTCAAAGGCCGCATGAGATCAAAGAAAAAAACTAAGTGACCAAATATGAGGTGCCAAAAATAATCCAAGATTTATTGTACATAGAGGATGACATACGGGTCCCATTTTGCAGAAATAGGTCTCAATGTTTGAAATGCGTTTGAGATCAAAAGAAAAAGAAAGTAGCTAGAAATTAGGGGGTCAAAAAACCAAGAAAAGAAAGTTCATGGACATAGAAGTTGACATGCGGGTCCCATGCCGCAGAGCCACCAACGCGAAAGGGGATCAAAAGTAAAGGCAAATAGCCAAAAATCAGAGGGTGAAAAAAAATCCAAGAAAACAAACTTTATAGCACATAGAGGATGACATGCGGTCCCATGAGCAGCAGCTTCCTCAACGTTCCAAACGCATGAGATCAAAGAAAAAGGCAAGTGACGAAATATCGGAGCCAAAAATAAGTCAAGAAAAGAAACTTGATTGTACATAGAGGATGACATGCGGGTCCCATGCAAGCAGCTTACTCAACGTTTCCGGCAGGGGATCAAAAAAGGAAATAGACAAAAATCAGAGAGTGAAAAAACCATAGAAAATAAACTTTTATAGAACATAGAGGATGACATGCGGGTCCCATGAGCCAAGAGATTCCTCAAAGTTTCAAACGTGGCATGAGATCGAAAGAAAAACGCATGACAAAAATGAGCCAAAAATCCAAGAAAAGAAAGTTTTATAGTACATAGAGGATGACATGCAATTCATTTAGCAAAGAATAGATTGACCGTTGAGAGGCCAAGAAAAAGTCAAGTACCAAAATATGAGGTGCCAAAATAATCCAAGAAAAGAAAGTTTTATAGACATAGAGGATGACATGCGTCCCATTTAGCAGCAGGATCTTCAACGTTTCAAACGTGGCATGAGATCGAAAGAAAAAGGCAAGTGACCAAATATCAGGAGCCAAAATAATTCAAGAAAAGAACTTGATTGTACATAGAGGATGACATGGGGTCCCAATTAGCAGCACGGTATCACTTGAGAGGCCGCACGGGTCGAAAGAAAAAGGCAAGTGACCAAATATCAGAGCCAAAAATAATCCAAGAAAAGAAATTTTATTGTACGAGAGATGACATGCGTCCCATTTTTAAAAGCAGCGGTCTCAACGCTTTCCAAGGCGGCAGATCAAAAGAAAAGGAAGTAGCTGAAATCGGGGGTCAAAAAATCCAAGAAAAGAAAGATTTCAATTAACAGACTGGACATCTAGGCCTTCGAACTATCTTGCTGGGCCTTTTGACTGCATAATTCAGCCCACTCCAAAACAGAAAGGTCGAATTTTTCTCAAAAAAGAAAGTCCTATGCTTCAAAAAACAAAAACAAGAGATTCAACATATAAGTTTGTTTATGTAGATATAAAGATTTAATTTATCCGTTGCAATAGCTCGACAAATACAACGCTTATTATTCCAAAATAAAATATCACATGTTTCTTGTAGGGGGAGGCGACATCGGGACCCATGAGCCAGAGGCCACAACGTTTCAAAGGCGGATCAAAATAAAAAAAGCCAAAAATCAGTTGGTAAAAATACAAGAAAAGAAAACATTTATTATTCTGAGAGGATGACATGCGGGACCCATGAGGCAGCAGCATCTCAACGTTTAAAAGTCGGCATGAGATCGAAAGAAAAGCCAAGTGACATAATATCGGGAGCCAAAAATAATCCAAGAAAAGAAACTTTATTGTACAGAGGATGACATGCGGTCCCCATTTTGTAGCAGGGCCCAACGTTTCAAGGCGGCACAAAAGAAAAATGAAGTAGCCAGAAATCGGGGGTGAAAAAACATAGAAAGATTTCAATCAAGATTCGGACATCCTGGCTAACTATCATTTTTTTGACTCGTACAATTTCAGCCCACCAAAACAGAAGTTCCAATTTTCTAAAAATGAGAAAGTCCTGATAAAGACAAAAACAAGGAGATTCAACATATAAGTTTGTTTATGTAAAAATAAAGATTTAATTATCCGTGAAATAGCTCAGAGTACATTGTTTATTGTCTGCAAAATAATCAAGATATCATATGTTTCTTGTACGGGAGGTGACATCGGGACCCATGAGCCAACAAATATTGCCAACGTTTTAAAGGGAGGGATGGAAAGAAAAATAAACCAAAAATCTGTTGGTAAAAAATCCAAGAAAAGAAACATTTTTTCGAGAGGATGACATGGGACCCATGAGGCAAGAGCATTCATTTATTGTTCATAGAGGTTGACATGTGGGACCCGTGAGCCCCCTCAACGTTTTAAAGGCTGCAGGTGATCGAAAGAAAAAAGCCAAAAATCGTTTGGTCAACAAAATCCAAGAAAATAAACATTTACCGTTCGAGAGGATGACATGGGGACCCATGAGGCAACGAGATCCTCAACGATTCAAGGCGGCGGGAAATATCCAGAAATTAATTAGGGTTCAAAATAAATCCATCAAAGGAAACTTTTATTGTTCATAGAGGATGACATGTGGGACCGACCGCCAACAAAAGATCTCATCGTTTCGTAGGGGGCATGAGATCAAAAGAAAAGGCAAATAGCTTTAAATTAGGGTAAAAAATAACTCCAAGAAAGGAAACTTTTATTGTTCGTAGAGGATGACATGCGGGACCCATGAGCTAGCAGTTTACTCAACGTTTCAAAGGCGGCATGAGATCGAAAGAAATGCAAGTGACAAATATCAGAGCCAAAGATAATCCAAGAAAAGAAACTTTATTGTACGTAGAGGATGACATGCGGGTCCCATATAGCAAGACGGTCTCAACGCTTCAAATGCGGCTTGAGATCAAAAGAAAAGAAATTTGATTGTACATAGAGGATGACATGCGGGTCCCATGAGTCAAGCCTACCCACGTTTCCAAGGCGGCAGGGATCAAAAGAAAAAGGAAATAGCCAAAAACGAGGGTGAAAAAAAATAAAGAAAATAAACATAGCATAGAGGATGACATGCGGGTCCCATGAGCGCAGGTTTCCTCAACGTTTCAAACTTGGCATGAGATCGAAAGAAAAGGCAAGTGACGAAATATGAGGAGCCAAAATAATTCAAGAAAAGAAAGTTTTATAGTACATAGAGGATGACATGGTCCCATTTAGCGCAGCGATTGTCACGTTTGAGAGGCGGATCAAAAGAAAAAAGAAATTGCCAAAAATCGGAGGGTGAAAAAAACCAAGAAAATGAACTTTTATAGTACATAGAGGATGACATGTCCCATGAGCTTCAGGTTCTCAACAAGTTTCAAACGTGGCATGAGATCGAAGAAAAAGGCAAGTGAAAAAATATCAGGAGCCAAAAATAATTCAAGAAAAGAAAGTTTTATAGTACATAGAGGATGACATGCGGGTCCCATTTAGCAGAAGCGGTATCACCGTTTGAGAGGCGGCAGGGATCGAAAGAAAAAGGCAAGTGAAAAAATATGAGAGCCAAAATAATTCAAGAAAAGAAAGTTTTATAGTACATAGAGGATGACATGGGTCCCACTTAGCAGCATATCACCGTTCAGATGAAAGAAAGGTTTATGAGGTGCCAAAATAATTCAAGAAAAGAAAGATAGACATAGAGGATGACATGCGGTCCCATTTAGTGGGTATCACCGAGAGGCGTAGGGATCGAAAGAAAAGGCAAGTGACCAAAGAAGTGCCAAAAAAACTCCAAGAAAAGAAGTTGATTGCACAGAGGATGACATGCGGGTCCCATTTAGCAAGCTGTCTCAACGTTTCAAAGCGGGGGAGATCAAAAGAAAAAGGAAGTAGCCAATCAGGGGGTCAAAAAATCCAAGAATAGAAAGAATTTTGGTTCATAGAGGATGACATGCGACCATGATCCTGCATCGTAAACGCTCGATCGGAGAACGTTGAACGAGATGGCGACGAGAAAACAAAGCCGCAGAGGCTGCCATCTCGCTCTACATCTCTGGGTGCGGATTTGCGTTGACTCGGCCGCGGAACCCGAGATTTCGAGATGCACCACGTCCCGGCCACCATACGCGACGTTTTCGGCGGGCTAGGTGGCCTCAAAACGAGAAAAAACAGTTTTGACATGCACCACGGAGGGACCAAAATCGTCGGCCATGGTACACAAAGCAACTACCGCGACTTCAACTTCACGGCCATGGAAACTTTCTTGTAGTGATTATTGCCTCTTGGGCAATTCCGCCTCCCACTTGCACTAGAGTCAATAATCTAAATTACATGGTAATATACCTAACACCCATGGCGTTCTGGTGTAGGCCATGTTTCTCTCTAGGGAGAGGGTTAGTCAACAAATCTACCACATTCTGATTTGTGTGTACTTTGCAAATCTTTATCTCGCCGTCTTCGACATACACACGAATAGAATGAAAATGTAGCTTGATATGCTTTAGCTTCTTGTGTGACCTTGGCTCCTATGCATCGGCTATGGCACCCATGTTGTCATAATAGATGGTCATCGGGTCCAACGCACTAGGAACCACACACCAAGCTCAATAATGAAACACTTCATCCATATCGCCTCTAATGAAGCCTCGAAGCAGCTATGTATTGATTCAATTGAAGATTTCGCTAGCTTTGCTTAGCACTCCTCCAAATCACTTGCTAACATTCAAAATAAATAAGTATCCGATTGTGACTTAGAGAGTCTGGATCGGTTCCAACCAGTACTTGTAATCAAGTTACAACAAGCTCTTGGTCACCTCCTTAATAATGAAACATATCCTTAGTTCTTTTAAGTACTTCAGATATTCTTGGTACTGTCTAGTGTTTCATTCCTGGATCACTTTGATATCTCTCGGGTCAACCTACAGCATGCATCCAAATGGTTTTACACAACATGGCTACATGATAGAGCTTATGGCCGATGCATAGGGGATTTTGTTCATCTTTTCTCTTTCTTCTGCCGTAGCAGGACTTTGAGTATTACTCAAGGTCTTTACCTGGCAACATAGGCAAGAACCCTTTCTTGATTTCATCCATTCTAAACTTCTTTAGAATTTTGTCCAGGTATGTACTCTGTGAAATCCCTATTAAGCGTCTTGATCTATCTCTATAAATCTTGATGCCTAAAGTGTATGCTGCTTCGCTGATACGTCTCAAACGTATCTATAATTTCTTATGTTCCATGCTAGTTTTATGACAATACCTACATGTTTTATTCATACTTTATATCGTTTTGATGCATTTTCCGAACTAACCTATTAACAAGATGCCGAAGTGTCGCTTCCTGTATTTGTTGTTTTCTGAAATCCTACAAAGGAAATATTCTCTTAATTGACGAAATCAACGCCCAAGATTCTTATTTTTCCGGAAGCTTCCAAGAGCACCGAAGAGGGGCAGAGGGGGCAGGGCCCACCTCACAAGGCGGCGCCCAAGGGTGGGGGCACGCCCTATGGTCTGGCTCACCGGGCTCCCCAGGCTGCCCTTCCGCCTATATAAAGCCTCGTCGAAAACCCTAAAAGAAGAAGCCATGGGACGAGAAAAGTTACGCAGCCGCCGCCATCGCGAAGTCAAGTTCGGGAGAGAATCTGCTCTGCAAACGGCCGGACAGGGAAGCGCCGGAAGCCATCTCCATCGACGCCACCACCATCTTCATGCGTTGTTGTCTCCCATGATAAGGAGGGAGTAGCCCGAAGGGCTCTACGGTAGCTATGTGGTTAATCTCTCATGTACCTCAACTACAATGATCTCATGAATTTCCTTGCATAATTGAGATCCATATGATGAGCTTTGTATCACTATTAATCTATGTGTTACTCTAGTGATGTTATTAAAGTAGTCTATTCCTCCTTCATGATGTAATGGTGACAGTGTGTGCATCATGTAGTTCTTGGCGTGGGTTATGATTGTAATCTCTTGTAGATTATGGAGTTAACTATTACTATGATAGTATTGATGTGATCTATTCCCCTTTCATAGTGTAATGGTGACAGTGTGTATGCTATGTTAGTACTCGGTCTAAATTGCAAAGATCTATTGTGCTCTAAAGGTTACTTAAATATGAAATCCGAATGTTGTGGCGCTTGTTAACTCCGGCTTGAGGGAGCTCTTGTAGCCCTACACAATGAATGGTGTTTGTTATCAAACAAGAGTATATGTAGCACAAGTGAGGAGAAGTTATTTATTTATTATGTGATCAATGTTGAGAGTGTCCACTAGTGAAATTATGATCCCTAAGCCTTGTTTCCAATACTGCAAACACCGCTTACTTACTATTCTAATGCATGTTTACTCGCTGCCATATTTATTTCAGATTGTTATTACCACTCATATTCATCTATACCACCTGCGTTTTAATATCTCTTCGCCGAACTAGCACCCATACATCCGACAAGTGTATTAGGTGTTGGGGACACAAGAGACTTCTTGTATCTTAATTGCATGGTTGCTTGAGAGGACTATCTTTGACCTCTACCTCCCCGAGTTCGATAAACCTTGGGTGATTCACTTAAGGGAAACTTGTGCTGTTCTACAAACCTCTGCTCTTTGAGGCCCAACACTGCCTACAAGAATAGAAGCACACGAAGACATCAAGCTATTTTCCGGGGAGGTAAGTAAAGGTATTCACATCCTCCGACTACTAAGCTATTTCCTGTTGCTTTGTGTGAGTGCTCGAAGCTATTTCTTAGATCTGCAATTAAATCTTTTGTTTCTTGTTCACTAGTTAGGCATATTGGCCAATGAAGTGAGATTTAATCTATTTCTGTTAAGACATAAATTGTGTTGCAAAATTGAAAAACCTATGGAACCTTATTTGCATGCTAGTAGCAATGTTATTAGTATGAACACCATTGTTGATAATGCTATGGAAGAATTTAAGCTTGGGGAAGCTGGTTTTGATGAGCATGATATTTTTAGTCCCCCAAGCATGGAGAGAAAATTTACTTTGATGATACTTTACCTCCTATATATGATGATTACAATGATGACTATCATCCACCTACTATTGAGGAGAAAATTAATTATGATTATACTATGCCTCCTATATTTGATGATTATGGTGATAATGATAGCTACTTTGTTGAATTTGCTCCCACTACAATTAATAAGAATGACTATGCTGTTGGAGATATGCCCAAGAGGCAATAATAAATTAGTTATTGTTATATCTTATTGTTTATGATAAATGTTTGCATACCATGCTATAATTGTATTAACCGAACATTGATACATGTGTGTTATGTAAACAACAAGGAGTCCCTAGTAAGCTCCTTGTATAACTAGCTTGTTGATTAATGATGATCATGGTTTCGTGATCATGAACATTGATGTTATTAATAACAAAGTTGTGTCATTAGGTGAATGATATAATGGACACACACCCAAATGAGCGTAGCATAAGATCAAGTCATTAAGTTCAATTTGCTATAAGCTCGATACATAGTTGCCTTAGTCCTTCGACCATGAGATCATGTAAATCACTTACACCGGATGGGTACTTTGATTACATCAAACGCCATTGCGTAAATGGGTGGTTATAAAGATGGGATTAAGTATTCGGAAAGTGTGAGTTGAGGCATATGGATCAATAGTGGAATTTGTCCATCCTGATGACGGATAGATATACTCTGGGCCCTCTCGATGGAATGTTATCTGATTAGCTTGCAAGCATATGAATGGTTCATAAGAGATCACATACCATGGTACGAGTAAAGAGTACTTGTCGGAACGAGGTTGAACAAGGTATGGAGATACCGAGGATCAAACCTCGACAAGTAAAATATCGCGAGACAAAGGGAATTGGCATCGTATGTAAATGGTTCAATCGATCACTAAGTCATCGTTGAATATGTGGAGCCATTATGGATCTCCAGATCCCGCTATTGGTTATTGCTCGAGAGGAGTCTCGACCATGTTCGCATAGTTCACGAACCGTAGGGTGACGCGCTTAAGGTTCGATATAGTAGATTCGGAATATGAGATGGAGACCGAATGTTGTTTGAGTCTCGATGGGATCCAAGACATCACGAGGAGGACCGGAATTGTTCCGGAAGAATTTGCTGTTTTGTATTTCAAGAAAAGTTGTTCGGGAAATATTCTCGGAATTGGACGAAACAAAACAAGGTTCTTATTTTTCTCATTACGTGATTGACCAAAGGGAGACTAGAAAGGTTTGGTGGGGCCACACAACAGTTTGAATCCGATTGCGCTGGAAATTGTGTGGGCCCCCCCGCGCCGCCCTAGATGGGTTTTGTGAAACTCTAACCCTACCTCCCGACTATAGAGGGATGGTTTGGCCAGCCAAAGCTTCCGTACGAACCCTAATTTGCCACCTCTCCTCCCTCCTTATCCTCCTGGGCGAAACCCTCCAGAATTCTTCTCCACCACCACCACGCCGTTGTGCTGCTGGGATTCCGTGGAGATCTACCACACCTGCTGCCCACTGGAACGGGAGAGGAAGGGCTTCATCGACACCTACGCGCGACCGAGTACGGAAGTGCTGCCGGATTGCAGCACTGGGGATGATCGTCTACACCAACAACGAGATCTAATCTCGTAGGCTTTGGAAATCTTCGAGGTTAGTCTCATATCAATCTCGTTGCTTCGATCTTCTAGATTAGATCTTGGATCATAGATTAGATCTTGGATTTATTCGTCTTGCGGTAGGAAAATTTTGTTTTCTATGCTACTAACCCCATCGTGTAAAGCCATGTCTATGCATAGATCCGTTGCACGAGTAGAACACACAGTTTTGTGGGCGTTGATGCTTTTGTTGCTTTAGTTTGTGTACTTTGCATCTTGCGGGATGGTGGGATGAAGCGCCCCGGGCTAACTTTACATGACCGCGTCTCATGCGAGTTGCTCCACGCTTGACATGCAACTTGTATTACATAAGTGGCTTTGCGGGTGTCTCGTCTCTCCCACCAGTGAAGATTACAACTTGCACTTTCTATTGTCAACACTAGTATCACCGTTGTGGTTCATGTCGTAGGTAAATTGGATCTTACTCGAAAACCCTAAACCACGTAAAATATGCAAACCAAATTAGAGGCGTCTAACTTGTTTTTGCGGGTTTGGTGATGTGATATGGCCATGATGTGATGATTATTATATTTGATGTATGAGATGTTCATTATTGTATTATGGCAACCGGCAGGAGCCTAATGGTTGTCTTTAAATTTGTTAAGACCTATGTGTCTATTCATCATGTAATAGCGTTATTTCAAGTAGTTGTTATAGTAGCTATAAGTGATGGACAACCATGAAGCGGCGCCATGGAGCAATGCTGGTGATGATGGAGATCATGCTCGTGTGCTTTGGAGATGGAGATCAAAAGTACAAGAAGAAAGGCCATATCATATCACATATTATGAATTGCATGTGATGTTAATCCTTTATGCATCTTATCTTGCTTAGATTGCAACAGTAGCATTGTAAGATGATCCCTCACATTAATATCAAGATAATAAAGTCTTCTCCCTCGTATGCACCGTTGCTACATGTCGTTGCGAAGATCTCGTGATGATCGGATGATAACCTCGTTCACATACAACGGGTGTAAGCCATGTTTGCACACGCGGAATACTTGGCTTGCTTGACGAGCCTAGCATGTACAGACATGGCTCGGAACAACGGAAACCGAAAGGTTGAACCCGAGTCAT
Source organism: Lolium multiflorum (assembly GCA_030979885.1). Lineage (NCBI taxonomy): Eukaryota > Viridiplantae > Streptophyta > Magnoliopsida > Poales > Poaceae > Lolium > Lolium multiflorum. The sequence goes on from JAUUTY010000268.1 coordinate 22,008, forward strand.
ATGGATGATATAATCAACATGTTGATGTTCACCATTGAAGCTACATCATCTCACGTGATGATCGGTTTTGGTGTAGTGGATGTGGATCGTGTGCCACTTAACAACTATGAGGGATGTTTTATTATGGGAGTTCATTAGTAATTAGATTAAAAAATGAACTAATTATCATGAACATAGTCTGAATAGTATTTTGAATTAAATTTGTAGAATTGGGATCCGTTATCTACCATGCGCTAGTCTTGTAATTGAGATAGAAATACTGTTAAGTCTGACAAGTAACTCTACGGACTGGTATCGTATTGTTAAAGAATCAAGAAATGATTAAGTCCTATTGCAAACTTTTAGTAAACCTCTCATTAATGATTCAAAGAACAATGGTTTCAATTAGTACCTGAATCATCTTGCCTCCGTGAAACTTGAAGTTCAAATCTGCTTGAAAAGTAAGGAGCTGGAAATTTTGTTTTCAGAAATAAGCAAGGTATGAGATATATGTGATATCTAAGACCTTATTGCAAGATGATAGAATATAATCTAGTGAGACTACATAAACTCATAAGTTTTATGGGAATGTACGAAGGTTGAAGACGTCAGGCGTCCCAATCTTCCAACTAGTTGGGCACTAACGATATTCGCATATCCATGAAGTGATCGTCATGCACCGCTATAAGACTCGCGTTTCAAGCATCACGTGATGATCGTTATAGATTCTACTGCAGCATACAATGGGTGTGCTTTATTTGCACATGCAAATACTAAGGTTAAACTTTACGAGCCTAGCATGTACAGACATGGTCTCAGAAAGTTGTCATGTTATGATGGATAAAATTATGAGTGAAATTGTTCATCATATTAAAGAGTTACTAATAGTAAAATCTCGAACACTTGTCATATGATGATCAACTTCAAAGTAAGAACCTCAAGGTTATTGGTATTTGACCAATGGACTTAGAAGTTATTGAAAGTGAAGTGTTTTCTGGGAATGAGGAAAACTAAAAGAGAAACTACAAAAGATATTTTGGCAGAAAGAAAGAAAAGACTAGAAAGTCTAGCTCAAGTGTATATAGATGATATACATGTTATGGATGTATTCCTTGCTTGGTCACATAATAAAATTCTTGGGTATTTGTACCAGATTGGTTGGTATGAGATGTCATACAATATAACGCAATACAAGAATACAATGGCCTAAGTGACTGAAAAGGAATGTGATAGGAATGCACTGGAACAAAAAATAAAGTGTTATTATGTTCGTCCGTTGGCATTCTGTCTAGCCATTCAGATTTATAATAAAGAGCTTTATAATTGTTGTTGTTCTGGTAAATGAAAACAATGAGTTGTTCAAATTGTAACAACATTCCATGTACGATGGATAAGTTATTATAAATCTTTATGGTGAAGCACACATACATAACATCGACGCTAAAATGCCATAAGGCAAATGATATGAATTCCACTCATTAGTGGAACCGCCATTTAGGTCATGTTAGAAAGGAACGGATGAAGGAACTCCATTTGAATGGATTTTGGAGTCATATGATTTTTGAATCATTTGGCGCTCAAATCTCTTCTAAAGAGAATGACTTAAATACCATTCATAGGCCAAGAGTTGAACGGGAGTTAACTTAGTGGAAACATACATGATGATGTATATGGTTCATTAGGCATAGTTAGCGGGAGATTCTTTTACTTCATGAAAACTTCTAACAATGAATTGAGTATATATATGTTGATATATTCGATAAGGGACAAGTTTGAAAAACATTTGAATGGATTCAGATAAGTTTCAGCATGAAGTGAAAATCATCGTAATAGAAAAGTCAAATATCTATGATTGGATCATGGTGGAAATATTTGAATTACGAGTTTTAGCGAACATCTAAGAGATTTATGAAATTGTTCTACAACTCACATTTCTTGGAGTATCATAATGATGATGGAGTATCCAAGAGACGTATCCAAACCTGTTGGATTGATGATGAGATAAAATAAAATGACGCCATTATACTTTTGTGGATTATGCTTTAGAGACTACCGCTTTACAATAGAGCATCATCATGATCCATTGAAATGACACCATACGAGTTATGGGTATAAACCCTAATAGTCCTTTCTTAAATTTTGGTATGCATAGCATAAGTAAATGAGTTTACAACCAAAATCGGATAAATGTCTTTGTTGATTATCCCATGAAATTGATTGGGAATTCTTAATATGAAGTCAAAGACAAAAGTGTTTGTCGATGTTTTTACTTATTTCAAAGAAATTGTTTCTAGTTAACTATTTGAGTGGGAGGACAATGGAACTTGATAAGGTTTATGAACTGAGCATGATGATCGAGTAGCGCAACATCGAAATGGTTCCGAAGCACTCGAAGATCATGGCTCCATGTCTACAAAGTGTTATAGTCATGAGATCAAACATTGGAACTTGTAGATGTGGTTTATTTTGTGGTCAAATAAATGATTTGTGGACAAAGGATTGTTTTTGAACAATGATAAACCAACTATATACAAAGAAGTTATGATGGGCCTGACTCCATTAAAATGGCTATGGCCATGAAATCCAAGATAGGAGAATACTTTTGAAAGTAAATGGATCTATAAAGAGATGGACTTGGATGGAATATCCTTAAAGAAGCTTGACTTATCGGAAAGCACTTACGAAAAGTTCAAAGAGTTGACTACGATAAGATTAGATCTTCCGTGGCAATACTTATAGTCTATGTGGATTATTCTAGTAATCGCTACATATTTCTTTTATGAGATATGATATTAGGATGGCAGAAATAATTCCTTACCAAGTGTGTATGAAGGATGTATACTAGATACAACCAAGAGTTTTTGGTCCGTGAATACTAGATAGGTATACAAACTTCAATGGATGAAGTGAGTATTGGGAGTTGGAATCTTCACCGGATGAAATAATCAAAGAGTTTTGATTTCATCATAGACGATAAAGATGCTTGTTTTGCAATGGGTTTGTTTAAGACATATTTATAATATTTTATGTAGACATATATCGTTTTATAAATGTAATTATATAATTGATTTAAAAGGTTTCATTGAGAATTAACATCAATGAAAGGATATGAATTGAAACATATTTAGTGTCAAGATCTATGAAGATAGATAGAACACATAATAAGTTTAAGTACATAGAATAGATATTGAAGTAGTTCAATATAGAAGTATTAAGAAGGTGTTCTTTTCATGTGAAGGTTTAACAAGACTTGAGTGTATTTGACACTCGATGAATACACATGAGTGATTTTAGATCACGAATAATATGTACGAAATCACCTGTGCTCTAAAGTGTTACGAGCATATACTAGAATGATTCATGTAATGATCATTGGACAACAAAGAATAATATGAGTGCTGAAGAACCAATATATATATAGTTTTTAGGGGGTGACAACAAATCGCTGTAAGGTGCACCGATATTAGTTTGGTCACATATAAAAATAAAATTTCAATCTCAATTAGACTAAGTGTTGTTTATAAGGTAGCACAATGAGCTAGAAGAAGTCTTAGATTTAGATCAGTTCTAAATATTGTGATTGATTCTACAAACGAAGGCAAAAGTATGTCATTTTTTGACAATGACTGAGGATGTTAAGTCAAGGAGTTCTTTGAGAACTTGGTGTAGTTCACGATAAGTGCTTTAACTTTTATTGCATATGACAATATTAGTGGACTTATTTCAGACCGCGGAATTAAGGTTCCACAGAGGACTAAGCATATATAGTACTTTTAATTTATTTGGAAAAAGTGATGCGTTGACGCAAATGAATTGTAAAATACATACGTTTCGAGCGTATTATCCGTTGACTCAAACCTCCCGTGGAGAAACACATAAGCACTGCCGCTAAGGTATTATCTACAAATGTTAACTAGATTATTGACCAAGTGATGCGAGACCTGTTGGAGATATGCCCAAGAGGCAATAATAAATTAGTTATTGTTATATCTTATTGTTCATGATAAATGTTTGCATACCATGCTATAATTGTATTAACCGAAACATTGATACATGTGTGTTATGTAAACAACAATGAGTCCCTAGTAAGCCTCTTATAACTAGCTTGTTGATTAATGGATGATCATGGTTTGTGATCATGAACATTGATGTTATTAATAACAAGGTTATGTCATTAGGTGAATGATATAATGGACACACACCCAAATGAGCGTAGCATAAGATCAAGTCATTAAGTTCAATTTGCTATAAGCTTTCGATACATAGTTGCCTTAGTCCTCAAACATGAGATCATGTAAATCACTTACACGGGCATATTACATCAAACGTCATTGCGTAAATGGGTGGTTATAAAGATGGGATTAAGTATTCAGAAAGTGAGTTGAGGCATATGGATCAATAGTGGAATTTGTCCATCCGATGACGATAGATATACTCTGGGCCCTCTTGTGTTATCCTGATTAGCTTGCAAGCATATGAATGGTTCATAAGAGATCACATACCACGAATGAGTAAAGAGTACTTGTCGTGACCGGTTTAACAAGGTAAGAGATAACGACATCAAACCTCGGACAAGTAAAATATCGCGAGACAAAGGGAATTGGCATCGTATGTAAATGGTTAAATCGATCACTAAGTCATCGTTGAATATGTGGGAGCATTATGGATCTCCAGATCCCGCTATTGGTTATTGCTCTAGAGGAGTCTCACCATCTGAGAATCACTAAACCTAGGGTGACGCATAAGTTCGATGTCACATAAGTAGATTCGGAATATGAGATGGAGACCGAATGTTGTTCGAGTCTCTGATGGGATCCAAGACATCACGAGGAGGACCGGAATTGTTCTGGAAGAATTCTGCTGTTTTGTATTTCAAAAAAGTTGTTCAGAAATATTCTCTGAATGGACGAAACAAAATGTGGTTCTTATTTTTCACACGAGACGAGTCCAAAGGGAGACGGAGAAAGGCCGGGGTGGCCACACAACACCTCCTGGGTCCCACCTGAGCCGCATTATTATGGGTCCCACTAGGCGTCGGCCCTAGATGGGTTTTGTGAAACCCTAACCCTACCTCTATATATAGAGGGATGGTTTGGCCGGCCAAAGCTGCTCCGACGCAACCCTAATTTGCCACCTCTCCTCCTTCCCGTTTCTCCTGCTCGGTTCCTACAGCCTTCTTCTCCACCACCACCACCATGCCGCTTGTTGGGGATTCCGTGGAGATCTACCACACCTCCGCTCTGCCCGCTGAACGGGAGAGGAAGGGGCTTCATCGACATCGTACGCGCTGACTGAGTACGGAAGTGTCGCGGATTGCACTGGGATGATCGTCTACACCACAACGAGATCTAATCTCGTAGGCTTTGGAAATCTTCGAGGGTTAGTCTCATATCAATCTCGTTGCTCCGATCTTGTAGATTAGATCTTGGGTGTTCTATAGATTAGATCTTGGATTTATTCGTCTTGCGGTAGGAAAATTTTTGTTTTCTATGCTACGAACCCCATCATATGCTTATGTTGGGAGTAGTAATTATTTTATGCATGTGAATAAGAATGCTTCATGTGATAGTTATATTGTTGAGTTTGTTCATGATGCTACTGGAAATTATTATGAGGGAGGAAAATATGGTGGTAGAAATTTTCATGTTACTAAACACACCCTACATGTTGAAAATCTTGAAGTTACACGTTTTCTTCCTATGCTTGTCACTTGTTCTTCATGAATTTGTTTATTTTTACAAGATTCCTTTTCATAGGAAGTGGGTTAGACTTAAAAGTGTTTCTTATTTGCTTTGATGCTCTTTTTGCTTCAACTCTTATTTCTTGCGAGTGCATCATTAAAATTCATTGAGCCCATCTTAATGGCTATAGAAGAGCACTTCTTGGGAGATAACCCATGTGTTTATTTTACTACAGCAATTTTTGTTTTATATTTGTGTCTTGGAAGTTGTTACTGTAGCAACCTCTCCTTATCTTTATTTTATTGCATTGTTGTGCCAAGTAAGTCTCTAATAGAAAGTTGATGCTAGATTTGATTGTCACAGAAACAGATTTGTTTGTTCGTCACGAATTTTATAGATCTATAGAAGAATCAAAAAAATCTGCCAATTTACGTGCGTGATCCTCATATATGTACGCAACTTTCATTAGTTTTGAGCTTTTCCATCTGAGTTTGGTGCCTCTAAAAATTCGTCTTTACGGACTGTTTATTTTTGATTCTCCTTTTATTTCGCATTGCCTCTTTTACTGTGTTTGATTGGATATCTTTGCTCCATTAACTTCCAGTAGCTTTGGGCAATGTCCAGAAGTGTTAAGAATGATTATGTCATCTCTGAACATGTGAATTTTTTATTATGCACTAACCCTCTAATGAGTTTGTTTTAAGTTTGGTGTGGAGGAAGTTTTCAGGGTCAAGAGGAGGATGATATACTATGATCAAGAAGAGTGAAAAGTCTAAGCTTGAGGATGCCCCGTGGTTCATCCCTGCATATTTCAAGAAGACTCAAGCATTTAAGCTTGGGATGCCCAAGGCATCCTCTTCATCGACAACTTATCAGTCACTTCTAGTGAAACTATATTTTTATTCCGTCACATCTTATGAACTTTACTTGGAGCGTTGTGTGCTTTTATTTTCGTTTGTTATCTAGTTCTCTGAATAAATTGGATCATACCTTGTGTGGAGAGAGACACGCTCCGCTTTTTCATATGAACACTAGTGTTCTTCGCTTTTTTTAATGTTCAATGGCGAAAGTTGATCGCTTCACCTATTGTTATTTTGTTGGAAACAGAAAATGCTTCATGTGGTAATTGGTATAATGTCTTGAATAATTTGATACTTGGCAATTGTTGTGCTCAAATAGATCATGTTTAAGCTCTTGCATCATGTACTTTGTGCTACTAATGAAGAAGAACGTAGAGCTTGTTGAAATTTGGTTTGCATGATTGGTCTCTCTAAGGTCTAGATATTTTCTGGTGAAGTGTTTGAACAACAAGGAAGGCAGTGTAAGAGTCTTATAATGCTTGCAATATGTTCTTATGTAAGTTTTGTTGTACCGGTTCATACTTGTGTTTGCTTCAAACAACCTTGCAAGCCTAGCCTTGTATTGAGAGGAATTCTTCTCGTGCATCCAAAATCTTTGAGCCAAAAACTATGCCATTTGTGTCCACCATACCTACCTACTACATGGTATTTTTCTGCCATTCCAAAGTAAATTGCTTGAGTGCTACCTTTAAAATTCCATTCTTTGTGTTTGCAATATATAGCTCATGGGAAAAAATAGCTTAAAAACTATTGTGGTATTGAATATGTACTTATGTATCTTATTTCTTATAAGTTGCTTGTTGAGCGATAACCATGTTCCTGGGGACGCCATCAACTATTTCACCTTTGTTGAATATCATGTGAGTTGCTATGCATGTTCGTCTTGTCTGAAGTAAGGTGATTTATCATGATCAAATGGTTTGAGTATGCATATTGTTAGAGAAGAACATTGGGCCGCTAACTAAAGCCATGATCCATGGTGGAAGTTTCGGTTGGACAACAATCCTCAATCTCTTATGAGAATATTATCGGTTGTTGAATGCTTATGCATTAAAGAGGAGTCCATTATCGTTGTCTATGTTGTCCGTATGGATGTCTAAGTTGAGAATAATCAAAAAGAAATCCAGCGAGCCTCTTAGACTTTTACAGGCGGCATAGAGGTACCTTTGTGACACTTGGTTGAAACATGTTATGCAATGATAATCCATGTAAATCCAAGCTAATTAGGACAAGGTGCGCAGCATATTGGTATACTATGCATGAGGCTTGCAACTTATAGGATATCTTATACATAAAACATATGCTTTATTACTACCGTTGACAAAATTGTTTCTTGTTTTCAAAATAAAAGCTCTAGCACAAATATAGCAATCCAATGCTTCCCTCTTTGAAGAGCCATTCTTCTACTTTTATGTTGAGTCAGTTTACCCACTTCTTTCTATCTTAGAAGCAAACACTTTGTCAACTGTGCATTGATTCCTACATACTTGCTTATTTGCATTCATCATATTACTTTGTGTTGACAATTATCCATGAGATATGCATGTTGAAAGTTGAAAGCAACTGCTGAAACTTATATCTTCCTTTGTGTTGCTTCAATGCCTTTACTTTGAATTTATTGCTTGATGAGTTAACTCCTATGCAAGACTTATTGATGCTTGTCTTGAAAGTACTATTCATGAAAAGTCTTTGTTATATGATTCAGTTGTTTAATCATCATCTTTACCATTGCTTTGAATCACTTCATTCACTTCATATGCTTTACAATAGTATTGATCAAGATTATGTTGGTAGCATGTCACTTAAGAAATTATCCTTGTTATCGTTTACCTACTCGAGGGCGAGTAGGAACTAAACTTGGGGATGCTTGATACGTCTCAAACGTATCTATAATTTCTTATGTTCCATGCTAGTTTTATGACAATACCTACATGTTTTATTCATACTTTATATCATTTTGATGCATTTTCCAAAACTAACCTATTAACAAGATGCAGTGCCGTTCCTTGTTGCTTTTGGTTTGAAATCCTACAAAGAAAATATTCTCATTGGAATCAACGCCCATCTTATTTTCCTAAGCTTCCCAGCACCGAAGAGGGCAGAGGGGGAGGCCCCACCACAAGCGGCGCGGCTGGGGGGCACGCCCATGGTGTGGCTCCACCAGGACTCCCCGAGGTTGCCCTCCCCTATATAAAGCCTCCGTCAAAAAACCCTAAGAAGAAGCCACGGGACGAGAAAAGCGACCACGCCATCGTGGTCAAGTCGGGGACGGAGTCTCTGTCGGGCGCCGCCGGACGGGGAGTGCCGGAAGCCATCTCCATCACGCGCACCGCCATCTTCATCGTCGCTTTGTCTCATGATGAGGAGGAGGAGTAGTTTTCCCAGGGCTCTACCGGTAGTTATGTGGTTAATCTCTCTCTCATGTACCCCAATACAATGATCTCATGAATTGCCTTGCATAATTGAGATCCATATGATGAGCTTTGTATCACTATTAATCTATGTGTTACTGTTATTAAAGTAGTCTATTCCTCCTTCATGATGTAATGGTGACAATGTGTGCATCATGTAGTTATTGCGTAGGTTATGATTGTAATCTCTTGTAGATTATGGAGTTAACTATTACTATGATAGTATTGATGTGATCTATTCCCCCTTTCATAGTGTAATGGTGACAATGTGTATGCTATGTTAGTACTCGGTCTAAATTGCAAAGATCTATTATGCTCTAAAGGTTAATTAAATATGAATTCCGAATGTTGTGGCGCATGTTAACTCCGGAGGGAGCTCTTGTAGCCCTACACAATGAATGGTGTTTGTTATCATCAAAGAGTATATGTAGCACAAGTGAGGAGAAGTTATTTATTTATTATGTGATCAATGTTGAGAGTGTCCACTAGTGAAGTAGGATCCTAGGCCTTGTTTCCATGCAAACACCGCTTACTTCTTCGTTCTATTGCATGTTTACTGCTGCCATATTTATTTCAGATTGTTATTACCACTCATATTCATCTATACCACTGCTTTAATATCTCTTCGCGGAACTAGTGCGCCTATACATCTGACAAATGTATTAGGTGTGTTGGGGACACAAGAGACTTCTTGTATCTTAATTGCGGTTGCTTGAGAGGACTATCTTTGACCTCTACCTGAGTTCGATAACCTTGGGTGATTCACTTAAGGGAAACTTGCTGCTGTTCTACAAACCTCTGCTCTTGGAGGCCCAACACTGTCTACAAGAATAGAAGCACACGTAGACATCATTCGCCAAGGTCTTTCATTTGATTTTTTTTTTCAAATAGCCTTTGACACTACTAAGAAGTTCTATATCATTCCCAATCAACAATATGTCATCCATATACAGTATCAGAAATGCTACAGAGCTCCCATTCACTTTCTTGTAAATTCGAACTTCTCCAAAAATTTGTATAAATCCAAAGTCTTTGATCACCTTATCAAAGCGTCGGTTCCAACTCCGGGATGCTTGCTTCAGTCCATAAATGGAGCGCTGAAGTTTGCATACCTTGTCAGCACCTTTAGGATCGACAAAACCTTTGGGTTGTACCATATACGACTCTTTCTCAATGTCACCATTAAGGAACGCGTTTTGACATCTATCTGCCAAATTTCATGATCGAAAAATGCAGCGATTGCTAACGAAATCCTCATAGACTCACTACAAGAAATATGTTGACTAATGACCCTAGGTATTGGTCGTAGAAAAGGTCTTAGTTGTCCTTTTATGACATTTTTTTTACCAAAAACAGTAGGTCACATACCGAGGGCCAGTAATGACAACTCACGACCTTTTTATTGAATTAGTCATGGATTTCTACGAACAAACAGAAGGTCATGGATCTATGACCAAACATTTTGGTCACGGCCTATCTACCGTGTCCACATCAGCAAGCCTACGTGGCAGATTTTTGTGGCCAAATCATCTCTATAATGTTTCCGGTTAATACAATTATAACATGAGATGCAAATATTTATCATAAACACAAAGATATAATAATAATCATTTTATTATTTTCTCTTGGGCATATCTTCAACAACAACATCCTCCACTCTCATCTAAGTCGGTTCCATTCATCTCCGATGGCCTTAGTTAGATTCCAAGATTAAAACTCACAATTCAAAAAGCATAAAATTTTAGCACACATGTTAAAACCTTATCAATATGACCTGGAGGGACGAAGCTAGCACATAAGTTAAAACCCAATACTGTAATTTTTTGGTTATAGCCTTAATAAGCGTCGTTTATGGTGACACGTCATGACGATAGAGATGGTGTGAAATGCTAGCGTTCCAGCTCAGTGTGTAGTTCGAACGTATGATGCGAACTAAAAAGAAAATTAGAAAGAAGTGCTTTAGCGAAAACGAGAGATCGATGATGACAGGATCGACAGCTCACGAGCTGAGCTAGTTTGTCCTCATGCAAAACCCATGTTCTCCGTTGCTAGCGTGAGATGATGACGTACACTCTCCATTCTGAAACGGACCTCCAAAAGCACATCGATCACGTACCATATTTGATTGTTTTCAGCTTGCTGCCGTGCTTGGACTGGAGGACGTGGTGGACGGCAACATGGAAAGTTGTGGCGAGAGGATTCTGGATCCGGACACACATCGCATTCTAGCTACGATTTGCATCCAGGTCCATGGATAATGACAAGGAGGCCCATGAAGAATGTGAAATTAAATATGGACCCTTGTGAGCTTAGGCTTGCCCGTGCAGCCATGATGCGTCATCGTCGAAGGCAAGCCTCGCGATATGCATGACCCTTTCCCAAGCCGATGTACTGAAGTGCATGAATGATGGACTAGTTGCAAGGAAGAGCCTGAATGTGTCTCCTGATTCTAGAACGAAGTCATATTGCAGATTTGCAGGTGCATTTTGCTCTCGTCAATATAATACTACCCCTGCTTCATACTACTCCGCATATCACGTTTAGCCAAAGTCACGTATGCAATGTTTGCCCAACTATATATGATAAAATATTAGCATATATAATATTAAATAAATGTAATGTAAAAGTACAATATTTCATTGCAGTTCTAATAATATTCATTTGATTTTTGTATATACTTGTACTTTTAGTCCATGAGTGGTCAAATTTTATAATGTTTAATTCTTTTTATGAAAGATAGGTGTTGGTAAACATATCAGTTTCATGGAAGAAGAGGCCAAACGGATAAATTACAACGCGGTCGACACAGATGCCGAGAACGCAGAGTTCACGCTGTCAGTAGGACAACATGAGACTAGGGCAACTACTCGCTCAACCTCCACCCTTCCACAAGAGTTAAACTAGGCCTAAACCACTTGTCACTCTCTACAACTTGCTAAGGACTACAGCGGGCACCGCTCCCTCGAAGACAACATCGTTGCATTGTAGCAACATGCACTAGCAGACTAAAGCTATAACAGTCAAAAAATCGCGGACCGCGTTCCTCTCAACACGCTAATTGTTCGTGAGTCTATGAACCCTATATGCAGGGTAATATTAAACAGATAAAGTAATAACATAAAAATATAAAAATATTTTCCTAGTAAGGTGATTGCCCCTAGCCCTAGGGTTGCAGTTCTCTCACTGTCAACTTGCACATCATGTCTGATCTCGGGATCAGATAGCCCCAGAGCAAACGCCAATTCGGAGTAGAGTATCAAAGTCGGGAGCAACGCACAGACTGCCACACGGGCATCATGTGGCAGGTGAGATCCAACGTAGAAAACCCATCAGAACATGACAAAGGATGGCCGGCCCATCACACCACTCCATGGCTGGCAGCTGGAACCCACACCGGACAGACCCCTCTGTCCCCACTTGTCAGTGACACATCCGACCGAGCATAAAGGCAAGCACGACGCCACGACGTCTCTAGGCCACTCGCCGGCCAGTGTAACGAAGCGGGCCGGAAACGGGGAGTGGCAGACATGCGCATAGCCCCCTGCTTTGCATAAATATTGCGGAAGCACCCCTGCGCGAGTGGAAGAAGTAGATACAGTACACTCGTACTGGAGCAGTCGAGAACAAGAACAGAGATTGGTCAGTAGACAGTACCTCCTCTGTTTTCTCGGACGGGCCCCTCCCTCCTCCCTCCCGGCCGGACGAGATGCTGCCGTGGGCGACGGCGGCGGAGGCGGAGGCGGCGCTGGGCCGCGCCATGACGGCCACGGAGGCGCTGTGGTTCCGGCTCACGGCGGCCACGCCCGACTACTACCTCTACTGCCTCAACATCCTCTTCCTCCTCGTCGTCTTCACCCTCGCGCCGCTCCCCGTCGCGCTCCTCGAGCTCCGCGCGCCGCGGGCCGTGCAGCCCTACAAGCTGCAGCCGCGGGTGCGCCTCACGCGCGCCGAGTTCCTCAGGTGCTACCGCGACGTCATGCGCATCTTCTTCCTCGTCATCGGACCGCTCCAGCTCATGTCCTACCCCGCCGTCAAGGTCCGTTCCGCCGCCGCCCGGTTCTTTCCACTCGACTCTTGTTCTCGTGAATGAATGAATCCGCGCAATGCGTCCGGAGATTTGGGCAGGTCCGGCGGCAGATTCCGTGCCATGTCTTCCGCTTGCAAGTTCGAATTTGGATTGATCTACCTGTTCCTGGCGTGCTAATCTAAGGAGTTTGTGATCTGGGCTCTGCTCCGAAACAGAATCCGCATTTCAAAGATTTACCTTATTTTTCACGCGCATCGGTGGCTGTAAAAAGAAAAAGACTGACTGAACCTTTCGCTTTTGCAAAACTGATCCTCTGTAATCGCTGCAGATGGTGGGAATCCACACGGGGCTGCCGCTGCCGTCGCTGGGGGAGATAGGCGCGCAGCTGCTGGTCTACTTCCTGGTCGAGGACTACCTCAACTACTGGCTGCACCGGCTGCTGCACGGGGAGTGGGGCTACCAGAAGATCCACCGCATCCACCACGAGTACACGGCGCCCATCGGCTTCGCGGCGCCGTACGCGCATTGGGCAGAGGTGCTCATACTCGGCATCCCCTCCTTTACTGGCCCAGCCATTGCGCCAGGCCACATGATTACACTCTGGCTCTGGATTATGCTTCGTCAGATGGAGGCCATCGAGACCCATAGTGGGTAAGGACTCTGCATACATAGCTTCCTCTCTTCAGCATTATTATTTCTAAAAGAATGTGCTGTTTTCATGTATATTGCGATTGCACTTTGCTGCTAGTGATGGATTGATTTGTTGTAAATGGGAGTGGTGGGCGATTGAGATGTTTACCTGCCTGACACGGGGATAGCTAAATTTGTTGGTACTAAATAGTGGTATTTGTGGAAGGGTGGAGGGGCTACACAGGCCTACTTAAATTGAGATAGTCTTGATTAGAACAACTGTAGCTGACAGCTGACCTGAAGGTTTTCTTATAGCATTATAAAAGTCATAGCTTTTAGTTAGAGGAGTCGTAGCTGGCTGCTAATTCAGTTATTTGAAAGAACAAGGTAATGAAGGAACCAAAAAAATATTCAACATCGCCTGCTACTCTTAGTAGGACAGAAATTTAACATCAGAGTCTATTTTTTTTTTAGTTTTTCGCAGCTGTTGTTTCAGTTCATGTGGCCTGACTGGATAATTCCAGCAAAAAATAGCTTTGGTTTCTTAATTACAGTTTCCCTGTGCTAAGGGAAAAAAAGGATATAAACTACAGATCTTGAATGCACAATAGCTGTGAAATCAAAATAATAATACTAATGTGTGAACAGCTAAGCTAGACCTTGTTTTGTTCTAGAGAATAGCTGTCCCATGACTGCACCACAAGACATTTCTGAACTTTTACCTTGTCGTTCTGCAGCTTTGATTTCCCATTCAGCCTGACAAAGTATATTCCGTTCTATGGAGGAGCAGAATACCATGATTATCATCACTATGTTGGAGGCCAAAGCCAGAGCAATTTTGCTTCTGTTTTCACGTATTGCGATTACCTATATGGGACTGACAGGGTAAGTCTTTTTTACACAAAGGAACTACTTGAAACATCAGGATGCTTAGATATCTAATGTTGAGTCTTTTGCTCTTTCAGGGTTACAGATTCCATAAGGCTTACCTAGCAAAGGTATTTTGTTTCTCTTCTACCTTTATTTATGCTTGCCTAAATAATAGTATTGATGTTTTCGATTTGCAAAATCGCCACATATGCAAACTAAGCTAGATAGCTGATAATATTTCCTTTTTTTCATTTCTTGCCCCCTCTGAATAAAATAGTTGAAGGACCTGGCGCCAAGTGACGGCGAGAAAGAAGATGCCAACGGGTTCAGTTACACGAAGTTCGATTAGATGGTGCTGCCAAATCAAAATCTGGAATAGATGGTGGCCTAATACTGTGTGCCGCCCTGGTGATCTTGTTCAGTTATGGCGTTATCAAATAGATCTGTTGAGTTAGGTATTTGTAGTGTTCTAATTTGTCTTGTGTTATTATTTTTTGTTTTTCTGCCAGTGTTTGTGAAACATCTCTGGAACTTGTTATGCTGATAAATAATATTTTCCAGATAAGCTTAAGCGAGCTGGCTATCTGCTATGCTCTGGCTTTCAATAATAGAAAGTGTCACAGTGAGCTATCCTGTTCATATCACGGCAATTTCTGTTAAGTTTTGTTAATATTTTTGCAACTTCTAGTTCTTACACCAAGCTTGTCAACCATGGTGATATCTTGAAAATGGTCGTACTAAGCTATGTTGTCTATGGAGTATTTGAAAAAGTTAACAAGTAAGAGCAAAAGACTTGCCATTTTCATTGATAAAGAAGAAGTTTTAGAGTTTTACATTCCCATACTTGGCCAAAAGGCCAAGCCAAAAAACCTAACACCTACTCTCGCGGTATTACATTACTCAAAGCTTTCGCTCCCGCTTGAGTTATAATATCACACTGCATACAAGCGTAAGACAATTCAACATATCAAATTTGAGACAATTCCCTCCATAAAATGTGAAATAACATTTGATAACTCACAACAGTAAGAACATGAACTGTTAGCGCTAAAAATATATAATTTGAACACTTGTCTGATTTATTTCCCAACATAATAGAACAGTTGAATAGCTGGAATCACAATTACAGCTTAAGCTTAAGTGCTTAACACTTGGTATCCACTAACCCAGAAAATAATTATTCATATGGCAGAGAGATCCCAATGTACAATTTTATCTGAAAGAGAACCTGGAAGTCATTTGTTAACGATGAAACTAACAAGATACAGAAACTGGAATACTTAAAATTCGTTGGCATTGAGAAACATGAAGCACACGAAAAATGATGAAGCATAACACACAGGCGAGTAATAGTCATCTGAAACAGCCCTTCAGTAACGGCGCATGGGGAGCCGGTCCAGGAGCCTCTCAGATGGGCACTCGTAAGCCATGTGGCCACGGCCACCACAGTTGTGGCAGATCATGAAGGCACCACCCATGCAGTCACGGCTCATATGGCCAACCTGGTTGCACGCCCGGCAAACCACATCACTGTAGCCGCCACGGAAGGGAGCACTACCAGCACGGAAGGGAGCACCAGCAGCACGGAAGGGAGCATCGCCACCACGAAACATACCATCGCCACCACGGAAGGGAGGAGGCCCACCCCTCTCAATGATCTCATCAGATTTGGGGCACTCGCGGGCCAAATGCCCTGCAACATGACACAGGTTGCAAACAGGCTCATTGGTGCAGTTACGGGCAAGATGGCCGCTCTTCCTACAGTTGTTGCAGGCCTTCTCGTTGGTGCACTCCACTGCAATGTGCCCTGGTTTGTAGCAGTTGTTGCAGAGCTTCACTTCTCCAGGCAGCATTGGCGGAGAAGTGCAATCTTTTGCAATGTGGCCTGATTTGCCACAGTTGCGGCATATCCCTTCATTTGTGCAGCTGTTAGCCATGTGCCCAGGCTCTTTGCAGTTCCAGCAGAGATCTTTGGAGGAACACTCGGCTGCAATATGCCTGCAGAAGTAAAGAAAATAGACTGAGCAATTGTTGCCTCAAGACAGGTGACGAATGTACTATGTATGCTCTCCTGGTCACATGGAAGAATTAACTTATGAGCTATCAACAACTTAATATTCACAATTTATGTACCCTCCGTCCATAAATAGATGTCTTATATTTGTTTAAATTTGGATGAATCTATACACTAAATAGTGTCTATATACATCCAAATTTTAATAAATCTAAGACATCTATTTATGGGCAGAGGTAGTAGTATTGATCAGTTGCATGATGTTTATGATTTACACATGGTTCAAGCTTCAGGTCTCATTATTCATTAACCACCACGTTCTGATGATATATTTGTATCCCACAGTAATAAACTACTCCCTCCGATACATATTAGTTTCCACTAATATAGATGTATCTAGACATATATTAGTTCTAGATACATCCATACTAGTGGCGAGTAATATGAATCGGAGGGAGTATACAAAATGGAACAGTCCTTCTAGAAGAAACTTGCACTAAGAAAATAACATAAGATGCCAATACTATTCACATGGAGTTTCAGACAGTAGCGAGAAACAGCAGGATTACTGAGAATACTAGAGGCATCGGAAAAGTTGCAATAAACAGTTACTGGATAATGGGCATAGTTCTAGATACAATATGGCAAAAGACAGCAGGCTATTGGGAATAGTAATTGGCATGAAAATCACTATGAACAAAATTACAATTAACATATTGCTGGATAGTGGAAGATTTTAACATAAGCTAAGATAGAAGATTATAAATCTGCAGAAGCAAACAACTAATAGTCCTTACCCAGGAAGCCCACAGGTATGGCAGACGGCCACATTTGGACAATCCCTAGCAAAATGCCCTGGACGCTTACAGTTGTTGCACAAATCACTAGCAGACCTGCAGGAAAATAACAGAAATATTTAGAGGATACACTGCTTACCATCATACAAACCAGGACTAAGTGTAAGGCCTCTTCAGGTTGCATTACAGGTGGCCAACGCATATGATTAGGAGAGGAAGCAGTAACATTTGGAGTTAGGATGCCAAATGTTCATCGTGCTTCATTTAAAAATTAAGGCAGCTCAAACCTGCTTGGACCGCGGCGGCTGTCCCTGTCTCTCCGGTACGGTGCGTCACGGTATGAGGTGCGTTCAGTACGCATCCTTCGGTCCCTCCGCGGCGGGCTTCGGCTGCTCATCTTCAACCCTCCTTATAATCTCCTGTCTCCAAGCTCCCACCAAACTGTGACAACTCACAAAATCGACACAACTCACGCCTTTTCTTTCTTCCTTTCTTCCTTCCTTCCTCCCTGTCCACAACAAAACCACAGACCGAAATCCAACTCCATGAGGCCAACAACCATCATCCTTTAGCAAGCACACGGAAATTCCAACAGTAGGCCGCAGGAACTTCCCCTAGTTTCTTCCATCAACGTTCACAACATGCAAACACAGTCCGCGCATCTAAATTTCTCCCAACACGAGATTTTCCTCCCCCCACAAGTCCACAGCACGGCCGGCCAATTTACAACTAAACAAATAGATTTCTTTTACCACCTTACTCTACAAGAGTCCTAAGACCAGTCCAGCACAGATCATCAGCATACGGGCCCTTCGACGACAATTCCCCACATCCCATACTCCTATCGTTATCGTACAGACCCAGCTTCAGCTAAAGAAACCCTAGGGACGGCGACCACGTCGGGTAACAGCAAACAGGTTCGACATCTACTCCAGCAACGTAATCGTGCAGCTTAGAGGAACGAAATCTCGAGGCGAAAACAGACGACTTTTTGCTTACGCAGCGCAAACTAGGGACAGGTGAAATCTAAGAAGGGCTTACCTAGAGTACGGATCTTCAGCAGGAAGGAAGACGAATTAAGCAACTCAACGAGGCCGGCCTCCAGCGATTAGGGCGCCCCGTTGTCACCGGAGAAAAGGCGACGGCGGCGACGACGAGGAAAAGCGGTGGCGACTCGCGAGGTTGGATTGAGATTGGGATTGGGTTGGTCTGAACCCGGAACGAAACAAGGACGGGAAGACGACGCAGATCTAGCCTATAAGAGGGCGCACGTGATTTTGTGGCCGTCCGATCTGTAGTGGACGGCTCATAGAAGACACACCACTCGTACTGACAAGCATGACACGCAGTCATAGAGCATAGATAGAACATGGGTGCATGTAAGCCCATTTTTTGAAAAGTTCCATTTGTGATGTTAAAATATGTTTTAAAAATCGAAACACAAAATAATTTCCCAGATGATCTCAAATATGTGCCCTGGACATGAGTTTCGTGATGAAAAAAAAATTTATTTTGTCTCGGCAAAAAAGTAAAATTTTGCAGGGCTATATAGCAGTATATATGTGACGTATTTTGTCTTTTTTAGGTTCTGAAATAAAAAATTGGTTTCTCCGCGAAAACTTTCTACGCACACATGGAACATGCGTACGTACCCGGTTATTTTTATTTTAGAATTTTTTAACATTTGAAAAATGCATTTCCAACTTGGGTTCACGTGCACCCAGGTTCAAACCGGACTTTTCCGGAGAGATAGTCATATAGATGGACTAAAGGAGTTGAGCTAGAATTATACTTCTTCAAGTTCATATTACTTGCTACTAATATGGATGTTACCTATAACTACAATATATATAAATACATCTATATTAGTTGCGATCAGAGGAAGTAGCGTTGATGATTAATGGTAGGTTGTACTACAGAAGTATAGAGGGCATGTGGAGTAGTTGATAAGACAAAAATATATGTTGCTTGCTTTGTCTCACTGCATATTTTTTTTCGTGTCTTAACCGTGACCACTAACGTAATCAATAATATACGTGGCACTTATTAATTGTTATCACATTCCTAAAATGGGCAATCTCCTTACCATTCATATTGCACGTTGCTTTTGTTGGGGCTCTATCCATCGTTATCTTTCCAATAAAATTGGTTTCATCTAAATCGGAGTTCGGAAGCATTTTCTATTAAAAATAAAAATGAAAGTTTTTTTGACTTTCAGGGTCTGCGAAATCCGGCCCACCGTCCGGCCTCGCCGAGCCCCCCACCGGCCTGCCCGGTGGGAACCGGTTACTGGGCTCATGCACATCGGGCCCGCTCTAGGGGTCCCTCGGCTCATGACCGGCTCCTGGCCCGGTGGCCGTCGGACCAGCCGGCCCAGCACCCGGTCGACCGGCCTGCCCCCGGTTGGGCCCTTGGCTGCTGCGCGGCCTGCCTTCACACTGTCCAGCCTGTCAGCCGGCGCTGCAGGCCTGTCAGGCGCCCGGCCCGGTGGACCGGCTGGCTGGCCGGCTGGGTCGTTTTTTTTGCTCGTCTTTTTCCCCAACGGCTTTATTTTCTCCTAGACTATAAATATGCCTTCTTCCACCTTGGGCTAAAAAGTTCTTCCACTCTCTCTCATCCATTGTTGCCTTTGAATAACTTGCCCTATCTTTTGATTCTCTCCATAATTCTTGCTCATTCTTGAGGGATCTAAGAGAGGAGATCTAGATCTACAGTCCCCACCAATCCATCTTGGAGTCATTTGTTGATTTCCTCCATTGTTCTTCCTCTCTAATTCCATCCTAGCATTTGTTGCTTTGGTGGGATTTGAGTGTGAAGGATTTGAACACCTTTGGTGTTCTTGCTTTGCATCATTGCATAGTGTTGAGCTTTCCACCACGATTAGTTCGAGTGGGAGACTGTGAGCTTGTTGCTCTTGGAGGGTGACCTCCTAGTTGGCTTGGTTGGTGTCCCAGTGACTTCTTCGTGGAAGGTTGTGAAGGGGCCTGGGGCTTCTTCTTCGTGGGGCTTGTGAAGTGGTTGTGGAGCTTGCCATCTCCGGAGTGGAGGAAAAGCTAGCCATAAGGAAAGGGTCATTATGCTTCGTGGAATTGGCTCGGAGAAGAAGGTGAACCTTCGTGGCGTTGGGAAATCCTTCGTGGGATCCCCACCTCTCCAAACGTGACGTACTTTCTTGCAAAGGAAGGGAACACGGGAATACATCTTCGTCTCCACTTGCCTCGGTTATTTTATTTCTATACCCGAGTTTACTTTCCTTTGTGATATCCATCGAGCTTGAAGTATTTATTATATCTTGCTATCACTTGTTGTTCATATATATATTATGTCTATCTTGCTTAGCTCTAGTTGTTGTTATTGCACTTAGTTGAGACTATCATATTTAGAGTTTGTGCTTGTAGAATAAACGTTAGTTTAATCCGCATTTTTACAAGTCAAATTCGTAAGAGTTTTTAAAACGCCTACTCACCGCCCCTCTAGGCGACATCTTGTCCTTTCACAGTTCACCTTAGTGACAAATAGGATTCAATTATTTGGAAGTTGGTGTCCAAAGAAGTGTATTATGTTATTTCTATTTATTTTGCTATTAATTTTGGAGGAGTTGATCCTATGCATATTGGAAGTTGCATGCTCCTCCTAAGTTGCATGTGTTCCTATGGCTACTTGGCGTGATGGAGCGTCTCGGGTCGTGGTTCTGTGGGGGTCGGGAGAAATCCTTATCGGATGGATGGCGCCGACGCGGTGACGCCTTCGGGCACCGCCATTCCTTCTTGAAGGGCGCTAGGGTACCCCCTCCCCACACCCTCAGCGTACCGGGGAAATCCTAGGATCTGTCTGGGCAGTAGCGTGTTCATCGTTGCATCCCTTCTTCAAGGTGTTGCTTGGTATGCAGCGCTTCGGAGGGCTAAGACCGTGGTGGGAATTCTCTAGAGGACGCGATTGCAGGTCATCATCGTTTTCGTCAATCCGACTTTGTTGGCATTTCTTTTTCTCTCTCTTTCTTTTTTGTTCGTTTGGGCGTGCTTGTGCTAAGGCTCTAACAGTTGTACCAGGTGGTTGCTATATTAATATAGCAGGACGAAAGACTGTTTCGAGGAGCTAGCTTGACTGGACTCGTTTAACAACGAGTCTAGATTTGAAGCCCGGTTCGGCTTGCAAAGCTCACGAGTAGCTTGTTAAAAACGGTTAAAAGAAACATGTATAACATGGTGCATTTTTTCCTGATTATTTTGGGCATAAATGCTAGGTGACAATCATTGGAAATATGGTATCACAAAAATACAATGGATAAATGACCGACAATCAATAATTATATGACAAAAATAATATAAGCCAACCATTAGATAAGAGATAAACCATATTAACCAGAAATATTGCAAGGCAAGTCGACAAACTACAAGTGTACCTTAAGTTATCACATAGCAAAGTGGGATTGGGCGGACTTGTCCAGAAGGCTGGACTACCTTCTTTGATCATACTGTACAACTTAATGTTATTTTTAACTACCTCCAACTCAAAGCTTAAGGTTTATATATTTTTTTTAAAGTCAAACCAATTAAAGTTTGACCAAATATTTAGAAAAATATATCAATAAATATAATATTTTTTAATACCACATGAAAATATATTTTATTATCTATCTAATGATGTTGATTTTATATTATGCATGTTAATGATTTTTGGTAAAAACCTAGTTAAACTTGACATAATTTAATTTTCTAATAATAATATAAGGGTTAAGCTTTAGGATGGAGGTAGTACCGAATTAAACGAGTTACTTCCGAGCCAGATGAATTCTGCCCGTTTAGCTTAAGCTCGCTGTTTAACGGCCAAAGTTAAAAATCAGCTCGACTCCTTATATGTGAGTTTAAATCGAGTCATGAGTTACTTGTTTAACTACCTAGTTTCGAGTTTTAAATTCAGGCTACCCGACGCCGCCCATCCGTTAACTTCTGATTTTCGCACGCACAAAAATCGCACAGGTTTTCGCAGCCAAATTAAATAGCACTGTTTTTTTTTTGAACAAGTGAAGGCGCCGGAGGCGTCAAATTTCATTCAACTCATAGACATTGTACAACATGTATTACATAGCCTTGAATTGGGAAAGATTGAAGCATTGAGATGTTGGGACAGAGGCTATTCCTATGAGCTGAATTAGAACAACTGAAGATAGGCGAAGACAAAGATTGCCTAATCGCCTGATGAGCACAGTTATGAGCTACTCCGTTGAAATCTCTTTTAATATGAAATACTGCTGCATCAAGAGATTGAGTGACCTGTAAGTAATCTGCAATGTGGCTTCTTATCTCCCAGAAAACTTGTGGAGCTGATGCACATGTTGAGGTTGCAGCCTTTGCCAAGGAGCTATTATCTGTTAAAAACGTCACCTTTTGCAAGCCAAGGTGAGAGACAATTTTTGGTGCAAGTAGCAGAGCTGCAGCTTCAGCTTGTAGCACTAAACGTGTAGTAGAAGTGGATGCCTGGATAAAAATTGTTGCGTTGTTGTTCTGGTCCTGTAGATCGCAATAGATACCAATGCATGTAGCAATTCTATTCACCAGTAGTCGAATTTTTGGAGGATTTGACTGATCATGCACCTGCATAGAGGAAGTAAGAGTATGTGGTGCTTTGGAGCATTCCTGCATAGCGAAAACACCCAGTGCATCAATCATCTCAAGATTTTGATTTATTGCCTGCGCCATGTGGTGAAGCTGATATGGTTCTCCTAATTTCCTGCCAAAAAGATTATCGTTCCGAGATTTCCAAATACACCACATAAATGTCAATATATTTGCGAGGGAAGCATGAATGATTCATGGTTATATAGCACTGCTTTATGGTTATGGGCCGGAGGCGAAGGACAACCCTTGTGCTTGGGCCAGGATGTCTCACCCCGGCTGCACCCCCAGCGGCGGCGGGAGCGGCGCGGCGGCGGCTACGTGGACGCCGCCGTACTGCACCATCGTGGCGGCCGACATGTCCAACTTCTCGTACCTGGCCTGCCCGGCTTGCTGCCGCCGCGCGCACCCTGGCCACCCCGACGGCGTCTCCTGCGTCGCATGTGGCGGCCCCGCCCCGGAGCTCGTCTACCGCCTGCTCCTCTCCGTCGCCACCCACGACCGCGTCTTCCCCGTCGTCCTCTTCGACCGCGCCGCGCGCACTCTGCTCGGCTGCCCCGCCGACGAGCTCGCGCGCCTCTTCGCGGCGCACCGGGGCGCCGCGCGCGCCGCGGCGGACGCCCTGCAGGGGGAGATGTGCCGCCTGGCGCTGCGCGAGCCCGCGGGGGGCGGCGCCGAGCACCTCCGCGCCGTCTCCGTCGTCCCGCTCCGCGACGGGTTCCGTCCGGTCGTGGACGCCCTCAGGACGCTGTACCCGCGCGGCTGACCGCCGTGCTTAGATGTGCTCGACGAAATGCTTCCATGTGTTCTGTTGTAGTACTGCAACAACAGGTGCACCAATGGTATCCATCAATGGTCTCTGTAAAGCTCTCTTTCTGCAAGATCATGGCCAAACTTTCAGGAGCAGTTCTATTTTAATTATCTGATCGAATCGTTTAGCTCATCGCCGTGGACAGCAATGTCAGCTGCCCACTGTCATCTCTCGTATTTGAACAAAACCAGCAGTGTTGGCCGTTACCTGCGCCGCCATCAGGATGCCGCCCCGCGTCGCCCTCTGCGAGCTTGGCCAGTGGCTGGAGCACACCGTGAAGTCCATGCTCTACTACATACATCCGACAGCACCATGTAGTCTGTGTCGATTGCTAGCTGGAATGCTGAAACCTGGATTTGTTCACTCACTGGCAGTCATGACAAATGTATCTGTGATGTTGCAGTGCTCATGGATATTGCTTGAATGCTTGTGATGACAAGAACAAGGAAAAATGTCGGAGTGAGAGCATACAAGGAATCACGGAAATTCAATTCGGCTCCCGGGTGCGTATGCTCCCTATACCAAAAAATTATATTTCGAGTTGTCGAAAATTTTTGACAAAAAATTCTATGTGTACATCTCCATAATATATGAGCATTCGTCAAGTTTCATGAAAAATTAATATTTTTTGTGGTCTATGTAAAAAAGAGAAAAATTATCTTGTAAAAAAACATTATTTTTAGCACTGAGTTTTGTCCTTTTTACACACGTCACATGACAAGTCTATTTTTTATGAAACAACTTTATGAGCGTGTAGCACGTGAAGATGTACGTGCGAATTTTTCGTTCCAATTTTTTTGAAATTCAAAAATTTGTGTAAGATGAATTTCAAAATATAGGGAGCATATGCTCCCATGTTCCAAAACACCACTCCCGAGGGAATCATCCCATTTATATCAAGATCTTTATGTTTCATCTCTAAAAAAAATCATACATAGACTTGTACACTAGATATGTGATTAGAGAGACACTGTACAAACAAAACCTGTTTATGCTATTACAACTAAGCTAATGAAGTGCTACTGCTAATGAAGGATTAGTGATCAGCGACTCTGAAAACCTGCAGCTTCTCCTCGCTCAAGCAGCCAAGGTACTTCTCCCCGGCAGAGCTCTCTGCAAACCTCAGGTCAAGGATCGGTCTGCGGTGCGGCTTGAGATCACTGAACGCCTGAAACGAAGGCAGCTGCCATGTCCGGATTCCACTCAGCGACTCATCACCGTAGGCAAAGAGGTGCTGGCTGTTTCTGCTGCTGGGTATGATTGCAGATTTTGACATCCGCAGTTCACTTACGTTGCCGTTGCAGGTCTGTTCTTTCACGAAGGATGTGCTGCTTGTCCTCCTCATGAGGGCATGGCACCCGAGCTTTCCAGAACTGGAGAGCGTAGGAGATTGTGATATTGCCACTTGGGATGAGGTGCCATCAACTGACAACTCAACTTTCGGGCGGAAGGTAGCCACAATTAGGTCGCTTGATGGAGCGGCACATGCAAGAGATATGCAGACCCCTTGGTTTTCCGTCCCGGTAAGCAAAGTTGGCCTGGAAAACGGACCAAGTTTTGAAAATGTGAAGCGCAATGAACCAATATCTACATTTGCACATACCATGAGCACCAACTAAATCAGTAAGAACTTTTTAAAATGGCCAAATACCTATTTTCGCTGCCATCTACATCCCAAATACAGGGTCCTATGGAAGAAGCAGAGATGACCTTCGTGGAACCACTGAAATCTACCACAGAGTGGATTGTATGAACTGGGTGTGTAGATAGACCCGTTAAGGAATGCAGTGCTGCTTTAGTTTGGCGGGTATCAAAGACCAAAAGCATGCCATTCTGTAAAGTTGAACAGAGGTTTCTTATCAGTCTTTCAAACAGCACAAAAGGAAAGAATCATAAGAGATTTCAAGAAGCCAACCTGTAATCCAGCATATATGTGATTTGGACCGTTTTGAAGCCCTGAACAGGACCAGCCAGGAGCCTGCATGGTGTTAATATACAAAAAAAAATTAGCAGGCCAGGATAAATTATTCAAGTAGTTCAAAAGTAAACTACAACTATAAAGTATAAATTCAGTAACTAAAAATTTAGGAAGTTCAATTTCTAAGCATCATTGTGGGGAACAAGTGCCACACGATTTGAAATCTCCTGATTTTTAAAAATGTATTGCTGTGGTGACCTTGTGCTGTGGCAAGAAACAAAGATAAATAGAAACCCTTCTGGATACCCACACCATATAGGTTAAAGAAATATACTCATAATGAAGTTAATCACAGTAGGAATCATGTGAATGAACAAAATGTTGAGGGTAGTGTTTTAGTCGACATATGGAGAACATAAATTTACTTGTAAAAAATGTGAACTTCAAGTTCAAAGAATCACCGGTAGATCATACTGATGGACGATATTATTGGTTGTCATGCTGTGATAGAAAAATAAAGCACAGAAGTAAAAGTTAGTCAAAAATTTGTGAAAAACAATACAGTGAGAATTGGACTGGCGTACGTTCCAGATAGACCTTAAAAGTGACAATTTCTTGCCAAGAGATGCAAAAACAGCAAGCCCCCCAGGAATTATACAGATGTCCTTGAGAGCTTTCGTATTGGGAGGAAGCTGCACTTTTGTTTGATGTCCAGAGAACATGCTGATCTGTCGAAATTATGGTGGAGATACATTAGGTGAATAAGAATTACAACCAAAATGTGGAGCAGCCAGCACAACTTCCCTTAAACCATTAAGCAAAACATATGGTTTGGAATCTGTACCTTTGTAAGGACATGTTCAATACTAACTCCAGCAGCCCTGCCAGAAGCTAATATGATCTGGCTGGATGCATCAATGCCCATGACTCGAGCTCCATCCAGGAAATACTCATTCTACAACATATAGATACCAATTTCAGAAGATGTACTCTTTGATTCATAAAGGGGAATTGGAAATCTAGGAAGAAAATCCTATCAAGGATCGAACCAATCAGTAATAACTAACAACTGTACCAGATTACCAATAGATGGGCATACCTACTAATCTTATCAATATTCCAATATTTGGCTTTGGCTGCGCAGCAATTTTATAACAAGAAATGCATGGAGATGGTTACCTGAGAATGCAAGTATAGTGTAACATTGTTTAAAAAAGTTTATTTTCTCCTGCTCGTCTGCAACATGTGTACAAATTTGATGCCAGACTCATCACATGCGTGAAGGAGTGCTTATGGTTTTGAGGTAAGAACAAACTCATGAATGGATGGACAGATTGGATCAAAAGATTATACGGCTTTGTGGTTGGCATGCCAAGGGAGGTATACATCCAGGAAACATGTACATAAATCAACCCAGTTTTCTATGTAGTTCCATAAGTACTTCGGGCTCATAGAATGTAAGGACATACGATCTTTGCATTGTAACATTCTTCATTTTTTTGCTCCCTTTTAATATGTGAATGAGTTTAGGTGGTCTACATAAATAAAAATTTGCAAAGGTTCCACATGGACATGGAACAGCCAAAGGGAAAACGTCCTAATCAAAGTGAAAATTGAAGGAAACAAAAATCAAGCCCGCCACCCACAACTACAAGCTGGAAGCAAAATAAGAATTTGGTATGAATAATGCTGTTGTAGTTCAACAAACAGTTTGTCCAAAGTTAGCGTGACAACCAAGTTGCACTAGAGAATAACTCTTGAAATAGTTCCATACAGTATAAATGTACTATAGAAAGAGCACTCGAAAAATAATATAGACCTGGAGTAAAAACTTGCAAGGGTCACTACTGCCACCATCTGCTCTAAATGAGGCAACTGACTGTGCAATCCTTGCTCCATTTGATGACTGTTCTGACATTTTCTTCACAATTGGTTGACAACAACGTTAACATAATATATTGTAGACATGATAGTAAGAATTAAAATTTGGAGCAATGCTACCTGTCGCTTCGAATTCGATTCATTTATTAAATGCTTCTGCAACGAAATCTGCCTCTGCAAGACATACAGAAAACTAAATGAATAAATAAGCGGTTGTACAAAGTTTAAGGTTTATTTTCCTACACGGATGAGGTGAATAAGAAACTAGCAATGTAGTATAACGAAACATGCAATGGAGGCCCTTGTTGAGATGAATAAAGTGTGAAAATGAAATATAATTTTGTCTATACAACACTACTGTGAACAATGGCTGCACTAGCTTTTCAATTTAAATAGTACACATGGTTGTTATACAATGAAATATTATTGTTCGAATTTTACACGGTGATACACTGATAACAATACAAATGTACCTTATACTCTTTTATCTCCTCAATCATTTTTTGTTGCTGCATGGAAACATAAAAAATAATTAGTTTTACACAGAAGTTATATGCAATATGTGCCTTGTGGTGATTTAATATATGTATACGATTGTTGCAGTAAAGGAATATATGGAGTTGCCTACCTACAAAAGAACATTACAGTTTTGTCGCAAAAATGTGAAAACTTATTATTATTTGCACACTGACAGTGAACTGAAATGGCATGAAGATATGAACATAGCACAAGTTAACATTTCCAACAGCACAAGGTAACATTCAACATGGCATGCAAAAGCTTCAGAATCGACAAAAAATAGAGTAATCAGGCACTTGCTGAACCAGGCAGGGAGGAGCAGTTTAGCAAAAAAAAAAAAGGCAAATGCCTATGATTCACTCAGACCCCATGTGGTTTCCTTAAAAAAAAGAATGTCTGAAATTCTGAAATGAATATTTAGGCATGCAATACGCAATACTACTAGTTGGTTGTTGTCCATGTTGTCTTAAGTAGAAAAACGAAAAGCATGACAAGCAACACATGTTTAAGCTCGATGATTGTAGTACTAGGGGCTCACAACACTATGGAGCAATGGCTTTCGGCTCTTGAAAGTACTTTTGCACTCCTTTCCCTTCTCTACTTATCATACCACAAGGGCACAGCTCTGTATGAGGCTTGTACTGTGTAGCAAGTTTGACAGTCCTTTAATCCTTGTTCTTGTACTTTGCTACTTTAAGCCACTAAGTATACTGGTATAAGAAACATGTAGTCTTATCACCAGAACTTCTTGATTCATAGATGTAATTAATGTTCAAAAAGAAGTACAAACATCCATCTTAGTGTCATAAGATCTATGTTCATGTGAACATGTCAACGGTAAAGAGAGCTCCTAATAACAGTTGGGAGTAAAAAAAAAAGTGGGTTGTAGAAAGGACGCAACTTACTTGATTCTCAAGATTATCATTTTTCTGTCTCAATGACAATACTTGCTGCATTAGTGAAAGAAGCTTCAGTACATGGTCAGAAACACATCCAAGTAACAGTAAAGACGAAAACCTAACCTTTTCAAGATCATCATTTGGAACAACAATCTCTGGTGCATAGAGGTTGATAATGTTCTTTTGCCTATATATCTTGCCACACTGAGGACACTGATTAAACAATAACAATTATGGTCATCAAGAAGTATTTCTCCCAATAACAGTGTGCAGTGCACTTGAAGATGTGATTCTGAACTAGGAGTTATTGACCAACATACCGTGGCGGTTTTCTTCCCACACTGTAATAACCATTTCTCTAAACAAGACCTGCCATAGACATGCCCGCAAGGAATGCAGCTGCAAGTAGAGTGCCACACTGTTAGCAATTCAAGATGTCTACCAGGATGAGTTGTTTTGAGGGCTACAAACAGTGAGTTGAAAACAAAGATCCATGCGATAGAAACAGCGAATAAGGAATGAGAAACAAGATAGTTTGGTTTAGATAAGAAATCTGACAGCAATGGACAGCCACTCTCCGATAAACCCAATGCCAACGCAGTAGCTTCTGATTCAAATAGGTGCCACCATGGTTTTTGAGTCGCTGTATAGTCGATGTATAGTCGCCGAGTCGTTTTCCAAAAATTTCAGCGACTCGCGACTATACATGTTTTTTGGTCGACTATACATGAGTCGCAGGGTTTGGGGACTCACTTTTGAGTCGCGACTCAAAAACCATGGTTGCCACACTAAGCGTACAGCATCATCTAAAACATGAACATCCAGTCCATCCACTGAACTGAAATCACATCAGCCCCATTTCAATTTTTGAAGAGGGGAAGTACAATGGCATCACCATGTGGTCCCTGCTTATACACAGAGCTACGAAGTTAGCGAACCACGACGGCAGTACCAAGCAATTAAAGGTTGGCAAAAATCAGCTTAGTTAAAAAAATTGTAGTGAACTACTACCTCGGAACGCAATTAATCGACGCGTCCGTCCGTTAATGACGTGCGTGTACAGCCCTCCCTCTGCGTCGATTAAATCCGACCGGAGGGAGTAGAAATGAAATTCGGGTTTGTGAAGGGAAATGAACTAGCTCTCGCTACCCGGTCTGAACGGTTTCTCTACGGTGTCATTTTTGCACACCCTTACAGGCAATCCAGAAGCTCAGAAGCACACACACGACAATGACCTACCAAGCAAAATCCACCAGATCATGGGGCACGATTGCCACTCACCTTACGCGATGCTCGCCCTCGGCGGTCCACGGGTTCATACACACGGGGCAGCTGGGGAGGGACGGCCCCTCCGCCTCCTCATCCCCACCAGCCTCCTCTTCCTCCTCCTCCTCCTCTCCCGAGCTGGCAGAGGTCAACTGCACGACCCGCAGAGCTGGTAACTGACGAGCCGCCGCCCCGACGCCGAGGCTGAGGCCGAGCTCGAGCGCCTCGTGGGGCCGCCCCGGCTCCTCCTCCTCGGGCGCCTCCTCCGCCGGCGGCGGCGCCCCGCCGCCGGAGCCCGTTGCGGACGCCGGCATAGGGGGATTGGGATTTAGACAGAGAAAGAATAGCGAAATGAAAATAATTTGGACGCGGTGGCGCCGGTGACGAAAATGTTGGCGCGCGGAGCCGCGGAGGAGCGAGGAAGTTTTGGGCCTCCGACTTGCTTACGGGCCGGCCTCGCAGATTTCCCGGCCCAGGAAGTAACGAACCGGCGGCCTATGCTCTGGTGCAGCAGCGGGAGGTCGAAATGTTTAGTCCCACCTCGCTTGGCGACGACGGTTGGGCGGGGTCGGGAGGGTATATAATGAGCGCCTTTGCCAACGTTGCAACATACTTACCTGGACGGGGTCGACGGGCGATCAGGAAGGCCCGTGGCCTAGGTCAATGGCCCGCATTGCACTTGGCTGGGCGCGCTGGCTTACCATCTCCCCACAGTGGGAGAGTGGACGTCGTAATTTGTGCTAGAGGGGGTACGCGTCCGCGCGGCCCCTGCCAATTCTCTCAAATTGAATTTTAGTCCTCAGACCAAGTTTTCTACATGCTGGCACAAGTAAAGTATTTGCGAAACGCTCCCTGTCCAACACGTAGATCTCTACTACTTATAAAGGCACGAAGTGCTGTAGGAAAATCAAATCCACACTGTCCATTCACGTACATCCTGCGGTCCAAAATCTTTTCTTCTCCCCACCCGAAATTTCAGCCCTCGCAATCTCCCCCGCCCCGAATTTCCCTCACCATCTCTCCCAGCAGCACACCCACGCGCAGGACGCCAACGCCTGGCCGCCTTACCTCGGCCATGCCAACACCCACGACGCGCCCACGCAGCAAAGATAGATCCGAACTAGCCAAACACCATCGCCGCACCTCCATCCCTCTTCCCGGCCCTAGCTTTTGTGGCTGTGTCGCCCTCGACATGGTGGCAGATGCGCTGGACCTCCAGAAGCGAGGCAACACCAGCAAAACGTCTACATCCTCTTGCGGATCATGCTCGGAAATTAATGGAGCATGCGTGCGGTGATCTTCCTGGCCTCCCTCTGTCCCTTTGCCGTTGCCGGACGTGGGGAGTTCTCCGTTTACCTTTTCTCTTGAGTAGATCCGATCACGATCTGAGGTAGCAGGTAAATTGGATGTCGATGTTGGAACTTGGAAGGCACCGCTCATGTCATTAGTATGGCTGCTTCTGGACTGCTAATTTAGGTGGTTGAGTCTAAAAAGATGTTGAGGTGGTCACAATAAGGTAACGCTACTACATATCTAAGAAACTATTGTTCTGTTATGCAATCAAAATAAAGTATGTACTTAAAATAAACTGATTATATTGGATTACTTTACAGGTTTAGATTGGGTGCTCAAACGTGAAAACTATTTGTCCTGAGGGTATGTAACTATTTTGGTATGGTTTAGAGTTGGACATATGATTCAGCTTTGACATGATCTCATGACTCTATTTTATTCAGGTACATATGCTGATTATTCATTCAAATATGACATGATCTCAAACTTTCGAAACTTGATCTCAAAGGAAGTTTGAAACAACATGGTTCAACGTTTGTTTGTCGTCTGACCTTTCTGAAACCTTTTCAAATTGCATCCACATAGCACCTTTGCTTTGGTTCAAGCGATTTATTTTGATTATCTGGGGCTAAGCTTCAAGCTTCTCATAAGCATCCGTGGAAGTTAAGAACTCGCTCATCCTAATGTACTGCTCTGAAAGCATCTCGAGCTCAGTTTAATAGTGTATTTAATAAAACAAGGTATGAAACACATATTTCAGGAATCCACTGGTATATAACTTTTAAATTTCTTGCAAAATGGATTATGTACAATTGATAGCTTCATGCAATTGTTGAAAAAATTACATGTACTTTATCTTACCATATCTAATATGCCATTATTACTGAATTTTCCAAGTCAGGATAGGTTTGGCAGTGTCTAAATATCAGAATTGATTGCAGCATCAGAAGTCTGAGGTTAGCAAACTGTTAATATCTTCGTGTCCTGTAACCAACCGCACTGGGAAACGAAAATCTGATTTAACAAACAGCTGGACAGGTATTAGGTGGTATTGTGTGTTTTCAACATCTCTTATCTGCAGAGGTAATGAACTTCATGGATTGATGCAATAATGAATTTCCGTCTCAACTTGTGATTGCTAGATCACTTACTTCATTTTTTGTTTATTCATATATATTCAATAATGACTCTTCAGTTTGCATTATACCATATGTGCAGTGAAAATTTGTTCCGATGTTCCTTGTGGTTAATGTTCCATTCAAGGGGCCAGGCTTGCAGTTCGTCAGCTTCTTAACAGAATTTGAGTAATGTCGTGAGATTTTTTTTTGTTGAGGATCTCATGAGGTACTAGATTTTACTATGCTAACATCTCAGTTTACCAAATTTCGTTATGCATAATTGATTATCTCGCAGTTTATCTATATAAATTTACTATTGAACTTATGTACCGGCATGACACGATTTTCACCACTACTATTATGTGTTGGAAATAGCGAATTCCAATGTTTTGCATGTGTTAGCCACAGTTGTTTCAATGTTTTGTTTGATGCTGAAAATCCCCAAGTTTATTTTAACTTAATTTATTTTTGAATCATATGTACTCTTGAAGTAATTGTATCTTTCTATAATTACAGGTGTAGTTAGATACAAGATGTGAATGGGAGGTGGTTTAGGAGAAGCGCTAAGATAGCACTTTCTTCCATGAAGAAGCACTATGACGATACACAAGTGTCTATGAGCAACCTCATCAAGAATGGGACAATGAGCAACCTTATCTAGCATACAATAAGATAATGTGTTTCCTAAAAAATGTGAGTATAATTGCATGGTATAACCATTGCCATAGATCATGGTCGGACTACTGCAGCAGGTTATATGCTAATTTTATCATTTCCAAAAAGTTTCAATGTGTATATTATGAACACTGAGCTGAGACGTGCGTGCACGTGCGGACTTACTAGTTACTAGATGGACCTAGCGCACTTTGTTGCGCCGTTCTTTGTTCTTGTCGTTCGACTTTTTTGCGCGTTTGTACCTCTAGGTTATTCTGGGCTTTTAACTGGGGTCGACTAAATCGGATTTTACCTTCGAAAATTGAGAGCTCTACGATATTACCATGCCTTGTACCAATTGGGATGTATTAGGGCATGTTCCATGATCGCATTCGCAACCAACAGAGATTTCGGTTGGCAAATTTGATGGCCTCAAGTGAGTCTATCTCTATTACCTAGGCAAATATGGTGGCTTCAAGAGATCTCCATCACCTGCAATTACAACCAGCAAGCTCATCTTCGAGTGCCTGTTTGTAGATGAATCTACCAGTCCATGTCGAGTACATCATTGGCATTTGATTAGTTTAACATCTCATCTGATATCCCCCACCAAAAAGTCCCATCTCAGTAACACAAGATACGAAAGTTGTTTTTTGTACAGTAGATAAAACGGAAAACAGATGAATCCTATGAAGCGCAGTGTAATCACCCAATCGTGTGATGTATATATGGCAACCCAAATACTTCTATGGAATTTTCAGCACAAACCATCAGTCAGTCCAATGAGCTACTATCATTTAGCAGAATAAGTCCCAACAGGCCAGTGCATCCTCAGCCCCAAATCTCATGCTCCAAATCATTCATTAAATAGTTCATGCATTTACCAGCCCACGGAAGTATACATTGTTGTCAAAAGAAAAGTTCACATTGTTTTAAGGCAGCCCCCTCTTCAAATGTTTCCTTTCCTCATGCGTACAAATCAGCAATTCGTTATTCCACAGAAAGTGCATCATCAACACAATACCATGGTTAGTTTGGAACAAAAAATGGCAGCTGCCAGCATCATGTTAAGTGTTCCAGTTAATAGTCTAAATAGGTAAAGCAAAATATAGTTTGACGACCATAAGATTATATGAATTTTGTATATAGGAATTTTAACTCTCGGAATATTCTCATATGATGTCCAAATGCCTCAAAAAACCAGAGATTTACATAACACCCAATAACTGAGACACTATGAACCTTACAATAGCATAAACAACATGGACACTCATTGACTGAGCCACTCTGATCTTCACAATAGAAGAAACAACAAGATGCTGATGATCACTCTATTTTCTATGAACCCACAGAATCGTGCATAATCCTTTCCTTCGAAGCAAGACCACCTGCCCCAAGTACAACAAAGGATTCTACAATGGAATGGACACATCAAATATGAAAATGTAAGTTTATGTATATATATGCATTCTCATTTAAAGAGCAATTTATCATTGTCATAAATCTCATTGTTAATCTCCAGTCTCCAAAAACTGCACAAAAGAAAGAACAAAGCACAAAAACATGCAAGAAGCCACATGAATTAGAGAAGGCTGGATATACTCCAGATGGATGACTCAAATGTGCAAGAAACAAATTTTCTCACACACACACATATATATATATTTTTTTTTTGAAACCAAGACCTACCAACAAAACAGCAAATGTAGCATGCAAGGTGGACCGCCACTGTAAAGCTATCATGTACATGGATATGGTATGCCTTAAAGAAAATGAAAAAAATAATCAAAGTTAATGATACTTGCAAGCTTTGCCCATGCTAGATTGCTAAAACACATTTTTGAAAGGTAAGGTAGAATGCTCAAATAATTACTTGTCCTGTCTTTTTAGCGAAGCAAATATCAGATAGTAGTAGAGTAAATTTTTATTTGGCACCATCAATCATTGCAGTATATGAAGAACATTATTTTTTTATGAAGAAAATGGCATCTAGTCTAGCATTTGATTTTCTCTCCACACATCAACAAAGTCAATCCCAGAACAAAATAATATATTTTAATAAATTATGAGCATGCTTTCAGAATTACTTAGGAGCAAATTGCTAGTAATAGATGCTTCATTGGCCATTTGTGGCATTCCTCATCATTCTCCTACATAACAAAGTGTTCACTGGCCACTCCATTTCATCAAAGTTTTCATGACCTGCGTTGAAGGGTCCAAGAAACCCTCTAATATCTGTTTTCATCTCCCATCTCACAGACACATTTGTTTCTCTGTACTGAACAGTTTTTTTTAATCTATGAAAATACTTCAGGTAAAACAACCCAATCTTCCTGACTGAACAGAAAAGGACTAATATTTCGTAATGCTCAGGTACAAAAAACAAAAGGACTGATATCTCTTCAAGTAAAGAACTGATTTAATAATGAAGAGAATCATATTTTCCCGTCCTTAGGATTAGCCTGACAGCGAACATACAACATTCCAAGTTGTCCATTTGGGGTAGGAGAAATAGGTAGGAAGTTTGTCAGCCAAATCAGAGTCTAATTGTATTATACTTGTAAACTAAGAGCCTAAGAGGAGACATATTCAATATTACAACAAATAAGGACATGAAACAAACTAATTTGGCTAGAGGGTAAAAAAATAGAGCTCTTAAGAAGATTCAATTAATGTTTTATTAGTCAGATACAATAAACATTTCAATATAAGAGGTAGAGTGCATAGAATGAACCATCCCTGAATTCTTTGCCACAAATAACGACCAATCAGTTGTAAATCTGGAAGATGTAAATGTTGCGCTATTGTCAATATTGTTGAATATTAAGGGACTCAATTATTGTTGACCTTTGTTACCATCGACCAATAGGTGCCAACATTTTTACTTCTAAAACAGGGAACAGCTAACCAACAAAGACAATCTGTATACGGAGCATATCTTCTATAATCAAACGCATTTCCATTTTACTATGATGTACTTCGTATGAGTTTATCTTTAAACAAAACTATACAAAACCAAATAAAGCAAAGTTTATTCTATCTTGACAATATAAACCACTATAGCTCAAGGCAACACACCAGCTGAGTGCCTACTGATATCTACTGTTTGATCACATATATCTAATCTATAGAACTAACTTTCCCTTGTGTAGTGCAACAAATAGTTTCACATTTCTTAACAAAGAGCTGAGGCAGTGTCACACATCATGGGAAAAAATCAGTCCATAACAACCATGGTTCGCTAGACAATCATCTGGTTTATAATCTACAAAAGTATATACTCATGTTCAAAAAAGCTGGGCACTATACCTTGACGATGCAACGATTTTCTTTAACAGCTGCAGAAGGGACACAAATAGGGCAATGAACTTTCTGATTTTCCATGCTCGGCTCATTGGATTATTGGTAGAATTACCCCCGAAAATCAGGTCATCTTTCATGTCCAGATCTTCCATGCCTCCTCAGCCATCACATGCCTCTTTAAGGGACTGGATTTGAGGAAGGAGGGGGAGAAATTGGGGGCGGATTTCTGGATCCAGACTCGTTTTAGCCAAATGAAGGCCGTAATTTACTGGATTGAGGGAGGGAAGAAAGAGAAGGCCATCAAAAGATCACACATAAAGAGTGATGCTTGGTACCATACAGATCCCCATGCGGCTTTGTGGGGAACTCGGCGGCAGGTTGGCATTCAGACAGCTGGTTGAGGTTAACGGCGGAAGAACTTGCAGAAGCAACAGCCGGTCAGCAACAAAGGGGAAGGGCGGCTGATGAGCAAACCCAACGGTACCAATGCCAGAATCCAGCACTCCTCCCCGGAACCAAGCTGGCCGCCGCAACCTGCAAGGAAAGGGCGCAGAGGTGGTGTGCGCATAGGCGACCATACTCAGCAATCATGAGGGGCGCGGGAGATACCGTCGAGAAGCTTGGGCTCGTCGCGTCTCCTCCCAGTATCCTAAAACGCACATCATGCAAACCAAGCACGCCCAGCAAAGCCGTGGCGCCGGCCGAAGGAACGGCAGCAAAATGCGCCCCCATATTGTTGAATCCGCAGCAATGCGCCCCCAACGCACACAGATCGGGTCCAATCCCCAAGCGGCAGCAGCACATACTTCCAGCACTGATCCAGGGCACGCAACACACACAAGCAAAATCTCCACACAACCCAGTCCACCGGAGCGATCACTAACGCGAAAAGAAGTTTAGAGAAGACGGAAGGGGAAACAAACCAGCACAGAGAACCAGCCGCCATGGCGATAGCGTCGCCGCCCAAAAGCCGCACGCACCGCCGCAGATGAACCGACGAAGAGGATGAACAGAGCACCGGCAGGGGAGTAGAACTGCCGCCGCAGCAAAGAAACGGGAAGGAAGAGCCAATCCACGGTCAAAAGAAACGCAAACCGACCTCTCGACCTCTTTCCTCGCTTACACGTCGACCATATCAACGACACGCACGCGTGAGAAAAAACATAGCAGCCCCTACATGTGGGACTCATCATCGAACGTGATCAACAGCACACGCAATTTCATAAATATCTCACATGCAGTGGGGCCCGTGATCGGGACAGGCCGATCGCCCACAGGTCTCGACAACCCTGGGAGCTTAGAGCTCTTTCAAGATGTAAACAACAGAACTGCGAAAGGTCCTGGAGCGGCGCGCAATCACGAAGGGGAACGATTGGTTTTGGGGAGGATCCACCGATGGCTCGGAGCGTGACGTACGTGTCGGCGGCGAAGCTGGTGTCCATGGCGCGGGGGAACCACCGGATGGCCGTCATCGACGTCAGGTACTACGCTACGACCGCCCGCCTTTACCCTCCGCCGCCGCCGTGCCGATTTGGGAGCTGATTTTTCAATTATGCCTTCGTGCTTTTGGGGAAAATCGGAAGGGATGAGGAGAGGAGCTACCAGGCCCACATCGCCGGGTCGCACCACTTCGCCAGCGGCAGCTTCGCGGCGCGCCTGCCGGAGCTCGTTCAAGCCACCAGCGGCAAGGACACGTTGGTCTTCCACTGCGCGCTCAGCCAGGTGAAAGATCGAAACCCCCACTGCGCCCTCCTCTCGTCTCTTGCGATCGCATGGAAATCCGATCCCCAACACATCACGGCGAATCACCTGCCTACAGCGCGCGATCGATTTCTTATTAGTGAATTCAAGTGCAGACCTGCTGGCATGTGGTTCATCTCAGAATATACAATCGTCAATGGGACCATGTCTTGTGCCCTGTGGGTGTGGGGGAAACTACATTGTTATTGGTTAACTTTGTTGAAGGATAGAGAGGGAGAGAGATTGGCGGAATATGTTGAATGTTGTATTGCGTCTCATGGACGAGTATATATAGTGGTACATACTTGGAGGCTAAGATAGCTCTCCTAGAGATATGGTAGGTAGAGATTACAAATCCTAGACTACCTAATATACCTATACCAAATATATCTCTAACACTCCCCGCTAGCGGTAGTGACGTGAACAACAGTCGCGGACGACCGAGAT
Source organism: Lolium multiflorum (assembly GCA_030979885.1). Taxonomy (NCBI): domain Eukaryota; kingdom Viridiplantae; phylum Streptophyta; class Magnoliopsida; order Poales; family Poaceae; genus Lolium; species Lolium multiflorum. The sequence continues at coordinate 60,741 of JAUUTY010000268.1, forward strand.
AAACCTAAGTGGACCCCAGAAGGCGACACTCCCGCGTCGGGAGCGTCGTGGACGGAGTTGCGTCGCGGATGCTTGGACTGTGAGGCAAGCGGTGAGGCCATGCCGATGTCGAGGTAGCCGAGAGCATGGGTGCTGCAACCTTGGTCGAGGGAGCCGCGCGAGGATTGCCGTGGTCGATGTCGTGGGCGGGTGCCGGTGTCGATGTAGCCGCAAGTGCGTAGTGCGCGAGAGAGTGACGGAGACGCGTCGAGGCAGTCGTGGAGATGGTCGATGCCGGTCGATGCAGTCGAGCCGTCGAGGACGAACCATAGTTTTGCGGAACAGGCGCACGTCGGGGACGAAGGCATACTCGGTTTTGCCAGAACCGAGTACGCATAGAAGAACTCGGCGGTGACGCGGTCGAGGCAGTCGTAGAGGCGATGCCGAAGAAGACGTTGTCGAAGCCGATGAAGACGAGACATCCGGCGCGAGTTTGCCAGACTCGGGAATGTGTCGGGGACGAAGGCACTTCCGGTGTTGCCGCAAGGCGCAGGACCATCATGAACTTGTCGCCATGTCGGAGGGACTAGCAAAGGAGGCCTCCGGAAGCGTCGCGGTCGAGGATCGACGGAGAGATGCCGCGTTGCCCGCGGTTCTCGAGTAGAGTAGCAGTGGTGTGATGGGGACGAGGCGATGGCACGGGCGACGAAGTCGAGACGGTTGAGACGTAGAAGGCGGCTAACCCGGCGGTGACCGGGGTGGTCATGTTGGACGCCTAGACGGCGCGGTGGTCGGCGAGCCCGCCCTGGCGGGCACAGCACGGTGGGCGGAGGCGGGACACAAGAAGGCGAGACCCCGGCGTGACGAAGACCATGCGCAGACGGAGGCGACCCGCTTGGCGGCGCGTGGTGGCCTCGGACGTCGATGCGCGGGGACGGCGAGTGACCGCGCGGCGATGCCACCAGGGGCCGCGTAGGCTAGGGCGCTAGTCGGTGCGCGGCGGGACGCCACCAGCGACGTACGCGCCTCGAAGGCGCGTCGTTGGCTAGCGCGTGGACCAAGGCGCGGCGCGCGACCCGGCGGGCAACGCAGCGGCAACCCGATGCTCGATCGGTGGTAGGCGCGCTTGAGACGTGTGCGGGTCGGTTGATCGACCGACGGTGGCGCTACACGTGCCATGGCGTGGACGACGCGCCGCAGATCGGAGTCGTTGGCGACGTTGTCGGTGATGTCCTTGGCGATGACGGCGAAGACGAACGGCGATGAGACCGCAGCGAACAGCCCGCTGCGTCGCACGTAGGGCGCCCGTGCGGCACGTCCGCCGCGTGCCATGCGTTGATGGCCGTGCATGTCGATGCCGTTGTCGAGTAGAGGCGCAAGTGGACAACGGCGATGGGCGACTCAATCCGATTTATGATCGGTAAACCAAAAAGCCGGCCGAGCGACGGCGAAAAAAGAAAACCAATCTGATTGGAAAAAAGACTCGAGGGCAGCGGATCAACGGATCGGCGAACGAACCCTCATACGGGTTGCGCGGCCCCGGAGTAGATCATGGAGATCGACCTCCCGGGGCGCGCGCGGGAAAGCGGCGGCTAGGTCAAGGAGCGTGCCGCTGATACCATGTTGAAGGATAGAGAGGGAGAGATGGAATATGTTGAATGTTGTATTGCGTCTCATGGCGAGTATATATAGTGGTACATACTTGGAGGCTAAGATAGCTCTCCTAGAGATATGGTAGGTAGAGATTACAAATCCTAGACTACCTAATATACCTATACCAAATATATCTCTAACAAACTTCTTTATTTAAGGCAGTTCACTGGATAACTTGAACCCCCTTTGTTAGAATTAAATCTGCATATGCACTGCTTCGTTCGTTTTGAATCGCTAGTTGTTCAAATCCAAAATTCAGGTGTTGATATTTTAGTACTGGAACCAAGAATAAGGCTAGGGCCATCTGTTGCAACGGCGCCCTTTTTAGATGGTCAGTATCTAGATACATTGCCAAAGTTTGTTTCAACTGGGTAGGATTTCAAGTACTTATATGTCCCAAACCAAGAGACTTTGAGAGAGAGAATGTTATCCGGAAGGCTTCTTATTTTACCCACGGATCTTGCTGTGCTTTCTAGTGCCATTGTGGATTTATAGAACATTTTGTTCTTTGTCCAGAGGAAATCTGAGTAGCGGCTTTAACTTGTAGGCGGTTGATTTCTGCTTTCATGCAGTTCCATATAAAGTCGTCTAAGTATGATTCGAGCATGTGATCAGTTCTTATTTATAATGTTCATGTGAATGACATGGAAAATTTTGTGCTTACTACAAGAGTCTAGTTTTTTCAGTGTATTATTTTGTTCAGTGGAAATCTCTGAATAATGCCTTAACTTACCTGTAAGTTCGAAGAGAACTGGAAACCGTTAGATTCAGATTCACATCAAACACAGAACTTTCGAACAGTAAAACAGAGGCACAAAATGAAACTTGAGCCCACAGTCATCATCCATCATATAAGGGATAACGATAAGCACAGTATAACTGCTTTCAGATAAACAACGGCAACCCCTCAAAAAGAAAAAACAGCGGCAAAGGCCAAAACCTGAGGCTACACAGAGCCCCAAGATTCTTTGCCAGACTCTGTGCTGAGTACCCTGAATATCAAATATTTTCTTCTAATACCATGGTGGCTCAACTTTGTTAATCTACTTAATTCCATAGACTTTTTTTTGTATAACTACCTCCTTGTTTTACCTAGAGTTAGTACCGATGTACTCAGGGCCGGCCCTAACACGTCAGGGGCCCTGGTGCAAGACAAAGAAAAGGGCCCCCATTGCTATTATTCGTATCTAAATTTTCATTGGGCTGTTCAACAATTGCTAGTGCTAGTTCTTGAGGATTACTACTCCGTAGCAGAACTGTCGTTTTTTCTATTAAATAAATTTGTCTATCGCACTTCTTTGGGATTCTATAAACTCGTCTACTCGCTTTGCTCTTTTATCGTTTTTATGACCAGACATAACCTTTCTAGGTGACATCAATTAAAAGTTGAAACAAATTACCTGGAGCCAGGATGATGCTCGAGCTCGACTCGCTGCCGCCGGCTTGCCCTACCACCATGCTGGCCCCTTGCTGCGGACTGCCGAGCGCCGCTGCCACCGCGCTGGCTGCTGGCCCTGCCCTCAGCCCTGCCTGCCCTGCTGGGTGTGGATGCCAATTTCCCTTGCCCCTTTATTCAACCTTTTGAGGATTGCGGAATAGAGAACGAATCAAATCGAATCGGATGAACATAGAAGACTATATAGAAGAGGATCAAATCCGGGATGGATTTCTTAGGAATCATTCATGATCTCCTCCTACATTAATTCCTCCGCGCCTCGTCGTTCGTTGCTGATTGGGGCTGGGTAACGGAAAAGTAAAGAGGATGCGAGGGCCGAGGGGAGAAGGGAGATGAAGTTTAGCTGCGTTTGTTTGTGTACACGTACAGGCAAAAGGCTGATTCTTTTCTTTTTCTCCAAACGAGCCTAGCTGCAAATGTACCCAACGCATGTTTCCTGTAAATACCTAGCTGAGGGCCCCCTGCTGATCGGAGGCCCAGTGCGACCGCACCGGATGCACCGGCTCAGCGCCGGGCCTGGATGTACTATACCAATTTGTGTTTGTGGAATCGATTGTTTGACCATGTAATGAAGTCGATTTCTTACATTCAGTTAGTCATTATCCCCAACCATGTAGTTCTGCAACAACATTTTAACACCGGATGGGGTTAGATGGGCAGGATATGAAATGGATCAAAACCTGCTACGTCTTTTTTTCACAATCCTCTGTTTTTTGCCCATTTATTTTCCTTGGTAGTCTGTCGTTCTTATAAAATGTTCTGTCATCACACTCCAGGTGCGAGGCCCATCCTGTGCTCGGATGTTTTCAGACTATCTATCAGAGTCCAAGGAAGATTCAGGGATAAAGAACATCATGGTGCTGGAACGTGGGTTCAATGGATGGGAGGTTTCGGGGCAGCCCGTCTGCAGCTGTAAAGATGCTCCTTGCAAAGGCACATGTTGCTGATGTTCCTGGTTTACCGAACTGGAACAGATCGACTCGTATTTTTAACGATCAGTGGCTTCAGCATCGCTGCTGAGTTGGTCCAGTTATCAACTATGTCGCCTTGTTGAAATGATCATTCATAACATTGATAAATATCTCATTAGATTTGACAACGGAATGTCTTTTGAACATTTCATCTGCATATACACATGCCTACAACACTTCTTTTTAGCTGTTATGCAAAGTGTGTGTCTACTGCACGGAGTGTTGAGTAATGAAAAATGTTTTCTTCTGCATAGTCTGCTTTGTGTCTCTGCAATTGTACGTCGCATTCTAATATTTATTCTTAGAGAAAATCTCCAATTTAGTCTATAAAGTTGCCTCGGATGTGTGCTTTAGTCACGAACTTGTAAATCGTGAATTGTGGGCCAAGAAGTTGCCTCCCACGAGAGTTTGGTCGTTTGCAAATTGCCCTCTAAAAGTCAAATTGAGGACTAAAAAATTAGAAAAGACAAATTTTAGGGGGCAATTTGAAGAAAAATTAATCGACCACGTCAGCAAACTAATGGTCACCGTGGTGAAGTGACCAAAAAATTCGTGCGGGCCAACTTCGTGATCTAGAATTCACGATTTGCAAGTTCGTGACCAAAATGCACATCTGAGGCAACTTCATAGATCAAATTGGGTTTTTTTCTCTTATTCTTATTCCTACAAATGAACAATTTTTTGGGCCAAATATTTAGAACCAAAACGTGTGTAGCTTCACACTTCATCCAAAGATCTAATAGCTGAAACTATATTTAGGTACTTTTGAAACTTTTTTTTAGAACAGGTGCCTTTTTATTAACTTGCAAGTCCTCATTTTCCAACTCGATTTTCTGGGCCAGAAATTAGCAAATCCAACGGCCCGCTTTGACCTCGCCGGACGTCGTGTCGTGGGCAGCAAGAAGATCAGCGCCCGACCGAAAGAAGTCCACATACCCCCCCCAAGTTTCATCTTTGGAACGGAGAACCCCCCCATGTATGAAGTGGATCACTTAACCCCCTCACGTTTCCTAAACCGGTTAAATTACCCCCTCAGCCCTTTGATGGCTGTTTCAAGGTGATCTGGACAGTGGTTTTGCCACGTAGATCAGAGGAAAAAAGGGTGGGGAGACAGTGGTTTCCAGTCCGGCCGAGTCCCTGCATCTGAGCGCGACCTCACCACCCTCCGCTGCGCCGCCGGCCACACCATCCCACAACTGCGCCGCCGGCCACACCATCCCGCCGCTGCGCAGCCGGAGCCGCGCGGCCTTCAAGCTGCAGCAGCTCGACGCGCGCTTCCAGTTCCTCCCGACCGCGCGCGCCGTGCTCGACCTCTGCGCCGCGCCGGGGGGATGGCTGCAGGTGGCCGTCACCCGGGCCCCCGCCGCCGCCTTCGTCGTCGGCGTCGACCTCGTGCCCATCCGCCCCGTCCGCGGCGCGCACGCCCTCACGGAGGACATCACCACCACCAGGTGCCGCTCCGCCGTGCGCAGGCTCATGGACTCCAAAGGGGTCGCCGCCTTCGACCTCGTCCTCCACGACGGCTCGCCCAACGTCGGCGGCGCGTGGGCGCAGGAGGCCACTGCGCAGTCCGCGCTCGTCATCGACGCCGTCCGCCTCGCCACAGCGTTCCTCCGCGCACAGCATCCTGCCGATGCGCCGCCGTTGCTGCCCCGGAGTACAGGTCTCGATTGACGGCGAATCGTTGGACGGAGACTCGCACGCGGCCGCCCTTGCCGCCAGCAATGGAACCGTCCCTGCCCCTGCAAACTTGAATCGTCAGCGTCGGCCGCCGATCATCGGAGAGGCGAGCGGCGACGGGAGAGATGAGCGGCGCGGCGCGGCGCTGAAGCGGAGAGGAGCAGAGAGGAGCGAAGCGGCGCCGCGCTGGGTTGGACCGGAACAGAACAAAAACGACCAGGTACTTGACCCAAACCCTCCACGTGGACCTCCAAACCAGCCATCAGACTTCAAAACCGCCTACAGGGGGCTAATTAACCGGTATGTAATACCTGGGGGGGTTAAGTGTTCCACCTGAAACCTGGGGGGTTCTCCGTTCCAAAGATGAAACCTGGGGGGGGCATCTGGACTTCTTTCGCGCCCGACCAACCATCCGGAGGCGAAGGCGAGCGCACCGCGCGCACACGCCTTTCCCCCATTCCCTTCCAGATCCCACCACCGCCAAGCTCCAGCCCCCCATGGCCTTCTCGCGCCTTCTCCCCTCCCGCCGCCTCCTCTCCACCCTCCTCCACACCCCGACCCCGACCCCGGCCGCGCGCTTCACCGACGGCGCCGCCACCGCCACCACCACCCCGTCCGCCCACAACTTCCAGCCCGCCCGCTTCTACTCCGCGACGCGGCGGGCGGGGCCGGGCGCGCCGCGGCAGCCCCGCGCGGCGGACATCGGGGCGCGGGCGCGGCAGCTGCAGAGCCGGCGCCTCTGGACCTACGCGCTCACCTTCGGCTGCGCGGCGGGGTTCGTGGTCACGGTGCTCGCCACGTTCCAGGACCAGCTCGTCTTCTACCTCACGCCCACCGACGCGCTCGCGCGCTTCGCCACCGACCCGTCCAAGGCCCGCTGCCGGCTCGGCGGGCTCGTCCTCGAGGGCTCCGTGGCCCACCCGTCCTCCTCCGCGTCCGAGATCGAGTTCGTCGTCACCGACCTCGTCACCGACGTCCTCGTCCGCTACGAGGGCGCGCTCCCCGACCTCTTCCGCGAGGGCCACTCCGTCGTCGTCGAGGGCTTCCTCAAGCCCCTGTCAGACGACCTCCGCCGCGACGGCGCCGGGAGGACGGTCGCGGACAAGGCGAGGGAGGGCGCGTGCTTCCTGCAGGGCACCGAGGTGCTCGCCAAGCACGACGAGAAGTACATGCCCAAGGAGGTCGGCGAGGCCATCGAGCGGAATAAGAAGCAGATCGAGGCCGACGCGGCTGCTGCAGCGGCTGCAGCAGCTGCTGCTGAGGACACCCCCTTGGTTGCGGCCGATGGATCCAAGGCAAGCTCGTAAGGTTTTCCGTTCTGCTTTACGATTTACAGTAGATCTGAAGTGCGTGATTGAGGCATAGATAGATTTAATTGTCTGAATGAGTTGGGCACGCTCCGCAGCATGATGTTGTAACTGGAGTAGTGTTTTCGAGCCCTGGAAAAGGGAATTTTGGCTAGGGGAATAACGGAAACTGATCAGGGGATGATCCATTCAACATGATTATACGTATTCTTTGGGTAGCAATTGCTATACTATTTATCACTGGGGTTACTGGGTTATTTTGCAATGAGAACTGGGAACCCACTATACAATTTTGTTGAGTTAATGTATATTGGGTATGTGTTCTGCACACGCTATTCCTAAATGTTTGGTGTGTACTGCTCGGTTCATTAGCTTTTGTCTTAATTTGCATCCATTCTCATGTGAGGCTCATCTTTATGCGAATGCACATTTTGGTGCTATTAGGGCCCTTCTAGGGAACTAAATTGCTCGTTTGTATACTGGAACTGAACCCTAAATTATATTGCTTAGGATCAGTCCACAGGAGGGGGTTACTACACAACATCCATATGCTTTAGTGTGTGATAGTATTTTTTTAGCTGTTCAGTGTATGATAGTTGAGCATGCTGATGGGACACTAGCAAAATGCCCATATTGCTTAGGATCTTATTTGAATTTTGTGAACTTGCGTGTTTGGTTCGCATGTGTAGGAAAAACACATGAATCCTGGTAAATGCATTCAAATCAATGTCAAACCACATCAAGTGATATAGATATAATTAGGATGTACTATACCGCTAGACCTCTTTCTTGTACTTCGTGCATAGGAATTCTAATAAGAGAGCCTCTTAGGTTTGTAGGATTCTAAAAACACTATTAGAAACAGATAAAATTCCATGTAGTTGAACTCATAGAAATTTTTCTTTGGAACTGCACACAAAGTAGACCATAGGAAATATCCCTATGGTTTCCATCCTACAAACAAAAGAAGCTCTACAGAAAAAATTCTGAAGGAATGGAATCCTCCAAATTTCTTATGATTCCTTTGAACCAATGAGGCCTGTAGATTGTTAAATCCCTTTTTTTTTTCCCTTTGAAACTTAGGAAAATTTCCTTTGTTTTTCTTTTGCTCCATTAACCAAACGGATAAATAGTCCCACCAAAGGAAAGCATCTATTTATATGATTTACCTCCACTTACAAACCAAAGAGGCCGAGTGTCCATATTGAATGCCAGGACTGAGGGGGTGTTTGACTGGGTACAGGAAAAACTTTATGATTTTTCCAAGAGGTTGGAGTTGGAGTGGATGAAATTTTCATCTGAAATAAATTACAAATGAATCATGAGGAAAGATTCTTATGGTTTGCAATGCTACAAATCAAATGACCCACTTAGGAAAAAATCCTAAAGATTGAATTCTCCAAAAGTCCTTTGGAAATCGTTTGCATCCAAGAGGGCCATAAATCTTATGGTTTGCAATGCAACAAATCAAAATATCAAATGACCCACTTAGGAAAAAATCCTAAAGGTTGAATTCTCCAAAAGTCCTTTGGAAATCGTTTGCATCCAAGAGGGCCATAAATAGGTTTTTGTTAGAGAACTGGTAGGTTAGTTTGACTTTGTTGCAGGTGAGCTTTGTTCTGTTTGCAGTTGGTTTAGTTTGGCATTTGTTGCTAGAGACTTTTTTTTAGGATGGAAAACAAATGTGGGAGATGCGGATGAACCACCATGACCACCAGTTCATGTATAACGTGAAGTATAACTGTAACTGAGAGACGAGGGTGCAGAGAGTTTACATGGAAACCTGACACACTCGTCAATTGTTAGGTTATGCCTATGTAATATGTTGCAAGCTGACTTTGTCATGATATTCGGCATGCTAAGCATACATGAAGTAGTGAGGGTAACAAATGAGTGAGAATATGTTCTGCAGTATTGGGATAACATCAGTAGAATGTACTCTCAATCCAAATCCTTGGTACTACTGTCAAATTGGCCTGCTAGATTGCACTTTCTAACCCATATCACTTTCTTTACTCAATGGAAAATCATTTAAGGGTTAGTTGAAATAGTATTTGACTTAAATTGCTTGGTACTGTTATAGACTTATAGTGCATGCTCGTCAGATGATCACCACTGGACTGTTGCCAGAGTAAAAAAAAAAAAAAGCACTGAACCAAGAAACCTGAATGAAGTTATGGAATATTTGATTTTGGTCACAGAATGTTGTTAGAGCTCCACACATTCAGTGCTTCGGCAACAACACTTAATCTTAGCTTTGCTATGCACAACTGTCAAGACCTTCCCAGCTTCGATTATCATTGCTTGAATACTGTGTGGACCTAGATGCTGTACATGAGCTAGTATTCTGTACGTTCCTAACTGCATCGGAACTGAACTGTCTTAAGAACGTTATTCCACTGAACATAATCTTACAACAAAGTATAAGAAGTATGAACGGATGTGGTGGTATGAACATCGATGGCTAAACCTGTGGATGATTCATTATCCTTAGCTAACCATGCATGGATGTAGAGTTATTGGAGTCACAGGATTATCAGATTACGGGGAATAGTCTGGAGGCAGTTTCAAGTCTGTTAATCTGGTGGTTTGATGTTCCCAACACTTTTTTGTGGGAATATTTGGTAATTTTGCACCATTTTCCTGCCCATAGCAGGTCAGCTCCTGGATATCTCGGCTGATTTATTGTTTCCCCAAGTTGAGGATCTGAATTTGATGGAACTCCTTTTCTATTAACTTATATAACCAGAGTCCAGGGACCAGGGCTGGCTGCCCCCTGCAGTTGATATATCAAGACGATTTTCATATCAACAGCAGGGAGCAACAATTTTGCAGATTATGCTAGTACAGTGATTTAATCACATGGTGCTACAATTGTTTCAATGCTGTGTGATAAATTATTTTGTACAGGTGTTGGTACAAATTTTTGTTTACTGTCTTTGAAACATCTGTTGCAGCATAGGTTGAACATGAACCATGTCAGTAAGATCTCATCTTCTCAAGATCCATCACCAGTCAGAAAGAGCATCAAACAGAGCTGCTCATTAGGGTTTTGAACGGTTTTTCTTTTAGTTGATCGAGATTTACAAGATATTAGATCCCTAATAAACTTGTGGGTAGGCTTTCTTCAGGTACTGATTCAAGTTAAATATTAGTTAAATAAATTACATCAACTGAAGAAAACTTGCAGGCGGTGTATTTTAGAAACGTTAGTAGAGTAAATTACATCAAACTGAAGAAACTGAAACATCTTGAACCCTATTACAAAACTTAGGTCTTGCCTAACCCCTATGAAATCAATCAGAGGGAACTTGACGGAATCAACCGCAAGCTCTGCTAGCTGCATAGTTCGGCTTATGCTGCACAATTCTTGGGGCGCATGCAGCCTTTCAGAGTTTCAGGCTTATAAAAGATCAAGTTGTTTGCTTGGCTTGTGCTCATGGGAAGATCCCGACTGTCGTAAAATTTTACAATAAAGGGGTGATATTGTAGCCAATTATATATCTCATCTATGCCTGAACGACAATGAGACAGTCAGCTTCACATGATCATGCCGTAAAATCTTGGTGGGAGGAATTCCTCGCCCACCTCTCATCCGTTTAAATTTTGTTTACTTCTTTAGCAACACAAGGTGAACTTATAAAAGGTCATAGACAACATGGTAGAGGGCATTAAGATGCATAGGGCTTGTTGTTTAACCCATTGCGATTAGTCATCATGTCGTTTTCGTATGCACAATGTAAACTATTGTAACTAAGGAAGGCAGTGATCTGGCCGTTTACTCGGAAAAAAAGACTCAACGTACAGGGCCCGTTGAATGGTTGCACGAGTCACACCCCCCGTTAGGTGAGAATGTATGTTTGGTTGAACGTATTGTGGTCGGCGACTTAACCGAATTGCCAAATCGTTGTCATGTAAAATTCAAAAAAAAAAAATCAAAAAAAATCGTTGTCATGCTATTGTACTATCGGGCTATAAGAACCTCTTATAGATGATGTAATTGTACTGTGATTGCGGCAGCAGGTTTCAGACGCACTATTTTCCTTCCGGGCTACCTAAGGGGACTGAAAGGTTTTTAATGAGGCGACATGCTATTTGCTTAACGGAATGGTTTTAAGTTTTTTTTTTAAAGCAAATGACACAATAAAGTGAAATCGAAGAGCCACACACCAATCTAGATTTGGCACACTTCTGGCCAATTCGCGATGGCAGGCTGGCCCGAACGACCACCCATTGGATCTAGAGCTGATTATCGGAAAGACAAACACCATAAGCTCTAAGTTATGTCGTCTCGTTCATGAATCATGCTGGACACATTAGAACGAGACTGTTGTTTACTGACAGGGCTGGTCCATAGGGTGCCCTGGGTCCTCAACAGTTAGGGTCTTAGTCCAAGATTTATTCGTACACTTACTGCACTTATATTTATACTCTTTAGGCAGTAGAGTTTGAAATAATTTTAGAAAATATAGAAGGTTGAAGTTGTAGCTTAACATGCCTATACTCCGACTCCTTCTCTAATGTGCAGAAGAACACGGACCCTCATAATTTTTTCTCTGATTATTTTATTTCTCGCAAACAATACACATGTACATAAGTAGCTATTGGTAGAAATAATAATCATGGTATATAGTTCGTGCGATCAATAGAAATAAATAGTTTCAAATATCTTCAGCAATATTCTGAAGACCACGGATCTTTTAAATGTAAATATTATTTAGTTTGTTATTGCATTACCCTAATATTTATCTTGCTGAATAATATTTTTGTTTAGTTTTTTTTGTGTATGACCAAGTGGTGAAGCTTGAGTGAGATTGTTAAGGGGCCTAGAAAACTAATCATGTTTAAACTTTAAGTAAGATATATAAATTTAACATAAATAGATATCTCTAAAGAATTTTTCAGAGTAGGGGGCCATTGCCCCCTACCCTAAAAAAGCTTAGCCACTATGAAAAAGGGTCCTTGGTATGGTTTCGCCCTAGGGCGCTCCGAAATCTATGGACCGTCCCTGTTTACTGCCATGTTGCTTCCACTAGCGAAACACCATCGACTAAACAATACACAACCAACCTTCCAGTGTTGATCCGAAGGAAAAAGTGGAGTAGAGCAGGTGCGCCCTGCGCACCCTATCAGCACCGTTTCGTTTCCCAGCCAGTTGGCCTACTGTGTTTAGCGTCTTTCTCTCTCTTAAGTTTTTCTTCCCCCTCGAAACTTTCTCTACTTTGTACTCTCTCTCTTTCTTTTCTAAAAAGCTGTCATTGTTCTCTCTCACACCGAGCTCTCATCTCTCCTTCACTCCTTTCAAATGTTGCTTTTATATAATTTTAGTTTTGTTTTGTAGTGGAGGGGATGCATCTAGCACACCCTCTTTCCTGAGTCCTGACATGCCTGCACACCCTCTTCCTCTTGCTATTTTTTTCTTGCTTGTGGTGGCAGAAAACATGCAATAGAGTGAAACAGAGGGTTTCGTGCATGATGAGAGAGAGAGAGAAAAATTTGTCAGCTTTATTAGAGAGAAAAAAAGACATGTGAGTCTGCATGCAACCTCTGTGCATTTTTTTTTTGTCTCGATGTGCATGTATACAGTAACAATCACACAGATTACAGAGTCCTAACAAATAGACACTCGAAACTATTCATAGGGTGCCCAGGACGCACCTGCTCTAAAAATCTCCTCTCTTGATCCAAATACTTAGCACATCTCCATCGGCGCGACGCATTTTGGACGTCCAGTTTGCGGCGGCCCAAATAATCGAAATCGTACGGGTGTCCATTTGCATCGGGGTGGCTCCAGCGGCACGACGCATAATTTTTTTTCCATTCATGAAGCCATAATTTACACCTTTAAAAAACATAAAAGCCATAAAGGCGTGCTGCCTACTGCTCGTCGTCGCTGACGAGGTTAATGAACTCCGGCCTCGGCCATGGAAGCTGGTACGCCGGCGGTAGAGGAGGTAGCGCCGCTTGCGTAGGAGGTTGTGGCCACGGATCCCACGCCGGAGCAGGAGGCGGAGCGCGGTCGTTGGAACGTGTCGGCGTGGCCGGAGGAGTCGCAGGCCTCCCCTGCGCGAGCGCGGACTCGCGGAGCTGGATTGCGAGCCCGTCCCACAAAGCGAGCTCGTTGAGCTCGTCCGCCGCTGTTGGCCATGACAATGGCCTCCTCCTCGGAAAGGTCGGGCGGCTGGGTCTCCGGATCCCACGCCGGCCCGCCGTCTTCGTGGTCGTAGTCTGCCATGATGACGTCCTCGTCCGCGTCCTCGTCCTCGTCCTCCTGGTCGTTCTCTTCTTCGCGGTGATCGTGGTCGGAGTCCACGTCGCCGAGGTAGCCGCCGCGGCGCGCGTCGAACTTCCACATCCCGAATGAAATCCAGTTGTAGAAGTTCGCGCGTACGCCCGATCCTCCCGCGATCCGCGGCAAGATCGCTCGGCGGCGGCGCACCCCGTCCCGCCGCTTTCGGCCGTGCGGTACGGGGACCGCACGCGCCGCGAGTTCTGTACCAGCCCCCTCCCGGCAAGTTCGCGTCCGGCCATAGTACCGGACGGTTTTCCTCCCATAGCTGCCGCGCGAGGTCAACACGGACGTACCGGCTGACCCGTGCCTTCTTGCCGGACCGCGAGCCGCTAGCCTCCTGGTCGTTCTTCGTCTTGCGGAACGGCCAACATTTCTTCCCCATAGCGTCAGTGGGGTGGATAGTGTGGGATTTGACAATGGTTTGGTCGGGGAAATGGGCGCCGGCAGCGTCCCTTTATGAGGCTCGGACACTCGCCGCCAATGGCTCCGCCACCGCAACGCCTACGCTGCGCACGCCGCGGAAGCCGAGGCGCGCCACTAACGCGGCCCTGCAAAGGCTGCAGCGCGCCGCCCGCAAGTAGTGCTGCAGAAGACGAAGTAGTTGTGCCGCTGCCAGGCGGGCCCGTGCGAGGACTGAGCGGACACTTTGCGCGTCCGCAAAGACGCAAACCTGGCGCATATTTAGACCAGGTTTGCGTCTCCGCGGACGGCCCGGTCACTTTGCATCGCGCCGCTGGAGGTGGTGCGAGACCCATTTTCGGTTACGGCGGACACAAACGGTCGCTTAGCGTCCGTTTGCGTCGCGCCGCTGGAGATGCCCTTAGTTTGAGATAAGAAAAGTGACGGAAACATCACCGGGAAAACCAGTTTCCTCCCACGACTAGTTTTTTCATGCAATTTTTTTGCCCATATATGTTGTTCTGTCAGTTTACTCGTGTTGGTTGGCAGGAAATTAAAGAGCATCTCTGAAGTTAAATCGGAAACATTTTGAGTCTTGCGAGAGCGGGCTCTTTGATTTCATATCTCTCTCAAATGATCTTCAGCCTACAGTTCTAGCATTGGTTTTCTGGCATATTTGGGTGGCACCTAACGAGGTGAGGAACTCGAACGTCAAGCCAAATCCTAGCCACACGTATGTGTGAAGTGTAGGAAAATTAGGGTTGGAGCTATTCCTCTGCTTTATCGGTGGTGCCGCTCACAATCAGTGGCGAATCTAGGATTTTGCGCTAGGGTGGGGCAACTAGGCACATTTTTTTCAATACCAAAAAAATAACGTAAAATTGTATGAATGTATAAGAATAACAAATATATATTTATAGGTCTCACAATCCACATATAATTCAATGATTAGATATAAAAATCTAAAATACGCATATAGTAATATTACATGACTGCAATAACTTAAATAAACGATAGAAGAAGTTTGTTCGCCTGAAGTAGACACCATCATTTCGAGCAGAAGTTTGCTCATCTGAAGTATCAACGGTAGAAGATGCGAGCTTCTTTACTTCATGCTTCCGGAAAAGAGCAACAATATCTCCGGTCCTCTTCTTTGTTTCTTTTTCTTTGGAATCCCGGTCCTCTTTATGTTCAAATAATTGTACAATAAAAAATTGAATATCAACCAGACAGATTGTACTAACTACACTGGATCAATTACTTTGAGTCTTTGATCACTAATGAATCAATGTTCTAGTTTTGTAGTGCAATAAGAAAAAGCTAATCAAAATTTCAACTTGACACTTGAGAGAGAGGTAAAGTGCTATACCTGATTAGAGAATCGCAAATGAAATACTTGCGTACGCGGCCGGCTGGCCGTGCGTATGCGCTCGATTGTCTTATTCTCTTACGCTGCTCTCTTCTGATCTACAGCGTTGTCTGATCGCTAGATCGTATTTCCTTGCTCGATCGAAAGTTCGAAACCAAAACACCAGCTACAATTCCGATTGGAACTGCAGTATCAGAGCTAAGACGGCTAGGGCAGGCTTAGGGATTGCGATAACGGCCGTCCCCGACTATCGAGAGAAACTAGAAACCGCATCGATTATGAACTACTGCGGTATTTTGTTTCATGGACTGTGCGCGTGTGCCTAGAGATGACATTTTTCTTATTTTTCTCAAATATATATTATATAGTAGGACTATTGGGCCAAATTTTTAGGGTGGTCCTAGCCCCACCCTTCCACCCTGTTGGCTCCGCCCCTGCTCACAATGCAATCTTGAGGCTAGAGGTTGGGACCATTATATAGACTCCAAATTTCGGATATTCCAATCCATTTTCAAATAGGACTCGAGACTTGTTTATGAAGATTCTTGCTTATGTTGATATGATCAAAGAGCATCTATACAAACAAAAACATTAAGCACCGGTGTGTGTCCAATCGTACAACAACAATTTGGACATCGCTGCCGCAGGGTACAGTTCTTATTAACTATGATGTTGCGATCTTTGAAGCTGCCGAGTGCATGGGTGTAGGAGTGGTCATGAGATATCACCGGGGCACTTGCTTGGTGGCTTGTCGACAACACATTGAGGGGCTCCAACAACCTGAGCATGTGGAGGCTTTGGCTCTTCGGCGGACGGTTGAGCTAGCTCAAAATGAAGGAATGAGAAAGGGGGTCTTCGCATCAGATTGTCTCTCTCTGGTGCAACGACTAAACTCACGAAGCATGGAAAAATCGTCCGTTGGTTTGGTCGTGGCTGGTATCAAGCAGTCGGTGAGTGGCTTCACTTTGGTATTCTTTTGCCATGTGAAGCGGGTTCTTAATGGAGCGGCGCATGTATTAGATAAGTCTTGTCAAGATGTAAACTCAAGTTTTTTTCTTATATTGTTTCGGATTGCATCCGAGGACTCCTTTATATTGATGTGATTTAATCACTAAAGCGCCAGTTTTCTGTCAAAAAAAGGAAACGCTAGAAAGAGAAAATTGCACAAACCAGCAACTCTTGGGGTCATTGTTGCACAAACCAGTGACTCAAATATTTTGTTGCACAAACCAGTGATTCTAGGGGTAATTGGTTGCATGGAGCTCTAATTAACAGATTATGCAATTAAACAACATGCTTGCAGAGAGGATTAAAACGGCTATTAGATGGATAGGCTCCAAACGAGTTTCCCCATGAGCGGTTTTCTTTAAGTAGGTGCCACTAAGGAATTAACCGCCTTCAATCAAATATTTTCGGAGTTGCTCAAAATTAAAACCTGTCTTCAATAATTTTGGAGGCGGTTAGCCTGTCGGCAATAAAAGAATTTTCGGAGGTGGTGGAAAACAAAACCTCCCCTTGGGTCGATTGAGGGGCGGTTAGAAAATGCGCCCGCCTAGAGATTTTATTCTTTGGAGGATGCATCAGTTCGTAAGTATCAATGGTCTGAAAAAATTCGGAAATCCGGAAATAACGGCTATCTTGCACTGGAATTTCCGCCCAACTTTACCCAATTGGATTGTTTTCCCAAGGAATGGGAATCGCAAGGAGGGCGACGAAGAATACTAGACGCTCCGGCTTATTCACCAGAGCGGTGTGATAATATTCAGATGGTCCGATGGCTGCAGACAACAACTGTGAAAACACGGATAGCCCGTAGACATTCAGACGGTCCATATATAGCACATCCGGGTGGATTATTGGGTCGTCACCGCCGCTTAGAGGCCGTGATGTTTTTTTTACACCGACTCCAATATCTTTGGGACGTCCGTAAATTGCCACCGGTGTAAAAAAAACCTCACCGCCTCTAAGTGGCGGTGACGACCGAATAATCCACCCAGATCTGCTATACATGGGCCGTCCGAATGTCTACGGGCTATCTGTGTTTTCATAGTTGTTGTCTGCAGCCATCGACCATCTGAATATTATCACACCGCTCTGGTGAATAAGCTGGAGCGTCTGGTATTCGTCGTCGCCCTCCTTGCAATTCCCATTCCTTGGGAAAACAATCCAATTGGGTAACGTTGGGCGGAAATTCCAGTGCAACATAGCCGTTATTTTCGGATTTCCGATTTTTTCAGACAATTGAATTACAACTAGCCATTGTATACTAAATCAAGACTCGAACCCGGTTTTTATTTGACGCCTCCTCCAAAGAATAAAATCTCTAGGCGGGCGCATTTTCTGACCGCCCCTCAATCGACCCAAGGGGAGGTTTTGTTTTCCACCACCTCCGAAAATTCTTTTATTGCCGACAGGCTAACCGCCTCCAAAATTATTGGAGACATGTTTTAATTTCGATCAACTCCGAAAATATTTGATTGAAGGCGGTTAATTCCTTAGTGACACCTACTTAAAGAAAACCGCTCATGGGGAAACTCGTTTGGAGCCAATCCATTTAATAGCCGTTTTAATCCTCTTTGCAAGCATGTTGTTTAATTGCATAATCTGTTAATTAGAGCTCCATGCAACCAATTACCCCTAGAATCACTGGTTTGTGCAACAAAATATTTGAGTCACTGGTTTGTGCAACAATGACCCCAAAAGTTGCTGGTTTGTGCAATTTTCTCCGCTAGAAATGAAAAACATCGAAGTATTGTCCATTCACATGTCATTCCAAGTAAGAAGCCTTGAAGACAGCATTCCGGTCTTACACCTTTCCGCTTTCAAATTCAAGATACGTAACACAAAAAATACTACTGGAAATACGCTTTCAGGACCGACTTACGTAAGCCTGTTGTAGTCGAGTCAAACCCAGAAGAGGAGAAAAAACAATTTACCCCGGCGCCCGCGCCTCCTCCGCTCCTCGTCGCCGTCCGGCCTAGTTGCGAGATGGCGGCGGCGGTAGACCTGGAGGACGCGTTCGGCGCCGTCGTCGGCGAGGCCAAGCCGGAGGGCCACCCGTCCCCACGCCCCATCCTCTTCCGCGCCCACGCCCGCTCCGCCGCCGCCCTTCGCATCGCCGCCACCGACTGCCACTCCCTCGCCTGGGACCGCTCCCTCTCCGTCTCCGACCTCGACGATCTCGTAAGCTCCCCCTTACCTCCTAGTAACTGTCTGTAACAAGTCCCCTTTGATTGCTGCTGACACACAGCTTCTCCATATTTGCATTCCCTTTCTCGCGTGCCCTGCCGTGCGTTTGAATCAATCAAAGAGAGACGATGTTGGAATCGGCGGATCATGGTCGGACTTCCTGGATTACCTCAAGTCATCCTTATCTTCCGGGGAAGTGAAGCTGCTCTTCGCTGCCGACCAACTCCGCAAGTCACCTGGCATGCTACCGCCTATCCACTTCAGTTTTCCCCAATAGTCCCTTACTTGTGGCAAACATTACATACATGATTGAGAATTCCATCTTCGCTCTGTTCAGGTCCTGATGGTGCAAAGCTCGTGGCTACCAAGGCAAAGGGCCTGCCTCGCATTGCCATTTCTCTCCACAGAGTTACTGGCGCTGCGGTGAGTGATGTCGTAGCTGAGATCTCGCTAGCGCTTTATGCCGCTTATAGGACTACGCTGGAGAGTGCATCCAGAGGTTGCTGTCACTCGATGTCTTTGTTTATGCTCAATTGCTTATTCAATACAATGCTTAAATTTGTTTCTGAAAGGGTTTCACTCAAAACCTTGTTCAATAAATCTGTTGTTTTATTTCTTTTGCAGAACAGGAACGAATGTCGCAGCTGATGGTGAGCCTGTCATCTGAAAGAGTAGGCCATCTTATCTCCTAACCAGCACTTTTGAACTAGTGTTGCTGTTGTTGCTGCTTGATGATTACAATAGTATAAATGGGATCATCAGGGTAGCCCACTAATCCATATGTTTTCTTGTTAACATATCAAACAGTTGAACAATCTAGTTTTACCACGCTGACATTGTACAACTTTTGTTACTCCAAACTTTGCATGGAATAACAGCTTGTGCACACTAAAACATGATCTGTGTGTGTTCACTGCATACAAATGCTTACTTGAGCAATGCATGCTTTTTCTCAAAGACTTCACTTAAACTCCATTGTCACACAGTGTGTTGGCCCAGTGACAGTTACTCCCTATATCGTTGAGGTTCATTATGACATGTCATTTGCATGTGCTGGTTCTTTTGAATGATGAGCACTTTTATTGGGTAACGATGAAGCTATTCCTGTGTTATTAGTTTAGTTGGATACTGGAAACGTCAATTGATATGATGTTTGTAATATTTTCGTGTCATAGGAAAAGAATGAAATCATGCAAAAACAGCTTGAAGCTGTTTCTTTCCTAGACAGAAGAAAGGCAACAAAGCCAAAGCTGATAGCTGATGAGGTTCCAAGTGTGTCTGGTGTGACTTTGGGCTCCGATCAAGTTACAGCTCATGTGGAGCAGAAAATATCAGGTGACCATGCTTCTTCATGCATAACTGGAACTGAAGATAGCATGATACTTTCTTAACTAATGAAATTCAAATCTACAGTGCCTTCACCTAGTAAAGTCCCTCCAGCTAAAGCCATGAAGCGAGTAGCCCCCAAGCCTCGGAGGTTGTACGAAGTTCCTCCAAACACTACTTTGATGTGGAAGTTTAATGCATCTGGCTATAACATTTGCTATTCTTTATTTAGGGCAAGGGCGCGAGGAGCTTTGCTGCAAGCTAATGAGGACGATGAGGACAATTGAAAAAATTTAGAGGTGCTTATATCTTGGTAATTGATTAATTCTGTGATATGTGAACTTATGAAGTGTGACATGGGGTTAGTTGGTTTTCTGCTTGTTTTGATCTGTCTCAAGCTTGTGGTGAAACTAACTGCAGCTCATGGCATGAAAGCACATGACAAATTATATATGGGCTAAGTTCATATTATGATATATTTTGCTCCATATATCACCTGCTTACCTTTGTTCTCCATCCAAATTTAGTCAGGGCTTTTATCAAAGTTTGGTCAAGAATTTAGTTCACTATTGAAGCATATTACCCAACAAAGTTTTGTTCCCTGCAGTGGGACATGGACGCCAAACTGATTGAATTGGAACAATAGTAAGAAATTTGTCTTGAAATTTCAAAACAGCACTGTGACCACTGTCCACAGGCCACACCACTAGTCATGTACTTAACTAACATTGCAAGCAAGACAATTTGGTTGGAGCAAAAGCCATAGCTGCTGGCTGGTAAGCGGCGAACAGGTCAGTAGAAATCATCACACGAACGACGCCTGCAGCTGGCCCTCAGCAAAGTAGGCGCCGGTGGGTCCTCCGTTAGGCAACAGCGCCAACTTCACCACGCCGCGCGCGCCCTCCTCCGGCGAGAGGAGCCCCGAGTTCATGGAAAAGTCGGTCCTGACGTAGCCCGGGTGCACGCAGTTGACGCGCAGCGCCAGATGCCTCCTCGCCAGCATCCTTGTGTAGGCGTTCACCGCGGCCTTGGCTACCTTGTACGCCGAGAACCCCGCCGTTCGCCCCCTGCCACACATCTCTGGCTCGCTGCTGTCGTCGAAGCCTCCCAAGAAGGCATCAAGCAGCTCGTCCAGCCTCTTCTCGGTCAGGCTGTTGATGTCATCAAGCTGCCGCCTCAGCTCCACCTCATCGGCGCCGAAATGCTGCAGCCGCACGCACAGAGAGAGAGTGAGAGACGTCATCTATATACATATATGCATGGGAGTTCTTTAGCGGGCGACGGGCGACGGGCGTGATTTGCGGTGGGGTTTAACATACCCTGAGCAGTCCGAAGCTGGAGGAGACGTTGACGATCCTTCCGTCGGAAGAGGAGAGGAGCAGGGGGAGGAGAGCTTCGGTAACGTGCTTTGTGCCATAGTAGTTGGTCTGCATGCCCTGTTTCGCAGCCTCGTGTGTCTCCCGCGTATTGTTCTTCATCCATTCCAGCCTCTGATGCACATCCATGCCGTCGAACTGATGCATGTAGTACATTTCTTGAACAAATTAAATTCGTTTCAGTTTGTTTGTGCACAAATTAATTTGTTAACTGATCAGCTCAGCTCACCTTCTCCACGCCTGGTATTATTACATCATCTAGCCGCTCATTTCCACCAGTGGCGGCATTGTTCACCTGTGGCATACCGCATACATATGGATCAAGTTGCTGATCATGTTTTGTTTATCAATCTACCAAAGGGACGGGCAGAAGAAATAAGAAACTTGCCAGGATGTCGAGCTTCCTGAAACGGCTCTCCAGGAAAGCAGCCAGACGATCGATGCTGGAAGCATCCGTCACCTCCAGCTGGTGGAAGACGACATCGGAGAGTCCCTGCGCCTTGAGCTTCTCGACAGCCGCCACGCCCCTGGCCTCGTCTCTGGCCGTCAGCACGACGGAGACGCCGTTGTCGGCCAGCTGCCGGCACACCTCTAGCCCGATGCCTTTGTTGCCTCCGGTTACCACGGCAACCCTGGAAAATTGTATTACTTGTAGAACTACTATAATGACGAATTAATTCAGCTAGCACAGGGGTTATGGGGCCATACCTTGTGTTAGGGGAACGGGAGATGATGGCCCCTTCCATAGGAGCTGATTTTGACTGCTTGGAGATGGGCTATCGACAGGTTTAAGTAGAACAAACCTTCAGACCTTTCAACCAACCTGATGGTATTCGTGTGCGGTGACGTTTTCATTTTTACATGTGCAAGAAGCTCCCTGTAGTTTCTTCGTTTGGTTAATGATGACTACCCTTAACCGCATATGTTTTTAATTTTACTCATAATTTTGACTCGCTGTGAAATGTTTGGGCGACACGTTTCGTTCATGTTCACATTCGTCACGGTTGTTCTTGTCCAATTGCAATTTGCGACGCTGAAACTGGTTTGTCCTGGCAACATGGCCGTCCCGGACTGGTCGATTTCAATATGCAGGTCCCGTTGTTTTCTGCATTTGATTACTGCCTGCTGTTGACTCCTCCACAATGCGGAAGGAGATTCTAAGAGACCCTGCTACTCAAAAGAGATATGTAATTGGTATTTCAACACAGAAGTAACACTGGCCCAACGACTGCAAATTTGTAATGGGACGGGAAAATGACTTGTTTCTTTTCTTCAGTTCTTGTTTGATTTCAAACCTGAACACATGCCTTTGTCATGTCCATGTTCGATTAGCTCAAAAAATCATCATGCAGTTTGCTCAAATTAAAGTCTAGTTCCCTAACCAAAATTATTAACTACCAGAAGGATTGCTGTAACTATATATGGAAGCATGGGGATGCTTCGACCCGATCTGTTTACATGAGGTTATCTCAAGGCGCGCTGTGATGCACTTGTCTGGCATGAGAACCAACCTAAGATTGGGTGGTTAGAAGGATGGTTGTATCCCGAGCCCACCAGAGTTCAAACTCCGGGTTTAACACATATGTGTCTCATAAGGCTGAATATTCTCATAAAGACGGAATATTCATTCAGTGGGAGGCGATGTTTTCGTCGACAGCGAGGTGCATGTGTTGACTTTGTCAATTTCATGATTCAATCCGCCGGCTTAGTCTTCCGAAGGTGCTCGTAAGGATAGGGTGTGCGTGTGTGCGTTCATAGGGGTGAGTGTATGTGAGCGTCTGTGTTTACACCGTGTTTCTCAAAACAAACAAAAAAATGTCTGTCATCTCAAGGTGCCCGTAACTAAAAGTTTAGATTTTTCTTTGGCAACTTATTCGTGGCAGGCTCCCCTCCACCGATCAGGTTGCCAAACAAAAGGGACATTCAGATGGGTCGTGCCCCGATGTGGTGATCATAAGGATACCAGATACATCTTATTTTCATGCACCTTCGAAATTCATGTAGCCAGAAGTTCGGGAACTGCTACCCGATGACATTGGCCTGTCGGATTCAAGGATGCGCCCACGAACACTTGAAACACGACACTCTAGCTCGGTGCTGACAAAGACACGCCACGACATTGGGGGAGGGTGCACCCATCAATCAACTGCGGATCCAGCTAGAGATCAGGGTAGGCAGTAGCCAAGGTGGCGAGAAAAATACAAGCCTCTCTCGCACCGTGCATTGTTGGCCTGCTGGACTCAGATGAGAGAGAGACTAAGCGCCAACATCACCACTCTTCTCCAAAGCAAGTGTCTGACTTGGCGAAGAAGCCACAACCGAGGTCTCGTGCGAGTCCTCACTTCCTCGACGGAAGGAGGCCTAACCTCACCGCCACTCAACTTCTGGAGGTCAAATCTGCGTGACCGAAGGCAAGACCTTGTCCATGCCCTCGCTCTCAGAGGTAGCCAACAGAACAGGGTTGCAGTGACTTGCAGGGACTGCCACGAGGAGAGAAACAATTGTAGAGATGTTCTTCCTCAACCACAGATGACTTATGGTCAGACGAGCCAAGCGGAAACGAAGCATGCACGGTGTCGAGCTCCTGCCCACCAGAAGAACATGCCGCTCCAAAAAATCAATAACGCGTGCCAACTGCAACCTGAGACTTGCCACCTCCTCACGAAGGGGGTGAGTCCTCGATGCGGCTAGCAACGAACTGAGCGAGCTCCAAGCGCAACAAGAAAAACTTTCACTGAAAGCGAGAGTCCAAACCGGCGTCGACATTGAACTCCTTGCAACACCTGGAGAGGGCCTCGACCTCAACCCAACTCCAAGACGCCAAGGGAAGACGAGGCTGAGCGGACAGAGATTGGCTCCACTAGCAAGGAGCACGTGTGTCCGGGGAACTCATGACTAGCACAAATCTCAAACCAAATCTTACGGTATGGAGCACCTTTTTCTTAGTTCAACTCCAGTTGCAACTGAAAAATCTCAGTTGCAATCCAGCTTGTAACTTAAAGATGCACGAATCACCATGCAACCACACGTTATATGAGTTGACTGAGCCCTAGCTGAGAACTAGCAAATCCGTAATTGTAACTGTAAATCTAGTCCGTGGATTTTATACTAGGTGAGATGGGCGAGGATGGTCAGATGTTCATTCAAAGACTTAAAAATGTAAAAGAGGTGCAAGAAAACTCAAGGCATATTATGAAAAATATAGTTAAATGTAACATAGAATGGTCAGATCTTCACTCAAAGGAACGGGTATATGGAATCTAACAATTTCTTCTCCTTTTTTTTCCGGGCAGGACACATACTGGTATATCTATATTTTTATATCAAATTTCACAAAGATACTGGTTATACTTGTTTCAGAAAAATACCGAAACTTTTTGAGAGCAGAAAAATGCATTTCAATTTTGCCGCGCCAATGGATTTGTGTGGAGATAACTTGCTTACCTTGAGATTGTTACATCTATCCTCTTTCACTTGTCATTTTAGGCATCGGCAAAGTTTTCAATACTCAGATTTGACTATTCTGATTGCATTGGTTCTTCAATCATAGCGAGAAAACTACTTCAATTAATTCCACTGTTGATTGACACACTTGTCTTGTAGTAGTAGTTACTCTATTATCACTATTGTCATAAATACACATCATGATCCTCGACCCGGACGAATGGAACCTGGGTGCGCGCGCACCCGTTTACGAAAAGTTCAAAAAATGTTATTTAAAATTTTTCAAAAAAATGTGAAGTAAATTTTTGCATGTAATTATGTTGATACTTACTCGTGTTTTTCACGAAAAAATACCATTTTGTGTGGCCTGCATAAAAATGACAAAATGTCTAAATGAGAATAGTGAACATGAATTTGTACTATTCACAGGAATAGGAATTTGCATTTTGTCATTTTTGTGTAGGTCACATACAATGGTATTTTTCCGTGAAAACACACACGAGTAAGTATCAACATAGTATATACATGCAAAATTTTACTTCACATTTTTTTGAAACTTTTAAATAGTATTATTTTAAACTTTTCGTAAACGGGTGCGCGCGTACCCAGGTTCCATTCACCATTTCCGTCATGATCCTATGTTATTACCATTTCCTACACTTGGAACAAAATGGTGTATTTTCTCCCGTGCAGAACTAGGCAGCTTTGTCATCCAGGCTGCCCTTTTGCGGCATAAGCTTATGCTGCTTCCAGTTAAGATATTAGCTGATTAGCATCTGACAAAAGGATTTCTGAACTCTGAAATGGCTTGCTCATGGTGATGCAGTCTGAACTCAAAAATGGCATGCTCATGGTGATGCACTGCATCCGAAGCATGTGACAAGAGGATTTCTGGCTTATCCACTGAACTTTGGCACTGCAGAATGCTCAAAATGCATGCACTCTGATGGTATCAATGTCTGAACCTCGGTTACATCACCTCTTCCTCCCTTGCTATCAGGACTGGTCGAGCTTCGCCTCAAGTTCCTTCAGCACCTGCCAAGTGGCATCTCCCTCCTCCATGGGGTGGTTGAAAACCAGCGCCCTCCGCTTCACAGGGTCCCACAAGTTCCTCTGTATCGTCGTCAGGTTGGTCGCCGCAATGTGGTCGAGCACCGCCTCGAGATTTGCAACGTCCCTCTCGGCCACCTGCAGTGAGATGTCTGGCCAGCGGAGGACGTCGGAAAACGGCAGGCGTATGTTAGAGCATCCCAGCCGTTGGGGCTCCCCACGCCCAAATCCGGACGAAACTACCGGACGTGATGAAATTAAGTCGTGGGAGACCGTATTTCCGTCGTCCACCCGAGTTCGGCGGATAGAGTTTAGATTCAAACAAATAGCCGTCCCGCGCTACAAGCACGGCTGATCGGCAAAGCAAAAGGATCACCCACGATCGGCGATCGGAGGGAATACACGAGACAGGCTCTTGCCGGCCTGCCGGCACGGGTGTCCGACGGACCAGTTTCATCGCACGCCGTGGGCAAGCGGCGGGGCGGCCGCGAGAAGCAATGACAAGAGACGTCGACGCAGCGGCCACGACGAGGTAGATGGAGTAGGTAGAGGAGGTAGGAGCGGTGGAGACGACGAAGGACTAGCCGAGGGGCTGAGATGTCGCCGCGGTGGGCCCTGGTACCACCCCTCGTCTCCGTCCATCGGTTCCATGTCGCCGCCGCCCATCGGGAACGCCAAGTCGATTCCTCTTCTTCGCCGCCGTCGTTTTCCGGCACGATCCGGCGCCTCGGTTGGCGAGCATCTCCCGCCACCCGTCGAACTTGTCGTGCCTTCCGTCGGCGTGCGACCTCAAGTCGGCCAAGCACTTGTCGATCGACGCCGCATCTTGTCGGCGGGACCGTCCGTCCGTTTGAGCTCTTTCGCCTTCTTCTCGCCGAGTTCAGGCGCCCTTCCGACGCGCAAGCCCGCGCGTCGAGGTTGTACTGCCGGTCTTGCTCTCGAGAGGTTGTGCGAACTTCCCTCCACTTCTCGCAGTGCTCGAGGCGGCGAGACGTTGAGGAACTTGAACCGCAGCCGGTGTCGTCCGTGTACATGTCCAAAGCTCGCGCACTGGCAAAAAGAGCACGCGAAACGGTCAGCTAACGACGATATACCTCGGTGATGCAGGTCGACGGAGCATACCTTTTGCTCCAAGTCATGGCCGCCGATCGGCACTCTCGCTCTCTCCTCCGTACGCCGTGCCATTTGCCGCACGCCGTCTCGCATGATCCCCCAATGGGTGGCCATTGCCTTGTCTCCTGGTACACGTTCATTCGTCTTGTTGAAGTAGGGATCGACGAGTTTGCGTTCCTCGTACGCCTGCTTCACTCGAAGCCAACAGGTGTCGAACGACTGATTGGCACCGATTATGCCGTTCATGGACACGGTCATCCAAGCTTCGGCGAGGCACCCTCTTCCTTCGACGTCCATTTGATACGCGGTTCGACAGGCGCGGTCCTTCTTCCTCTTCTTCCCCTTCGACGGCTGACGTCGGCTTGAGTTGTCTCTCCAGGTTCTTCGTCTTCTTGTTCTTCGACGGCTTGGCTTCCGTCGGCAACATCCTCCACTTGATCCTTGCGCGCCGCCACAGGCCGTCGCTCGCCTCTCTTGCGTGAAGAACCCTCGCTCGCGGCGGGGCCATGAAGAACCTCGGGCTCGCAGCCGCGCCGAGCGGGTGATCATCTCGTGATCGCCTCATCGTTCGGCGCCGCGTCGCACCGAACGGCACCGAACGGGAGCGTCCTCGTCGCATGACCGGCGAGGTGCTCCTCGAACCGCCGCCGCCGCCGATGTCAAGCTCGGCGGCGACGGCGTGAACTCGGACGGCCGGACGAGGTGCCTCTTGGAACATGGCCGTCGACGGCGAGTACATCGAGGTAGAAGGACGACGGGGAACCGCTTGTACCTTGCGCCGCCATTGGCCGGGAACATGGAGCCGCCGCCGCGCCGCCGCCGCCGCCGCCGAAGGCCATGCTCATCTTCCTCGCTTGCTCCTCCTCGGGCCGCCTCCGCCGCCCTCTTAGCGGCGGCTCCCGCCCGCAGCCTTGTTTCGATGTCGCTGCTTTCGTCCGCCGCCCACCGTGCGTTCGTCATGCCCGCGCCGCTCCTTCCTCGCGGCTTCCTCTTCGCTCCTTCGGCGGCATTGTGGTGGACGAGAAGATGAGGAGAGCGGTGGGGAGAGGCGCCGCCGGAACTGGAACTCGAAGACGAGGGGGAATGGCGAAATTCGTTGGGAGAGAATGGGGATATGCAAGCAAATTGGAGGAAATGGAGGGAAAATCGATGGTTTTCCTGTCGGCGACTACGCGGGTCCACACGGTGTTTCACAAACGTTTCATCCGAGTCCCCGAGCGCCTGGGACCGGGACGCGTGGCTCGCCGGATGGATGAAGGGCCAACCGACGAAAACGAGAATCGGCGCGACGGCCGATGATACTGGTCCGGACGTAAAAAACGCCGCCGTCGCGTGACGAGTGGAGATGCTCTTATCGGCGATGATAACAGGAATGCAGCCCAGGAGGACTGACTCCACAAGCCGGGGGCTCCACGGCGCCCACCCAAGGGGGCAGAGGCAGAACAACGAGCGCGCCATCTCCGACCGGTATCCATCGTACTGTTTCCGCTTCAGATAGAACTTGCGGTTGCGGCCATACAGCTGCAGCAATTCAGTCCTCACCTTCCTGATTCAAGTGCAAAGTAAACAGTAAATTTCATTATTTCAATGAGTAACGAAGCCAGACTGGTATTTGGACATGATGAATTGCATATGCTAGTAGAGATTATGTACCCTAGAGGCTGTCCAAAGCTGACTGAATAACCTAGTATTGCCGTATCATTTTGGATATAAGCATCTGTAATTGATTTGCTCTAACTAGTAACTTGCAACTTATTTCTACATGCATTGATGCAATTTATGAACTTCTGAGACCTGAATATTTGACTGATGGAATGTGCAAGATTAAGCAAAACAGTCGATAAATAGTGTTCTTGAGTTTTTAAGGCAATGTTCTCGCCAATTAGTTGGTTACCTGCTGTAGAAGTGTCCAGTGATGTTCTTGGGATGGACCTCCATCTTGCCTCGGAAGAAGGCAAAGATGTCCCGATGAGCCTTTTCCGGCTCTGGCAGCTCCCGAGCAACCTCAGGCAGCACGTGTGGCGGGATCACCACATGATCCACCTCCTGGCACGTGTGCCTGCCCTGCACACCAAATGTTTGCAGCAGGATCGACCTCTTCAAGAACTCCGGGATGCCAGCCGCAATGGCCACCTCCTCCTGATTGATCAACCCATTGTGCAAAGCAAACAAGAGAGTATTGTCACTCAAGTCCATGGTTACATAGGAAGGACACGAACAACTCAGTATAATCTGAACTAAAGTGAAATGGTGTCACATCATTGCAGCACCAACTGGGTTCTATTTGGCAAGAATCAACATAGTCAGCCAACTCCTGTATCCCAAATTTATATGTGTTGCACTGTCATTGAAGGAACAAGTTACCGTTTTTTATGCAACGAACTGAATCACATACTCGTACCAATTAGTTCGAGACTCTGGCGTTTATGCAACGAACTGAATCACATACTCCTGCCAATTAGTTCGGTGAAGAAAACAAGGAAACAACCAAATTATCTTTGAACAGCTACCGGAAGAAACAATGCTATCAAGAATTAGAGCTTGGACAGAGTAGCTCTCACCATGGGATGGAAGCAGGCGCCGAAGTCGTGCGACGCGACGAAGACGTGGTCGGCCCCGCCGGAGCGGTTCCAGTACGGCATCTCGGCGCGGACGAGGTCGACGGCCTCGGCGAGCATCCCGCGCGCGTGCGCCAGCGACGGGAGCCCCGTGGGCGTGGAGAAGTTGCAGGACACGTAGACGGGCACGAGGAAGAGGTCGGCCTCCTCGGCGCGCAGGCCCGACCGCCGCTGCCGCTGCAGCAGCGCCTCGTGCACGGCAACCTCGGCCGCGAAGAGGTGGCGCGCGCACCGCGGGTCGGCGTCCACCCATGCCCGGTTGAAGCGCGGCGGGAGGTCGTAGGCGTAGATCCGGACGCCCGGGCGGGGCTCGGAGCTGGAGCTGGAGCGGCGGAGGGAGGGCAGCGCCGGGAGGAAGAGGTAGGCGGAGAGGGCGACCCAGAGCAGCCAGCTCCACCGGTAGCGCTTCCTGAGCTTGTCGAGCATGCTGAAGCGGCGCGGCTTGTGAGCTCTCGCTGCCTTCTGCTTCGGGTCTCTCATGGCGGAGGAGAGGGTCGACCGAGCATCGGAGCCAAATGCTTAGGCTGCGGACACTGCTTCTGCTTCTGCATTTCCTGCTCAAATCCGGAGCTCGCCGGTGCGCGCGACGGCCATTGCTGGTGGAGCAGCAGCAGCAGCAGCAGAGGAGCTTGGTGGTGCTCTCACTCTTGGAATCAACGGGAGGGGAAAGTGGAAGCGAGACTGCGATTCACTGACATGTGGGTCCACCAGCGGCCGGGTCACATGGCCCACGTGTCTGCGTGTCATCAGCACGCGCGGCCTCCACGTCATCAGGCTGGTTCGGCCGACGCTGTCGTGGCTGCAACGAGCGAGAGGCCGGCTATCCTGCCGTACCGACACCGGGAAATGGCGCGCACGTCGTCGTCGGCCAAACGAGTCGGGCTCACGTCGAGCACCCTGGAACTCCACGATAAAGCCGCCGCGAGCTTCAAACACAGCTCGATAACATTTGACCGGCGCATCCATTCCAGCAAGCCGAGCTCTACCTAGCCAACCAGACCGTCGGCCATGGCGTGGAGGACGGCGTCGATGCTGCTGCTGGTGGCGCTCGCGGTGGCGACGCGCGCCGACGCCGGTGGGAACTACGGCGCGTCCAAGTTCAGGATAACCGGCACCGTGCTGTGCCAGGACTGCACCAAGAACTGGAACGCCTACGCCTACAACGCCAAACCCGTCAACGGTACGTTCCTCTCTCACTGATCTATGCCAGCCCTCGCCGGCGGCGAGCTCACGAAATGATCGACGAATATGCTGTGAATCACTCGCAGGCAGCACAGTGGCGGTGACGTGCCTGGACAAGCACACGGGGCGGACGGTGTTCTACGGCAAGGACGCGACGGACGAGAAGGGGGTGTTCAACGTGGAGGTGCCGTACCAGCTGAACAGCTGCCAGCTCGACCCGTCCGAGTGCCTCGTCCGCCTCGTCGCCTCCGGGGACACGGGGTGCGCCGTGCTCACCAACTTCAACGGCGGCAGGAGCGGCGAGAAGCCGTCGCGCCCCTACCGGAGCTGCCCCGGCGAGGTCGTCTACCGGGCCGGGCCCTACTACTCCACCTTGCCGCAGTGCGACGTCGACGACGACGACAAGAGCTGCTCCTGATCGATCACTGGATGGAGGAGGCCAACGGCGGTCGATTTCTGACTGATCTTAGTCTCGGCGCGGCCGGCCATATGTTGCTGGGACGATCGATTCTGGCGTTTTTGGTTTACGTTTTTTTCGATTTTGGGAAGATTCCGTCTCTAGCATATACTACTCGTGTGTGTTTGTTTTGCTTCTGTTGGTGCATGGTCTTAATTTGTAAGATGCTCCGATTTGTGAGCTGATCTATATGTTCAGCGTGTTGGTCGTTCTGTTTAATGTCTGTCGTACGCAACTGGCTTTTTAAGAAGAAATGTGCCTGCTTAATTAGCTGAAAATCGAGCAAAAACTATATAACAAGGGCTAAGCCCAGATGAACAACAACGCCACAAGACCAAACCCACACAACACATGAACGAAGAACTCGAAAAAAACAACCTCTACCTCAAAGAAGAGAACCATACATCAAATAGTTGCGGGCACGTTTCTTGCGGCTCCACTTTTCTTACTTTTTTTTTTGAGAGCAACCACATATTTCATTAATCGAACACCAAGTTACATGAAGCAACACATGTGGAAACTAAAAGACAAACCGGGATAAAATGATTATCCTGAATTTGCAGATAAAAACCTAAAAGATCGAAATACAAAACGATCTCTAGGGTTTCCTAACCACCGTAGCCAGTGCCGCCGTCCAATTCCAACGCCGACACGAACGGAAGAAGAGACGAACCTCCACCGTTGCAAGATCCAAAAAGCACCATCGCCAACGAGGCTTTGTGAGTCGATGAACAGGCCTGCTGCAAGCAGCGAGGCACATGTCGCCGTGGCACGTCGACCGGACGTCCCCGTGGTTTTGGACCAAGATACGCCGCTCCCATCGACGAAGTCGGAGAAGAACGATAACCACCACCTCCGACCATCATCTTCACTCCAAGAACCACCTCGCCCCGGCCCCAGCCGTCGTGGACAACGACAAACGCCTGACACGTCGAGAAACGATCTCGCCGATCTCGATGAACGGCGAGAAGACCAAGCCGCCGACCTGAAAGATCGACAAGCACACGTTGCCAACAACTCCGAGACGCCGCCGTGAAGGTCGCCGCCGTGGGAGTGAAGTTGTGGCGATTTATTTGCCCGGCGCCGCTCCCACCACCCCAACGACGCACCATAGGAGACAAAAACTAACCCTAACTACTAGGCCAGAACGGAGGAACGAGGTTCCCCCTCCCTCATGCCGCCGCCAGAGCGGCAAGCGGAGGGAGAGGAAACCAGGCCCAACGTCCTGGCCGGAGATTGGAGAGATTGGTCGCCTCCGCCGCCTCCTCTCACGAGCAGAGAGGAAAAAACGGTTCGTGCTTTATGAACCTAACCAACTCCACTTTTCTTACTTATGCTCTTGAGATACTTCTTCACCTTCTTAATTTTTCCATTGCAGCCTTGTTTGTTAGGAGACAAGCAATCTATTTGCTAGATCTAGGGATAGCTGCCTCCAAACTACTGAGTAAGTCACAAAGCTCTCTTGCAAAGAGAGCCTTGGAGGTAGGCAACGGTGCACATGCCTCTTTAATCTTGTCACCACGGTCAGCGAAGGCAAGTGGCTAGCTAGGATCTACTGGTGGTGGTGTGGAAGACACTGTCGCGATTCCAAGCTATTTCACGTGTAGATGCACCATCGAGAGAGGAGGAGAGGGGTCAACACACAACTCATGTAGCTCAGGCATGATCCACATCACTCGAGACGTCGTCCCATCGATGTCCTCACACTCAGTAGTATCTGACACATCGAGCTGCGGTGATGGGCAGGACATGGTACGAGGGGAGAAAGAACCAAAGATACATTCTTCCCCAACAACAAACGACTCATTTCTAGCAGTGTCAACAATGACTTTATTGAGCCTTTGACGTCATCTTAGCAACCGCATCATCAACCACATACGCATTGATGCCCAGTGAACTCACATGAAACATACAAGTTCGGACACTCCTATCCCTGCTTCTACACCATGCGCACGCGGATCACCACTACCACTCCACAGAACCAGTGACACGCGACAACCAAAGCTTGATTGTTGCTACCTATTCACACAGGGGGCGAGACACCTCCTCAATTGTGGTCGCCGGACAAGTGAAGTAGCTCCGAGCTCAGCAGGGCAAATTGGGCCGGCGAAGCAGAGTCCAAATTGGCGCTACCATTGGAATCCTTGCAGCACCCAGAAGGTGGGTTTGGCGGAGCCGACACATGCAGCGTCGAGTGGCCCACTGAAAGATCGAGATGTCGCCTAGAGGGGGGATGAATAGGCAATTACAAACTTCTTGCGGATTTGTCTTGTAAGAATGCGGAATTAAACTAATGTTTAGTTTACAAGCACAAACCCTAAATATGCTAAGCTCAACTAAGTGTAACAATGGCAACTAGAGCTAAGCAAGATAGGCACAAGATATATGTAGCACAAGTGATAGCAAGATATATGTACTTCAAGCACGATGGCTATCACAAGGAAGAGCTCGGGTATAGAAATAACCGAGGCACGCGGAGACGAGGATGTATTCCCGTGTTCCCTTGCTTTGCAACAAGGTACGTCACGTTTGGAGGAGTGGAGGTCCCACGAAGGATTCCCCGCCACGAAGGCTCACCCTATTCTCCGAACCACACCCACGAAGGATAATGGCCATTTCCTTATGGTTAGCTTTTCCTCCGCTCCGAGATGGCAAGCTCCACAACCACTTCACAAGCTCCACGAAGGAGAAGCCCGGCCTCTTCACAATCTTCTTGAAGAGATCACCGGAGCACCAACCGCCAAGCCAACTAGGAGGTCTCCCTCCAAGAGTAACAAGCTCACGGTCTCTCACTCGAACTAATCGTGGTGGAGAGCTCAACACTATGCAATGATGCAAAGCAAAACACTAGAGGTGTTCCAGTCCTTCACTCTCAAATCCCACCCAAACAACAAATGCTAGGATGAGATTGGAGAGGAAGAACAATGGGGAAAGTCAACAAAAGACTCCAAGATCTAGATCCCAAGAGTTCCCCTCACTTAGAGAAGAAATGGATTGGTGGAGGTTGTAGATCTAGATCTCCTCTCTTAGATCCCTCAAGAATGAGCAAGAGTCATGGGAGGGAAGGGAGAGGAAGCAAGCTCAAGAGGTTCAACAATGGTGGTCAAAACGTGCTAAAGAACCCTAGAAAACTGTTGGGGAAGAAGCCCCTTTTATAGCCCAAGGGGAGATATAACCGTTGGGGCAGATCTGGGAGTTTTTTTCGTGCAGCCTGGCAAACCGGGCCAAACCGGGCCGCCTGGCGGAAAACCCGGTCGACCGGGCCAGGGACCGGCGCCCCTGAAAGCCCCCTGGAAACCGTCCGGTTGGCACCGGTGTGGGAGCCGGTCTGGCCGGACGAGCCGGTCGACAGCCGGCGCCACCGGGCCAAACATGAAAACATGGTTTACAAAAACCATGATAACTTTTGCATCCGGACTCCGATTTCGATGATCTTGGGCTTGGTGGAATCAGGACGACAAGCCCTACAACTTTATGCATAGAAACATCATTGTCCACCCACGGAGTAAAAACCATAAGATGAATGTTTGACCTATCTATAAAAGAGACACCGATAAAACCTCCAAGCTTGAAAACGCAATAAAAGATGCATATGGATTCCGTTTTCGATGAACTTGGGCTTGTTGTAAAGCTAGCAACAAGCTCAAGAACCTCACACAGAGAAACACCAAGAAGCAATAGATTTATGGAATGCAAAGCATGCAAAGGGTTGAGCTCCCTAAGACGATGTGATCAAGTTACCCAACCGAAAGCCCTCTGATAGTGCGGCTATGTATCCTATAACCCGGTCTCCCAACAACCACCTTGAGACCGGTAAAAGGAAAACCTAGAAAGGCCATACATTTGCCTTGCGCATCCCGCTTGATCTCGATGATTGATCTTCAAGCTCAACTCAAGCCGGAATGCCTCACTTGATCATTGTTGCTTCGTGAAGACTCACAAATGCTCCCCCATACACCATGATGGGAAAGCTCCATTGATGCACATCTTCATATGTCCATTATCACCAAAATGGACGGCAAGCTTCAAGCACATGATCCTCTTGAGATGCTCAGTCTTGAACTTGCCCAACTCAACCTTGATGACGATCACCACTTGACGTCATCCTCTCATGGGCTATATGAGATCTCACTTTTGATGCATGCCCATGGAAAGATACCTAACCCACATAGACAACACAAGGGAACATATATGATGGGTTAGTTCATAAAGCATAATTGACACGGCTTACCCTACCACATGACTTCTCGTGGCACATTCTTCATGCTTCATGTGTTGACCAAACTTGAATCTATTCTTCACTCTTTGTATTGGTCAACCTTGTATCTTCTCATGCTCTATCATACTATCTTGAGGCGTATATAGAATTCTTCATTTGCTTGCATGCTCTAAATCTTAGTCAACCATAGCTCAACTTATGAGACTATCATGACACCGACTTAGAGCCATAACTTGAATTCTTCACTTGGAATCAAGCACTTAAGATCTTGATCATTCATTGCTTATCACATAAGCTAGAGCATGGCTAATACTGAGTTCCACATAAGAACTCCATCTTCATTTCTTCTTCTTGATCATATCATATATATATATATATATATATATATATATATTTAAATCGATGATCTTGATGCCAATACACAAGGTATATCTTTATCTTCATGGCATCCATACTTGAATCCAACACATGGACTACAAGTAGTACCTATGGAATATTCCTTCATATAAACTCAATCAAAACATTAGTCCATAGGGGTTGTCATTAATTACCAAAACCACACATAGGGGAATACCCTTACAATCTCCCCCATTTTGGTAATTGATGACAACCACAATAAGAGGGTTTATATAATGAATATTAGAGACAAGTACGCAACTTATCCGAGAATAAGTTGTATACAAGAGGTTGTATTTGATATGGTCAAGTAACACAAAGCTACTAACCCATATCAAAACCAACTCTACTCACACAACTACAACTAATGCAAGGGATGTGAGTAGACCCAATATATATAGAGCAAACTCCCCCACAATGTATGCACGTGTGATGAACATGAATTCATTGCATACATTGTCAAGATTAACCTTTGGGACAATTTCCACTATATATATACAACCATGCAAGACATATAAATATGGAATGCATGAGAGGCAAAACACTTAAGCACAAACCAAACTTAAGTATAAACCATTCCCTTAAACCCTCTAAACTTCTCCCCCATTGGCATCGAGTGCCAAAATGGGTGAAAAATTAGAAAGCCAATATAATGTGAGTTCCTCCCCAAGGCGTGCACTTCTCATAATTTGAGTGGAGTCAAATGCACATATCCAATGATGAATACTTGAAGGAAGTCAAACTATATTGAGGATAATATGCTTATCATTTAGATGGAATCCTCACTCCCTCTATATCAAACTATATTGTGTTTGAGCATTCAAACACAATATGCATAAACATGGAATCCTCACTCCCTCTATATCATTTAGAACACAACCAAGATAAAGATAATATGCTTATCAAGAACAACTTGAGTCCAACAATTACGAGATATGAGTGCATGAAGAAACACAAATAAACCAAGCACTCATAAATATACTTTACCAACACCACTAAAATTAAAAGGGTAAAACATGGTTGGCAAAGAACAAGGATATCAAGGTGATGGATTAACGCTCTTATGTATATATGTAGGATAACGTAGCATAGAAAACAAAAAATTTCCTACGGCGAACACGCAATCCAAGCCAAGATGCAATCTAGAAGACGGTAGCAACGAGGGGATTATCGAGTCTCACCCTTGAAGAGATTCCAAAGCCTACAAGATGAGGCTCTTGTTGCTGCGGTAGACGATCACTTGCCGCTTGCAAAAGCGCGTAGAAGATCTTGATCACGGCGCCACAACGGGCAGCACCTCCGTCGATCACACGTTCGGTTGTTGATGAAGACGACGTCCACCTCCCGTTCCAGCGGGCAGCGGAAGTAGTAGCTCCTCTTGAATCCGACGGCACGACGGC
Source organism: Lolium multiflorum (assembly GCA_030979885.1). Classification (NCBI taxonomy): domain Eukaryota; kingdom Viridiplantae; phylum Streptophyta; class Magnoliopsida; order Poales; family Poaceae; genus Lolium; species Lolium multiflorum. The sequence continues at coordinate 97,617 of JAUUTY010000268.1, forward strand.
GTGGTGTCGGGGGCGGTGGAGAAATCCGGCGGAGCTTCGCTAAGCGTGCGGGATATGGTGGAGGAGCGGGGCGCTAGGGTTTGGGGAGAGGGGGTGGCCGGCCACTATAGGGGGCGGCCAAGGTGGTGGCTTTGGTGTGGCCGGCCCCCTCCCCTATGCCCCTCATTATATAGGTGGAAGCCCCAAGTGTTGGACTACAAGTCTCCGAATAAGACCCGAACCCAAAACCTTCCATATGGTGGGAAACCTTCCCAAGCTAGGATTCCCACTAGAGGTGGGAATTCCACCTACCATATGGGGGGTGGCCCCCTTTGGGGAGTCCACTTGGGACTCCACCCCACTAGGGTTGGCCGGCCATGGAGGTGGAGTCCCATGTGGACTCCACCTTCCTAGGTGGTTTCTTCCGGACTTTTCTAGAACCTTCTAGAACCTTCCATAGAACCTTCCGCATCATTTTTATTCACATAAAATGACATACTATATATGAATCTTATTCTCCGACCATTCCGAACTCCTCGTGATGTCCGGGATCTCATCCGGGACTCGAACAAATATTCGAACTCCATTCCATATTCAAGTTCTACCATTTCAACATCCAACTTTAAGTGTGTCACCCTACGGTTCGCGAACTATGCGGACATGGTTGAGTACTCACTCCGACCAATAACCAATAGCGGGATCTGGAGATCCATAATGGCTCCCACATATTCAACGATGACTTTAGTGATCGAATGAACCATTCACATACGATACCAATTCCCTTTGTCACGCGATATTTTACTTGTCCGAGGTTTGATCATTGGTATCACAATATACCTTGTTCAACCTCGTCTCCTGACAAGTACTCTTACCGTGGTATGTGGTCTCTTATGAACTTATTCATATGCTTGCAAGACATTAGACGACATTCCACCGAGAGGGCCCAGAGTATATCTATCCGTCATCGGGATGGACAAATCCCACTGTTGATCCATATGCCTCAACTCATACTTTCGGATACTTAATCCCACCTTTATAACCACCCATTTACGCAGGCGTTTGATGTAATCAAAGTACCTTTCCGGTATAAGTGATTTACATGATCTCATGGTCATAAGGACTAGGTAACTATGTAACGAAAGCTTATAGCAAATAACTTAATGACGTGATCTTATGCTACGCTTAATTGGGTGTGTCCATTACATCATTCATATAATGATATAATCTTGTTATTAATAACATCCAATGTTCATGATTGTGAAACTAATCATCTATTAATCAACAAGCTAGTTAAGAGGCTTACTAGGGACTCTTTGTTGTTTACATATCACACATGTATCAATGTTTCGGTTAATACAATTATAGCATGGTATATAAACATTTATCATAAACATAAAGATATATAATAACCACTTTTATTATTGCCTCTTGGGCATATCTCCAACAGTCTCCCACTTGCACTAGAGTCAATAATCTAGATTACATTGTAAGGTACCTAACACCCATGGCATTCTGGTGTTGGTCATGCTTTGCCCTAGGGAGAGCTTTAGTCAACGGATCTGCTACATTCAGATCAGTGTGTACTTTGCAAATCTTTAATTCTCCATCTTCGATGTACTCGCGAATCGAATGATAACGCAGCTTGATATGCTTCACCCTCTTGTGTGACCTTGGTTCTTGTGCATTGGCGATGGCACCCATGTTGTCACAGTAGATGACTAGTGGGTCCAATGCACTAGGAACCACACCGAGCTCTACAATGAACCTCTTCATCCATACCGCTTCTGATGAAGCCTCTGAAGCGCTATGTACTCCGATTCTGTTGAGGATTTCGCCACCGTGCACTGCTTCGAGCTTGCCCAGCTTACTACACCATTCAATATAAACACGTACCCAGATTGTGACTTAGAGTCATCAGGATCAGTGTTCCAACTTGCATCGGTGTAACTTGTTACAACGAGCTCTTGGTCACCTCCATAACAAAGAAACATATCCTTAGTTCTTTTCAAGTACTTCAGATATTCTTGACCGCTGTCCAGTGTTCCATTCCTGGATCACTTTGATATCTGCTAGTCAAACTAACAACATGTGCTATATCCGGTCTTGTACATAGCATGGCATACATGATAGAGCCTACTGCCGAGGCATAGGGGATCTGACTCATCCTTTCTCTTTCTTCTGCCGTAGCCGGACCTTGAGTCTTACTCAAGACCTTGCCTGGTAACATAGGTAAGAATCCTTTCTTACTTTCGTCCATTCTAAACTTCTTTAGAATCTTGTCCAGGTATGTACTCTGTGATAGCCCTATTAGACGTCTTGATCTATCTCTATAAATCTTGATGCCTAATATATATGATGCTTCACCAAGGTCTTTCATTGAAAAACTATTATTCAAATAACCTTTTACACTGCTTAATAGTTCTATATCATTCCCAATCAATAATATGTCATCTACATATAATATCAGGAACGCTACAGAGCTCCCACTCACTTTCTTGTAAATACAGGCCTCTGAGACACGTATAAACCCGAAGTCTTTGATCACCTTATCAAAGCGTCGGTTCCAACTTCTTGATGCTTGCTTCAGTCCATAGATTGAACGCTGAAGTTTGCATACTTTGTCAGCATTTTTAGGATCGACAAAACCTTTGGGTTGTACCATATACAACTCTTCCTCAATGTCTCCATTAAGGAACGCCGTTTTGACATCCATCTGCCAAATCTCATAATCGAAAAATGCAGCTATTGCTAACAAAATCCTCACAGATTTTAGCTTCGCTACAAGTGAGAAAGTCTCATCGTAGTCAACACCTTGAATTTGTCGGAAACCCTTTGCGACAAGTCGAGCTTTATAGACAGTAATATTACCATCGCATCTGTTTTTCTCTTGAAGATCCATTTATTCTCGACAGCCTTCGGCTATCAGGTAAGTCTACCAAAGTACATACTTTGTTATCATACATGGATCCCATTTCGGATTTCATGGCTTCTTGCCATTTGTTGGAATCTGGGCTCATCATCGCTTCTTCATACGTCGCAGGGTCTTCATCATTGTTATCCACAATCATGACATTTAGACAAGGATCATACCAATCTGAGTGGCACGTTCCCTTGTCGATCTGCGAGGTTCAGTAGCTATCTCATTTGAAGTTTCATGATCATTATCATTAGCTTCCTCTGTTGCCGGTGCAGGCGCACAGAACATCTTCCGGACGCGCTACTCTGATCAACAAGCAGAGATTCTTCAATCTCATCGAGTTCTACTTTTCTTCCAGTCACTTCTTTAGTGAGAAATTCTTTCTCAAGAAAGGTTCCGTTCTTAGCAACAAAGATCTTGCCTTCGGATCTGTGATAGAAAGTGTACCCTATAGTTTCCTTAGGGTATCCTATGAAGACGCATTTCTCCGCTTTGGGTTCTAGCTTGTCCGGTTGTAACTTTTTTACATAGGCTTCGCAACCCCAAACTTTTAGGAACGACAGCTTAGGTTTCTTATTAAACCATAATTCATACGGTGTCGTTTCAACGGATTTTGATGGTGCTCTATTTAAAGTGAATGCGGCTGTCTCTAATGCATAACTCCAAAATGATAACGGCAAATCAGTAAGAGACATCATAGATCGAACCATATCTAAGAGAGTTCGATTACGACGTTCGGACACACCGTTTCGTTGTGGTGTTCCCGGCGGTGTCAATTGTGAAAGTATTCCGCATTTCTTTAAATGCATGCCAAACTCATAACTCAGATATTCACCTCCACGATCAGATCGTAGAAATTTAATCTTCTTGTTACGTTGATTTTCTACTTCACTTTGGAATTCCTTAAACTTCTCGAAAGTTTCGGATTTATGTTTCATTAAATAGATATACCCATATCTACTCAAATCATCTGTGAAGGTTAGAACATAACGATAACCACCGCGCGATGCTACACTCATTGGTCCACACACATCTGTATGTATGATTTCCAATAAGTCAGTAGCTCGCTCCATCATACCCGAGAATGGAGTCTTAGTCATTTTTCCCATCAGACATGCTTCGCATCTATCAAGTGACTCAAAGTCAAGTGATTCAAGTAATCCATCGGTATGGAGTTTCTTCATGCGTTTCACTCCAATATGACCAAGACGACAGTGCCACATATAAGTAGAATTATCATTCAATTTAATTCGTTTAGCATCAATGTTATGTATATGTGTATCACTACTATCGAGATCTAATAGAAATAAGCCATTCTTTTCAGGTGCTCGACCATAAAAGATATTATTCATAAAAATAGAACAACCATTATTCTCAGACTTGAATGAATAACCGTCTTGCATTAAACAAGATCCAGATATAATGTTCATGCTTAACGCGGGTACAAAATAACAATTATTTAGGCTTAAAACTAATCCCGAAGGTAGATGTAGAGGAAGTGTGCCGACAGCGATCACATCGACTTTGGATCCATTTCCAACGCGCATCGTCACTTCATCCTTCAGTAGTCTTCGTTTATTCTTTAGTTCCTGTTTCGAGTTACAAATATGAGCAACCGAACCAGTATCAAATACCCAGGTACTAGTACGAGAACCAGTGAGATAAACATCTATAACATGTATATCAGATATACCTTCTTTCTTCTTCTTGACAAGGCCGCTCTTCAGATCCGCCAAATACTTGGAGCAATTACGCTTCCAGTGTCCCTTCTCCTTGCAGTAATAGCACTCAGCATCAGGCTTAGGGCCAGTCTTAGGTTTCACAGAGGCGTGGCAGCTTTCTTGCCACTCTTCTTGTTCTTGCCTTTAGACTTGCCCTGTTTCTTGAAGCTGGTGGTCTTGTTGACCATCAACACTTGGTGCTCTTTCTTAATTTCAATCTCAGCAGATTTTAGCATGGCGAAGAGTTCAGGTAACTCTTTGTTCATGTTCTGCATATTGTAATTCATCACAAAGTTCTTATAACTAGGTGGCAGTGATTGAAGGACACGATTAATCCCCAGTCTGTTAGGAATCACTATTCCCAAGTCACTGAGTTTCTTCGCATGCCCGGTCATGGCGAGCATGTGCTCACTAACGGAGCTACCTTCTTCCATCATGCAGCTGAAGAAGTGTTTCGATGCTTCATAGCATTCCACGGCCGCATGAGTCTCAAAGATAGTTTTCAACTCATTGATTAACTCATGTGGATCGTGGTGCTCAAAACGTTTTTGAAGATCGGCTTCCAGACTGCACAGGATGGCACACTGAACTTGAGAGTACCGAGTTTTCCGAGTCGCGTAAACATTCTTTACTTCATCGGTTTCAGTTTCTGCAGGAGGGTCACCTAGCGGTGCATCAAGCACATATTGCAGGTTTCGCCATTGAGGAAGATCCTCACATGACGGAACCAGTCGGTGAAGTTGCTACCGTTGCTCTTAAGTTTTTCTTTCTCTAGGAACTGGTTAAAATTGATTGGGGACGCCATATCTACAACATATTTGCAATAGTTTAGACTAATGTTTATGACAAATTGAGTTCAAATTTTAATTTAACAAAATTAAAAACTAGGTGAACTCCCACTCAAAACAATATCCCTCGCATTGTCTTAGTGATCACACGAACCAAATCCATCACACCTATGCCCGATCATCACGAGACAAGATGTAATTTCAATGGCGAACACTCAAAGTGTTCATCATATCAATCATATGATTCATGCTCTACCTTTCGGTATCACGTGTTCCGAGACCATGTCTGTACATGCTAGGCTCGTCAAGGCCACCTTAGTATCCGCATGTGCAAAACTGACTTGCACCCGTTGTATGCACTTGTTGATTCTATCACACCCGATCATCACGAGATGCTTCGAAACGATAAGTCTTGGCAATGGTGCTACTAAGGATGAACACTTTATTATCTTGAAATTTTAGTGAGAGGGATCATCTTATAATGCTACCGTCGCGATCTAAGCAAAATAAGATGCATAAAAGGATTAACATCACATGCAGTCATATGTGATATGATATGGCCCTTTGTCTTTGCGCCTTTGATCTTCATCTTCAAAGCACGGACATGATCTCCATCATCAACGGGCATGATCTCCATCATCGTCGGCGAAGCACCAAGGTCAATGGCGCCGTCTTCATGATCGTCCTCCATGTAGCAACTATTACAACTACTTTGAAATACTACTCAACATGAAATTTAAAGACAACCATAAGGCTCCTGCCGGTTGCCACAATACAATAATGATCATCTCATACATAGTCATCATCACATTATGGCCATATCACATCACCAAACCCTGCAAAAACAAGTTAGACGTTCTCTAATTTGGTTTGCATATTTTACGTGGTTTAGGGTTTTCGAGTAAGATCCAATCTACCTACGAACATCAACCACAACGGTGATACTAGTGTTGTCAATAGAAGAGTAAATTGAATCTTCACTATAGTAGGAGAGACAGACACCCGCAAAGCCACTTATGCAATACAAGTTGCATGTCAAGCGTGGAGCAAATCTCATGAACGCGGTCATGTAAAGTTAGCCCGAGCCGCTTCATCCCACTATGCCATAAAGATGCAAAGTACTCAAGCTAAAGATAACATAAGCATCAACGCCCACAAAACCATTGTGTTCTACTCGTGCAACCATCTATGCATAGACACGGCTCTGATACCACTGTAGGATAACGTAGCATAGAAAACAAAAAATTTCCTACGGCGAACACGCAATCCAAGCCAAGATGCAATCTAGAAGACGGTAGCAACGAGGGGATTATCGAGTCTCACCCTTGAAGAGATTCCAAAGCCTACAAGATGAGGCTCTTGTTGCTGCGGTAGACGATCACTTGCCGCTTGCAAAAGCGCGTAGAAGATCTTGATCACGGCGCCACGAACGGGCAGCACCTCCGTACTCGGTCACACGTTCGGTTGTTGATGAAGACGACGTCCACCTCCCCGTTCCAGCGGGCAGCGGAAGTAGTAGCTCCTCTTGAATCCGACAGCACGACGGCGCGGTGTCGGTGGCGGTGGAGAAATCCGGCGGAGCTTCGCTAAGCGTGCGGGATATGGTGGAGGAGCGGGGCGCTAGGGTTTGGGGAGAGGGGGTGGCCGGCCACTATAGGGGGCGGCCAAGGTGGTGGCTTTGGTGTGGCCGGCCCTCCCCTATGCCCTCATTATATAGGTGGAAGCCCCAAGTGTTGGACTACAAGTCTCCGAATAAGACCCGAACCCAAAACCTTCCATATGGTGGGAAACCTTCCCAAGCTAGGATTCCCACTAGAGGTGGGAATTCCACCTACCATATGGGGGGGTGGCGGCCCCTTATGGGGGAGTCCACTTGGGACTCCACCCCACTAGGGTTGGCCGGCCATGGAGGTGGAGTCCCATGTGGACTCCACCTTCCTAGGTGGTTGATACGTCTCCAACGTATCGATAATTTCTTATGTTCCATGCTACTTTATTGATGATACCTACATGTTTTATGCACATTATATGTCATATTTATGCATTTTCTGGAACTAGCCTATTAACAAGATGAAGAGCCATTGTCTTTTTTTTGTTTGGTTTAAATCCTAGTAAGGAAATATTCTCGGAATTGACGAAACTTTCGCCCAGGGTCCTATTTTTGCACGAAGCTTCCAAGACCGAAGAGATAACGAAGTGGGGCCACGAGGCAGCCGGGGACAGGCGGCGCGGCCCAGCCCGGCCGCGCGGCCCTACCCCCGGGCACCTCGTGTGCCCTACAGCGTCCTTCCGCCTACTTAAAGTCTCCGTCGCGAAACCCCCGGTACCAAGAGCCACGATACGGAAAACCTTCCGAGACGCGCCGCCGCGAATCCCATCTCGGGGGATTCAGGATCGCCTCCGGCACCCTGCCGAGAGGGGATTCATCTCCCGAGGACTCTTCATCGCCATGATCGCCTCCGGAGTGATGAGTGAGTAGTTCACCCTCGGACCATGGGTCCATAGCAGTAGCTAGATGGTCGCCTTCTCCTTGTTGTGCTTCATTGTTGGATCTTGTGAGCTGCCTAACATGATCAAGATCATCTATCTGTAATACTATATGTTGTGTTTGTCGGGATCCGATCGATAGAGAATACTATGTTATGGTGATTATCAATCTATTGTTTATGTGTTGTTTATGATCTTGCATGCTCTCCGTTATTAGTAGAGGCTCTGGCCAAGTTTTTGCTTTTAACTCCAAGAGGGAGTATTTATGCTCGATAGTGGGTTCATGCCTTCATTGACACCTGGGATCGTGACAGTAGGTTCTAAGGTTGTGATGTGCTGTTGCCACTAGGGATAAAACATTGATGCTATGTCTAAGGATGTAGTTGTTGATTACATTACGCACCATACTTAATGCAATTGTCTGTTGCTTAGCAACTTAATACTGAATGGGGTTCGGATGATAACCTGAAGGTGGACTTTTTAGGCATAGATGCAGCTGGATGGCGGTCTATGTACTTTGTCGTAATGCCCAATTAAATCTCACTATATTTATCATATCATGTATATGCATTGTTATGCTCTTCTCTATTTGTCAATTGCCCGACTGTAATTTGTTCACCCAACATGCTTTTATCTTATGGGAGAGACACCTCTAGTGAACTGTGGACCCCGGTCCTATTCTTTACATAGCATACAATCTACTGCAATTGTGTTTCTTTTTTTTGCAAACATCTTCCACTCGATACGTTTAATCCTTTGTTACAGCAAGCCGGTGAGATTGACAACCTCAGTTTCGTTGGGGCAAAGTACTTTGGTTTTGTTGTGCATTCCGCGTTGGCGCGAATCCCTGGTGTTGCGCCGCATCACATTTCGCGACCATCAACCTTCAACGTGCTTCTTGGCTCCTCCTGGTTCGATCAACCTTGGTTTCTTTCTGAGGGAAAACTTGCCACTGTGCGCATCATACCTTCCTCTTGGGGTTCCCAACGGACGGTACATTTACGCATCAAGCTCGTTTTCTGGCGCCGTTGCCGGAGATCAAGACACGCTGCAAGGGAGTCTCCACTTCTCAATCTCTTTACTTTGTTTTTGTCTTGCTTTATTTTATTTACTACTTTGTTTGCTGCACTAAATCAAAACACAAAAAAATTAGTTGCTAGTTTTACTTTATTTACTGTCTTGCTCTCCATATCAAAAATACAAAAAAATTAGTTACTTGCATTTACTTTATCTAGTTTGTTTTATTTACCGTTGCTAAAATGAATACCCCTGAAAATACTAAGTTGTGTGACTTCACAACCACAAATAATAATGATTTCCTATGCACACCTATTGCTCCACCTGCTACTACAGCAGAATTCTTTGAAATTAAACCTGCTTTACTGAATTTGGTATGAGAGATCAATTTTCTGGTGCTAGTTCTGATGATGCTGCTGCCCATCTCAATAATTTTGTTGAACTTTGTGAAATGCAAAAGTATAAGGATGTAGATGGTGATATTATTAAATTGAAAGTGTTTCCTTTCTCATTAAGAGGAAGAGCTAAAGATTGGTTGCTATCTTTGCCTAAGAATAGTATTGATTCATGGACTAAATGCAAGGATGCTTTTATTGGTAGATATTATCCTCCCGCTAAAATTATATCTTTGAGAAGTAGCATAATGAATTTTAAGCAATTAGATACTGAACATGTTGCTCAAGCATGGAGAGAATGAAAACTTTGGTAAAGAATTGCCCAACCCATGGACTGACTACTTGGATGATCATCCAAACCTTCTATGCAGACTAAATTTTTCTTCGCGGAATTTATTGGATTCAGCTACTGGAGGTACCTTTATGTCCATCACATTGGGGGCGGCTACAAAACTTCTTGATGATATGATGATAAATTACTCTGAATGGCACACGGAAAGAGCTCCACAAGGTAAGAAGGTAAATTCTGTTGAAGAAACCTCTTCCTTGAGTGATAAGATTGATGTGATTATGTCTATGCTTGTGAATGGTAGATCTAATGTTGATCCAAATAATGTTCCTTTAGCTTCATTGGTTGCTCAAGAAGAAAATGTTGATGTGAATTTCATTAAAAGTAATAATTTCAACAACAATGCTTATAGGAACAACTCTGGTAATAATTATAGGCCATATCCCTCTGCTAATGGTAATGATTATGGTAGATATGAGGAAAGGATGCTAGAAATTGAAAGATCCACTAAAAACTTTATGCAATCACAATATGAGCAAAATCAATTGTTTACTAAAACTATGAATGAACAATCTACCTTGTTGAAAAATATAGGAAATCAACTTGAAAACTTGAATAGGGAGATTTCTGGTCTGCAAACTAAAATTTCAAATGCTGAAACCCGAATCTCATACATGTCCGCATCACAATCCTCTTTAATTAATAAAATGGCTGCTAAACCTGATGATATTGATAGTAAGATTACTACTACAGCAAATGCCATCCAAGTTATAATTAATGAGAATATAAGATTAATGGCTGAACTGCGTGCTAGGTGGGATAGAGAAGAAAATGAAAAACTAGCTAAAGAGAATAATGTAGCTAAAGTTTGGACTATTACCACCACTAGTAATGCTAATTCTTCACATGTTGCTGCACCTCCTACTATCAATGGTAAAATAATTGGTGTTGGCAATGTTTCTACTCCTAGTGCAAAGCGAACAAAACTGCCTGAAATTGCTAAAACTGCTGAAACTGCTTGTGATAAAACTGCTGAAATTTTTTCCAACCTTGGGAACAATGATCCCATTGCTGTAGCTCATAATGATTTAGATTTTGATGATTGCCACATCTCTGAAGTTATAAAGTTCTTACAAAAACTTGCTAAAAGTCCTAATGCTAGTGCTATAAATTTAGCCTTTACAAAACATATTACAAATGCTCTCATAAAAGCTAGAGAAGAGAAACTAAAACTTGAAACTTCTATTCCTAGAAAGTTAGAAGATGGTTGGGAGCCCATCATTAAAATGAAATTCAATGACTTTGAATGTAATGCTTTATGTGATCTTGGTGCAAGTATTTCTATTATGCCTAAAAAGATTTATGATATGCTTGACTTGCCACCATTGAAGAATTGTTATTTGGATGTTAATTGCCGATAATGTTAAAAAGAAACCTTTGGGGAGGATTGATAATGTGCATATTACAGTTAACAATAACCTTGTCCCCGTTGATTTTGTTGTCTTGGATATCGAATGCAATGCATCTTGTCCTATTGTGTTGGGAAGACCTTTTCTTCGAACCGTTGGTGCTGTTATTGATATGAGGGAAGGTAATATTAAATATCAATTTCCTCTCAAGAAAGGTATGGAACACTTCCCTAGAAAGAGAATGAAGTTGCCTTTTGATTCTATTATTAGAACAAGCTATGATGTTGATGCTTCTACTCTCGATGTTACTTGATTTGCACTTTCTGCGCCTAGCTGAAAGGCGTTAAAGAAAAGCGCTTATGGGAGACAACCCATGTTTTTACCTACAGCAATTTTTTGTTTTGTTGAGTCTTGGAAGTTGTTTACTACTGTAGCAACCTCTCCTTATCATGTTTTTGTGCCAAGTAAAGTTTCTATGTTAAAGTTGATGTTATATTTGGGATCGCTGCGCAGAAACAGCATTGCTGTCTGTCACGAATCTGGGCACAGTCCTCTGTAGAAAATTCGAAAAAATCTGCCAATTTACGAGCATGATCCTCAGATATGTACGCAACTTTCATTAGTTTTGAGTTTTTCCATTTGAGCAAGTCTGGTGCCAGCTTTAAATTCGTCTTTACGGACTGTTCTGTTTTTGACAGATTCTGCCTTTTATTTCGCATTGCCTCTTTTGCTATGTTGGATTCATTTCTTTGATCCATTAATGTCCAGTAGCTTTATGCAATGTCCAGAAGTGTAAAGAATGTTTGTGTCACCTCTGAATGAGTGAATTATCAATTGTGCACTAACCCTCTAATGAGTTTGCTTGAAGTTTGGTGTGAAGGAAGTTTTCAAGGGTCAAGAGAGGAGTATGATATACTATGATCAAGAGGAGTGAAAGCTCTAAGCTTGGGGATGCCCCGTGGTTCACCCCTGCATATTTTAAGAAGACTCAAGCGTCTAAGCTTGGGGATGCCCAAGGCATCCCCTTCTTCATCGACAACATCATCAGGTTCCTCCCCTGAAACTATATTTTTATTCAATCACATCTTGTGTTCTTTACTTGGAGCGTCGGTTTGTTTTTGTTTTTGTTTTTGTTTGAATAAAATGGATCCTAGCATTCACTTTGTGGGAGAGAGACACGCTCCGCTGTTGCATATGGACACATGTGTCCTTAGGCTTTACTCATAATGTTCAAGGCGAAGTTTCTTCTTCGTTAAATTGTTATATGGTTGGAATTGGAAAATGCTACATGTAGTAATTCTAAAATGTCTTGGATAATGTGATACTTGGTAATTGTTGTGCTCATGTTTAAGCTCTTGCATCATATGCTTTGCACCCATTAATGAAGAAATACATAGAGCTTGCTAAAATTTGATTTGCATATTTGGTTTCTCTAAGGTCTAGATAATATCTAGTATTGAGTTTTGAACAACAAGGAAGACGGTGTAGAGTCTTATAATGTTTACAATATGTCTTTTATGTGAGTTTTGCTGCACCTGTTCATCCTTGAGTTTGCTTCAAATAACCTTGCTAGCCTAAACCTTGTATCGAGAGGGAATACTTCTCATGCATCCAAAATCCTTGAGCCAACTACTATGCCATTTGTGTCCACCATACCTACCTACTACATGGTATTTCTCCGCCATTCCAAAGTAAATTGCTTGAGTGCTACCTTTAAAATTCCATCATTCACCTTTGCAATATATAGCTCATGGGACAAAATAGCCTTAAAAACTATCGTAGTATTGAATATGTACTTATGCACTTTATATTTTATTAAGTTGCTTGTTGTGCGATAACCATGCTTCTGGGGAACGCCATCAACTATTGTTGAATATCATGTGAGTTGCTATGCATGTCCGTCTTGTCTGAAGGTCTATCATTTTAGTGGTTGGAGCATGCAAAATTGTTAGAGAAGAACATTGGGCCGCTAACTAAAGCCATGAACCATGGTGGAAGTTTCAGTTTTGGACATATATCCTCAATCTCATATGAGAATAATAACTTTGCTACATGCTTATGCATTTAAGAGGAGTCCATTATCTGTTGTCCATGTTGTCCCGGTATGGATGTCTAAGTTGAGAATAATCAAAAGCGAGAAATCCAAAATGCGAGCTTTCTCCTTAGACCTTTGTACAGCGGCATGGAGGTACCCCTTTGTGACACTTGGTTGAAACATGGCATGCGAAGATCCGGTAGTCCAAGCTAAGTAGGACGAGGTGCGGGCACTATTAGTATACTATGCATGAGGCTTGCAACTTGTAAGATATAATTTACATAACTCATATGCTTTATTACTACCGTTGACAAAATTGTTTCATGTTTTCAAAATAAAAGCTCTAGCACAAATACAACAATCGATGCTTTCCTCTTTTGAAGGACCATTCTTTTACTTTTATTGTTGAGTCAGTTTACCTATCTCCTTCCACCTAAGAAGCAAACACTTGTGTGAACTGTGCATTGATTCCTACATACTTGCATATTGCACTTGTTATATTACTTTATGTTGACAATATCCATGAGATATACATGTTATAAGTTGAAAGCAACCGCTGAAACTTAATCTTCCTATGTGTTGCTTCAACACCTTTACTTTGATTTATTGCTTTATGAGTTAACTCTTATGCAAGACTTATTGATGCTTGTCTTGAAGTACTATTCATGAAAAGTCTTTGTCATATGATTCACTTGTTTACTCATGTAATTACCTTTGCTTTGATCGCTGCATTCATTACATATGTTTACAAATAGTATGATCAAGATTATGATGGCATGTCACTTCAGAAATTATCTTTGTTATCGTTTTACCTGCTCGGGACGAGCAGAAAGCTTGGGGATGCTGATACGTCTCCAACGTATCGATAATTTCTTATGTTCCATGCTACTTTATTGATGATACCTACATGTTTTATGCACATTATATGTCATATTTATGCATTTTCTCGGAACTAACCTATTACAAGATGCCGAAGAGCCATTTGTTAATTCTGTTTTTGGTTTCAGAAATCCTAGTAAAGAAATATTCTCGGAATTGGACGAAACTTTCGCCCAGGGTCCTATTTTTGCACGAAGCTTCCAAGACCGAAGAGATAGACGGCCACGAGGTGGCCAGAGGGTGGCCGGCGCGCCGGGCCCTGGCCGCGCCGACCTACCCCCTGGGCCCCTCGTGTGGCCCCCCGCGTTGACCCTCCGCCTACTTAAAGCTTCCGTCGCGAAACCCCCAGCACCGAGCCACGATACGGAAAACCTTACAGAGACGCCGCGCCGCGAATCCCATCTCGGGGGATTCAGGAGATCGTCCGGCACCCGGAGAGGGATTCATCTCCCGGAGGACTCTACACCGCCATGGTCGCCTCCGGAGTGATGAGTGAGTAGTTCACCCCTGGACCATGGGTCCATAGCAGTAGCAGATGGTCGTCTTCTCCTTGTTGTGCTTCATTGTTGGATCTTGTGAGCTGCCTAACATGATCAAGATCATCTATTTGTAATACTATATGTTGTGTTTGTCGGGATCCGATGGATAGAGAGTACTATGATTATGGTGATTATCAATCTATTGTTCATGTGTTGTTTATGATCTTGCATGCTCTCCGTTACTAGTAGAGGCTCTGGCCAAGTTTTTACTCTTAACTCCAAGAGGGAGTATTTATGCTCGATAGTGGGTTCATGCCTCCATTGAATCTGGACAGTGACAGAAAGTTCTAAGGTTGTGGATGTGATGTTGCCACTAGGGATAAAACATTGATGCTATGTCTAAGGATGTAGTTGTTGATTACATTACGCACCATACTTAATGCAATTGTCTGTTGCTTTGCAACTTAATACTGGAGGGGGTTCGGATGATAACCTGAAGGTGGACTTTTTAGGCATAGATGCAGTTGGATGGCGGTCTATGTACTTTGTCGTAATGCCCAATTAAATCTCACTATATTTATCATATCATGTATATGCATTATTATGCCTTTCTCTATTTGTCAATTGCCCGACCGTAATTTGTTCACCCAACATGCTTTTATCTTATGGGAGAGACACCTCTAGTGAACTGTGGACCCCGGTCCTATTCTTTACATAGCATACAATCTACTTGTTTTACTGTTTTCTTTGCAAACATCTTCCACTCGACACGTTTAATCCTTTGTTACAGCAAGCCGGTGAGATTGACAACCTCACTGTTTCGTTGGGACAAAGTACTTGGGTTGTGTTGTGCAGGTTCCGCGTTGGCGCCGGAATCCCTGGTGTTGCGCCGCATCACATTTCGCGACCATCAACCTTCAACGTGCTTCTTGGCTCCTACTGGTCCGATTAAACCTTGGTTTCATACTGAGGGAAACTTGCTTCTATACGCATCATACCTTCCACTTGGGGTTCCCAACGGACGTGTGCATCTACGCGTATCATGGGGCCACGAGGCAGCCAGGGACAGCGCGCGCCCAGGCCCCGGCCGCGCGGCCCTACCCCCGGCACCTCGTGTGGCCCCCGCGTTGCCCTTCCGCCTACTTAAAGTCTCCGTCGCGAAACCCCCAGTACCGAGAGCCACGATAGGAAAACCTTCCAGAGACGCCCGCCGCGAATCCCATCTCGGGGATTCAGAAGATCGCCTCCGCACTTGCCGGAGAGGGGATTCATCTCCTGGAGGACTCTTCATCGCCATGATCGCCTCCGGAGTGATGAGTGAGTAGTTCACCGGACCATGGGTCCATAGCAGTAGCTAGATGGTCGTCTTCTCCTTGTTGTGCTTCATTGTTGGATCTTGTGAGCTGCCTAACATGATCAAGATCATCTATCTGTAATACTATATGTTGTGTTTGTCGGGATCCGATGGATAGAGAATACTATGTTATGGTGATTATCAATCTATTGTTTATGTGTTGTTTATGATCTTGCATGCTCTCCGTTATTAGTAGAGGCTCTGGCCAAGTTTTTGCTTTTAACTCCAAGAGGGAGTATTTATGCTCGATAGTGGGTTCATGCCTTCATTGACACCTGGGATCGTGACAGTAGGTTCTAAGGTTGTGATGTGCTGTTGCCACTAGGGATAAAACATTGATGCTATGTCTAAGGATGTAGTTGTTGATTACATTACGCACCATACTTAATGCAATTGTCTGTTGCTTAGCAACTTAATACTGAATGGGGTTCGGATGATAACCTGAAGGTGGACTTTTTAGGCATAGATGCAGTTGGATGGCGGTCTATGTACTTTGTCGTAATGCCCAATTAAATCTCACTATATTTATCATATCATGTATATGCATTGTTATGCTCTTCTCTATTTGTCAATTGCCCGACTGTAATTTGTTCACCCAACATGCTTTTATCTTATGGGAGAGACACCTCTAGTGAACTGTGGACCCCGGTCCTATTCTTTACATAGCATACAATCTACTGCAATTGTGTTTACTGTTTTCTTTGCAAACATCTTCCACTCGATACGTTTAATCCTTTGTTACAGCAAGCCGGTGAGATTGACAACCTCATCACGTTGGGGCAAAGTACTTTGGTTTTGTTGTGCAGATTCCGCGTTGGCGCGGAATCCCTGGTGTTGCGCCGCATCACATTTCGCGACCATCAACCTTCAACGTGCTTCTTGGCTCCTCCTGGTTCGATCAACCTTGGTTTCTTTCTGAGGGAAAACTTGCCACTGTGCGCATCATACCTTCCTCTTGGGGTTCCCAACGGACGTGTACATTTACGCGCATCAGTGGTTTCTTCCGGAATTTTCTAGAACCTTCTAGAATCTTCCATAGAACCTTCCGCATCATTTTATTCACATAAAATGACATCCTATATATGAATCTTATTCTCCGGACCATTCCGGAACTCCTCGTGATGTCCGGGATCTCATCCGGGACTCCGAACAAATATTCGAACTCCATTCCATATTCAAGTTCTACCATTTCAACATCCAACTTTAAGTGTGTCACCCTACGGTTCGCGAACTATGCGGACATGGTTGAGTACTCACTCCGACCAATAACCAATAGCGGGATCTGGAGATCCATAATGGCTCCCACATATTCAACGATGACTTTAGTGATCGAATGAACCATTCACATACGATACCAATTCCCTTTGTCACGCGATATTTTACTTGTCCGAGGTTTGATCATCGGTATCACACTATACCTTGTTCAACCTCGTCTCCTGACAAGTACTCTTTACTCGTACCGTGGTATGTGGTCTCTTATGAACTTATTCATATGCTTGCAAGACATTAGACGACATTCCACCGAGAGGGCCCAGAGTATATCTATCCGTCATCGGGATGGACAAATCCCACTGTTGATCCATATGCCTCAACTCATACTTTCCGATACTTAATCCCACCTTTATAACCACCCATTTACGCAGTGGCGTTTGATGTAATCAAAGTACCTTTCCGGTATAAGTGATTTACATGATCTCATGGTCATAAGGACTAGGTAACTATGTATCGAAAGCTTATAGCAAATAACTTAATGACGTGATCTTATGCTACGCTTAATTGGGTGTGTCCATTACATCATTCATATAATGATATAATCTTGTTATTAATAACATCCAATGTTCATGATTATGAAACTAATCATCTATTAATCAACAAGCTAGTTAAGAGGCTTACTAGGGACTCTTTGTTGTTTACATATCACACATGTATCAATGTTTCAGTTAATACAATTATAGCATGGTATATAAACATTTATCATAAACATAAAGATATATAATAACCACTTTTATTATTGCCTCTTGGGCATATCTCCAACAATATAAGTTTCTGAAGTGGACAAAGTGATCCATAAAGAAACATGCTGATACGTCTCCAACGTATCGATAATTTCTTATGTTCCATGCTACTTTATTGATGATACCTACATGTTTTATGCACATTATATGTCATATTTACGCATTTTCTGGAACTAACCTATTAACAAGATGCCGAAGAGCCAGTTGCTGTTTTCTGCTGTTTTTGGTTTCAGAAATCCTAGTAAGGAAATATTCTCGGAATTGGACGAAATCACCGCCCAAGGTCCTATTTTTGCACGAAGCTTCCAAAAGACCGAAGAGGGAAGGAAGTGGGGCCACGAGGCGCCGTCACCATAGGGCGGCGCGCCCAGGCCCCGGCCGCGCCGTCCTATGGTGTGGGGCCTCGTGTGGCCCCCACGTTGCCCTTTCGCCTACTTAAAGCCTCCGTCGCGAAACCCCAGTACGAGAGCCACGATACGGAAAACCTTCCAGAGATGCGCGCCACGAATCCCATCTCGGGGATTCGGGAGATCGCCTCCGGCACCCCGGGAGAGGGGATTCATCTCCCGAGGACTCTTCATCGCCATGATCGCCTCCGGAGTGATGAGTGAGTAGTTCACCCCTGGACTATGGGTCCATAGCAGTAGCTAGATGGTCGTCTTCTCCTAATTGTGCTTCATTGGATCTTGTGAGCTGCCTAACATGATCAAGATCATCTATATGTAATTCTATATGTTGTGTTTGTCGGGATCCGATTGATAGAGAATACTATGTTATGGTGATTATCAATCTATTGTTTATGTGTTGTTTATGATCTTGCATGCTCTCCGTTATTAGTAGAGGCTCTGGCCAAGTTTTTACTCTTAACTCCAAGAGGGAGTATTTATGCTCGATAGTGGGTTCATGCCTTCATTGACACCTGGGACAGTGACAGAAAGTTCTAAGGTTGTGATGTGTCGTTGCCACTAGGGATAAAACATTGATTCTATGTCTAAGGATGTAGTTGTCGATTACATTACGCACCATACTTAATGTAATTGTCTGTTGCTTTGCAACTTAATACCGAATGGGGTTCGGACGATAACCTGAAGGTGGACTTTTTAGGCATAGATGCGCTTGGATGGCGGTCTATGTACTTTGTCGTAATGCCCAATTAAATCTCACTATATTTATCATATCATGTATATGCATTGTTATGCCCTTCTCTATTTGTCAATTGCCCGACTGTAATTTGTTCACCCAACATGCTTTTATCTTATGGGAGAGACACCTCTAGTGAACTGTGGACCCCGGTCCTATTCTTTACATAGCATACAATCTACTGCAATTGTTCTTTACTGTTTTCTTGCAAACAATCATCTTCCACTCGATACGCTTAATCCTTTGTTACAGCAAGCCGGTGAGATTGACAACCTCACTGTTTCGTTGGGGCAAAGTACTTTGGTTTTGTTGTGCAGATTCCACGTTGGCGCCGGAATCCCTGTTGTTGCGCCGCATCACATTTCGCCACCATCAACCTTCAACGTGCTTCTTGGCTCCTCCTGGTTCGATTAAACCTTGGTTTCTTTCTGAGGGAAAACTTGCCACTGTGCGCATCATACCTTCCTCTTGGGGTTCCCAACGGACGTGTACATTTACGCGCATCAAGCCTGTTTTCTGGCGCCGTTGCCGGGAGATCAAGACACGCTGCAAGGGGAGTCCCACTTCTCAATCTCTTTACTTTGTTTTTGTCTTGATTTATTTTATTTACTACTTTGTTTGCTGCACCTAAACAAAACACAAAAAAATTAGTTGCTAGTTTTACTTTATTTACTGTCTTGCTCACTATATCGAAAACACAAAAAAATTAGTTACTTGCATTTACTTTATCTAGTTTGTTTTATTTACTGCTAAAATGAATACCCCTGAAAATACTAAGTTGTGTGACTTCACAAATGCAAATAATAATGATTTCCTATGCACACCTATTGCTCCACCTGCTACTACAGCAGAATTCTTTGAAATTAAACCTGCTTTACTGAACTTGGTTATGAGAGATCAATTTTCTGGTGTTAGTTCTGATGATGCTGCTGCCCATCTCAATAATTTTGTTGAACTTTGTGAAATGCAAAAGTATAAGGATGTAGATGGTGATATTATTAAATTGAAAGTTTTTCCTTTCTCATTAAGAGGAAGAGCTAAAGATTGGTTGCTATCTTTGCCTAAGAATAGTATTGATTCATGGACTAAATGTAAGGATGCTTTTATTGGTAGATATTATCCTCCCGCTAAAATTATATCTTTGAGAAGTAGCATAATGAATTTTAAGCAATTAGATACTGAACATGTTGCTCAAGCATGGGAGAGAATGAAAACTTTGGTAAAGAATTGCCCAACCCATGGACTGACTACTTGGATGATCATCCAAACCTTCTATGCAGGACTAAATTTTTCTTCGCGGAATTTATTGGATTCAGCTGCTGGAGGTACCTTTATGTCCATCACATTGGGGGCGGCTACAAAACTTCTTGATGATATGATGATAAATTACTCTGAATGGCACACGGAAAGAGCTCCACAAGGTAAGAAGGTAAATTCTGTTGAAGAAACCTCTTCCTTGAGTGATAAGATTGATGCGATTATGTCTATGCTTGTGAATGGTAGATCTAATGTTGATCCAAATAATGTTACTTTAGCTTCATTGGTTGCTCAAGAAGAAAATGTTGATGTGAATTTCATTAAAAACAATAATTTCAACAACAATGCTTATAGGAACAACTCTGGTAATAACTATAGGCCATATCCTTCTGCTAATGGTAATGGTTATGGTAATTCTTATGGGAATTCTTACAACAATAATAGGAGTGTACCCTCTGGTCTTGAAGCTATGCTTAAAGAATTTATTAGTACACAAACCGCTTTTAACAAATCTGTTGAGGAAAAGCTTGATAAAATTGATATTATTGCTTCTAGAGTTGATAGACTTGCCTCTGATGTTAATCTTTTAAATTTGAAAGTTATGCCTAATAATGATATTGATAATAAGATTACTACTACAGCAAATGCCATCCAAGTTAGAATTAATGAGAATATAAGATTAATGGCTGAACTGCGTGCTAGGTGGGATAGAGAAGAAAATGAAAAACTAGCTAAAGAGAATAATGTAGCTAAAGTTTGGACTATTACCACCACTAGTAATGCTAATTCTTCACATGTTGCTGCACCTTCTACTATCAATGGTAAAATAATTGGTGTTGGCAATGTTTCTACTCCTAGTGCAAAGCGTACAAAACTGCCTGAAATTGCTAAAACTGCTGAAACTGCTTGTGATAAAACTGCTGAAATTTTTTCCAACCTTGGGAACAATGATCCCATTGCTGTAGCTCATAATGATTTAGATTTTGATGATTGCCACATCTCTGAAGTTATAAAGTTCTTACAAAAACTTGCTAGAAGTCCCAATGCTAGTGCTATAAATTTAGCCTTTACAAAACATATTACAAATGCTCTCATAAAAGCTAGAGAAGAGAAACTAAAACTTGAAACTTCTATTCCTAGAAAGTTAGAAGATGGTTGGGAGCCCATCATTAAAATGAAATTCAATGACTTTGAATGTAATGCTTTATGTGATCTTGGTGCAAGTATTTCTGTTATGCCTAAAAAGATTTATGATATGCTTGACTTGCCACCATTGAAGAATTGTTATTTGGATGTTAATCTTGCCGATAATGTTAAAAAGAAACCTTTGGGGAGGATTGATAATGTGCGCATTACGGTTAACAATAACCTTGTCCCCGTTGATTTTGTTGTTTTGGATATCGAATGCAATGCATCTTGTCCTATTGTGTTGGGAAGACCTTTTCTTCGAACCGTTGGTGCTGTTATTGATATGAGGGAAGGTAATATTAAATATCAATTTCCTCTCAAGAAAGGTATGGAACACTTCCCTAGAAAGAGAATGAAGTTGCCTTTTGATTCTATTATTAGAACAAGTTATGATGTTGATGCTTCTACTCTCGATGTTACTTGATTTGCACTTTCTGCGCCTAGCTGAAAGGCGTTAAAGAAAAGCGCTTATGGGAGACAACCCATGTTTTTACTACAGTACTTTGTTTTATATTTGAGTCTTGGAAGTTGTTTACTACTGTAGCAACCTCTCCTTATCATGTTTTTGTGCCAAGTAAAGTTTCTATGTCAAAGTTGATGTTATATTTGGGATCGCTGCGCAGCATTGCTGTCTGTCACGAATCTGGGCACAGGTCTCTGTAGAAAATTCGAAAAAATCTGCCAATTTACGAGCGTGATCCTCAGATATGTACGCAACTTTCATTAGTTTTGAGTTTTTCCATTTGAGCAAGTCTGGTGCCATCTTAAAATTCGTCTTTACGGACTGTTCTGTTTTTGACAGATTCTGCCTTTTATTTCGCATTGCCTCTTTTGCTATGTTGGATTCATTTCTTTGATCCATTAATGTCCAGTAGCTTTATGCAATGTCCAGAAGTGTAAATAATGTTTGTGTCACCTCTGAATGTGTGAATTATTAATTATGCACTAACCCTCTAATGAGTTTGCTTGAAGTTTGGTGTGAAGGAAGTTTTGAAGGGTCAAGAGAGGAGTATGATATACTATGATCAAGAGGAGTGAAAGCTCTAAGCTTGGGGATGCCCCCGTGGTTCACCCCTGCATATTCTAAGAAGACTCAAGCGTAAGTTTGGGATGCCCAAGGCATCCCCTTCTTCATCGACAACATCATCAGGTTCCTCCCCTGAAACTATATTTTTATTCAGTCACATCTTGTGTTCTTTACTTGGAGCGTCGGTTTGTTTTTGTTTGAATAAAATGGATCCTAGCATTCACTTTGTGGGAGAGAGACATGCTCCGCTGTTGCATATGGACAAATATGTCCTTAGGCTTTACTCATAATGTTCAAGGCGAAGTTTCTTCTTCGTTAAATTGTTATATGGTTGGAATTGGAAAATGCTACATGTAGTAATTCTAAAATGTCTTGGATAATGTGATACTTGGCAATTGTTGTGCTCATGTTTAATCTCTTGCATCATATGCTTTGCACCCATTAATGAAGAAATACATAGAGCTTGCTAAAATTTGATTTGCATATTTGGTCTCTCTAAGGTCTAGATAATATCTAGTATTGAGTTTTTGAACAACAAGGAAGACGGTGTAGAGTCTTATAATGTTTACAATATGTCTTTTATGTGAGTTTTGCTGCACCGGTTCATCCTTGAGTTTGTTTCAAATAACCTTGCTAGCCTAAACCTTGTATCGAGAGGGAATACTTCTCATGCATCCAAAATCCTTGAGCCAACCACTATGCCATTTGTGTCCACCATACCTACCTACTACATGGTATTTCTCGCCATTCCAAAGTAAATTGCTTGAGTGCTACCTTTAAAATTCCATCATTCACCTTTGCAATATATAGCTCATGGGACAAAATAGCCTTAAAAACTATCGTAGTATTGAATATGTACTTATGCACTTTATCTTTTATTAAGTTGCTTGTTGTGCGATAACCATGCTTCTGGGGAACGCCATCAACTATTGTTGAATATCATGTGAGTTGCTATGCATGTCCGTCTTGTCTGAAGGATCTATCACTTTAATGATTGTAGCATGCAAATTGTTAGAGAAGAACATTGGGCCGCTAACTAAAGCCATGAATCATGGTTGAAGTTTCAGTTTTGGACATATATCCTCAATCTCATATGAGAATAATAATTGTTGCTACATGCTTATGCATTTAAGAGGAGTCCATTATCTGTTGTCCATGTTGTCCCGGTATGGATGTCTAAGTTGAGAATCTTTACTATTAAATCTAAATGCGACCGTGGTACGTAGCTAGCGACCTCGCGTGCCACGCTCGCGCGATTGAGTCGAGTCTACCGAAATCGCTAAAGGCCAAATACAACTCAGTCAGCGATCGGCCCAGTTATTGCCAAAAAGTCCTGTCAGCTCGGGCAAAAAAATCACGTCAGTTGTTGGCGAACCCGATCCCCTCTTTCTTCCCAGCGGCGCCCGCCGTTCCGGCCATGCGCCTCCTGCTAAACGGCGAGCCCGACTGCCGCGACCCCCCGCCGGCAGAGGAAGCACAAGCACTGGTACTCGATGCCGGCCAGGTACCCGTACCTCGGATGGATTTGGCCGGATCATGATGGCAAATTCGCGCCGCGGTTGAATCTGGCCACCACAGACTCCCTGGCTGAGTGCTCTTGCCGCGATGCTGCAACAAAGCAACGATTCACTGAATGAAGACAGCGAGATAGCACAGCTCCGGGGCGATTTTTCCTCTCGCGGATTAGCCGGTGCAAACCAATGCAGTGATTGCAATCGAGTGTTCACGAGAAGCTCCACCAAGTGTGCCTGAGTGCTCTAGCGTGTGGGCGAGAAAAGATGTTTGGCACGGCACCGTCCGCACGCAGGCAATGTTGTCCTGCGAAAAACGTATGCTTTTGTGCATGCTTGGCATGCATGGTTCAGATGAGGGGTAAATGAATGATCAAACATCTTCTACGATTTTGAGATTTCAATAAGTTGCAGTATGGAAACACTTATCAAATTGAGTACATGTTGTGGAAAGAAGAAAACGTAACCCTAAAAAAAGGATCGCAACACTATCACGTTCTTTGAGAGTCTGGTCTACAATCCTGAAACATAACATCTAAGAAAAAAAAATATGTTCATCGAGAGAAAAGTTTAGAGATATCAGAAATTCGGTGCTGGCGAGCGTTTTCAGTGCTGCTGCTGCATGTTGTTCAGGAAACAGAAGGACTAATGGGTTTATCGTGTAGAGATAATTTCACATACAAAGGGAAAATAAATTTTTCAGTGTAATTTGTTGTACAATTTTGCATATATATGCGAAATAACGAAATTTTTGGTGGGATATGTTAAATTAGCTCTCTTTTACATAATACAAGACAAATTTAGTCAAAATATTATTTACTACTGCTCACGGATTCAGTAGGCAGTTTAAAAGGTTGATCTATTTGGGAATGTTCCGTGGCAACGCACGGACATTCAGCTAGTAATCAAAAGCGAGAAATCCAAAATGCGAGCATTCTCCTTAGACCTTTGTACAGGCGGCATGGAGGTACCCCTTTGTGACACTTGGTTGAAACATGGCATGCAAAGATCCGGTAGTCCAAGCTAAGTAGGACAAGGTGCGGGCACTATTAGTATACTATGCATGAGGCCTGCAACTTGTAAGATATAATTTACATAACTCATATGCTTTATTACTACCGTTGACAAAATTGTTTCATGCTTTCAAAATAAAAGCTCTAGCACAAATACAACAATCGATGCTTTCCTCTTTGAAGGACCATTCTTTTACTTTTATTGTTGAGTCAGTTTACCTATCTCCTCCACCTTAAGAAGCAAACACTTGTGTGAACTGTGCATTGATTCCTACATACTTGCATATTGCACTTGTTATATTACTTTATGTTGACAATATCCATGAGATATACATGTTATAAGTTGAAAGCAACCGCTGAAACTTAATCTTCCTTTGTGTTGCTTCAATACCTTTACTTTGATTTATTGCTTTATGAGTTAACTCTTATGCAAGACTTATTGATGCTTGTCTTGAAGTACTATTCATGAAAAGTCTTTGCTATATGATTCACTTGTTTACTCATGTCATTACCTTTGTTTTGATCGCTGCATTCATTACATATGTTTACAAATAGTATGATCAAGATTATGATGGCATGTCACTTCAGAAATTATCTTTGTTATCGTTTTACCTGCTCGGGACGAGCAGAACTAAGCTTGGGGATGCTGATACGTCTCCAACGTATCGATAATTTCTTATGTTCCATGCTACTTTATTGATGATACCTACATGTTTTATGCACATTATATGTCATATTTACGCATTTTCTGGAACTAACCTATTAACAAGATGCCGAAGAGCCAGTTGTTGTTTTCTGCTCTTTTTGGTTTCAGAAATCCTAGTAAGGAAATATTCTCTAATTGGACGAAATCACCGCCTGGTCCTATTTTTGCACGAAGCTTCCAGAAGACCAAAGAGGGAAGGAAGTGGGGCACGAGGCGCCACACCATAGGGCGGCGCGGCCCAGGCCCTGCCGCGCCGACCTATGGTGTGGGGCCTCGTGTGGCCCCCACGTTGCCCTTTCGCCTACTTAAAGCCTCCGTCGCGAAACCCCGATCGAGAGCCACGATACGGAAAACCTTCCCAGACGCCGCCGCCGCGAATCCCATCTCGGGGATTCAGGAGATCGCCTCCGGCACCCCGCCGGGAGAGGGATTCATCTCCCGAGGACTCTTCATCGCCATGATCGCTCCGAGTGATGAGTGAGTAGTTCACCCCGGACTATGGGTCCATAGCAGTAGTTAGATGGTCGTCTTCTCCTAATTGTGCTTCATTGTTGGATCTTGTGAGCTGCCTAACATGATCAAGATCATCTATATGTAATTCTATATGTTGTGTTTGTCGGGATCCGATGGATAGAGAATGCTATGTTATGGTGATTATCAATCTATTGTTTATGTGTTGTTTATGATCTTGCATGCTCTCCGTTATTAGTAGAGGCTCTGGCCAAGTTTTTACTCTTAACTCCAAGAGGGAGTATTTATGCTCGATAGTGGGTTCATGCCTTCATTGACACCTGGGACAGTGACAGAAAGTTCTAAGGTTGTGATGTGCTATTGCCACTAGGGATAAAACATTGATTCTATGTCTAAGGATGTAGTTGTCGATTACATTACGCACCATACTTAATGCAATTGTCTGTTGCTTTGCAACTTAATACTGAATGGGGTTCGGACGATAACCTGAAGGTGGACTTTTTAGGCATAGATGCAGTTGGATGGCGGTCTATGTACTTTTTCGTAATGCCCAATTAAATCTCACTATATTTATCATATCATGTATATGCATTGTTATGCCCTTCTCTATTTGTCAATTGCCCGACTGTAATTTGTTCACCCGACATGCTTTTATCTTATGGGAGAGACACCTCTAGTGAACTGTGGACCCCGGTCCTATTCTTTACATAGCATACAATCTACTGCAATTGTTTTACTGTTTCTTGCAAACAATCATCTTCCACTCGATACGCTTAATCCTTTGTTACAGCAAGCCGGTGAGATTGACAACCTCACTGTTTCGTTGGGGCAAAGTACTTTGGTTTTGTTGTGCAGATTCCACGTTGAATCCCTGTTGTTGCGCCGCATCACATTTCGCCACCATCAACCTTCAACGTGCTTCTTGGCTCCTCCTGGTTCGATTAAACCTTGGTTTCTTTCTGAGGGAAAACTTGCCACTGTGCTCATCATACCTTCCTCTTGGGGTTCCCAACGGACGTGTACATTTACGCGCATCACACACACAAAAGGTTAACAAAATAAATAAGACAAGATATCCAAGATGAAGTCATAAAATATACCAAGAATGTTTGCTTAAAAAGCATATATAGCCTATGGCTTCCAATTTTCACTTATGGTATATAAATGAGCTTCAACCAAGAGAATCTCAAAAACATCACAACTAACAATAAGGGAAGTAAAGCTAGTTGGAATGTTTTGAGAGAGGCAACAAGTATCACAAATATGGATTTACTTCGTAATTTCATCAAAATTGCACATAAGAGCTTTTTGAGGAATTGATATGCAATAAATTGCTAGAGGGCATATTTGAGATAGGTGAATCATAAACATGATATATATATTCCTATCATATGCATCTTCTCAAATTACTCAAATGTTTAATAAGAAGTTTTCTTTAAAAAGAATTTTTCAAGAACCGCAATATTTTTGAAATAAATAATTTCATGCCAAGATGCAACCTACATGAGGTTGGATGCTATAGGATAATGCATGAATAAGATACTTGTTACCGAGATAGCAATGGCATGATGTAGTAGATAAGAGTTCATTCATCATCCTAGCTTGACTCCAATTATCATATGGTGACAACACCTTCCTTATAGATGAGACAAACCTCCATTGCATCTCCAATGTACCTAAAACAACATTCAAGTACATCTTGGTCCCCAAACTTATTGGGTCCAAAATGGTTAGACTAACCACAATATATAGGATACACTCCATATCAATATGTGCATATTTATAAATGAAGTTGGAATTTCATGCACATCTTAGCCATTTAGGATTTGATGGAGTATACCCTATATAATGGATCAAAGAAAGCAATCATGCTACACATATAAACAAATTACATATAAGCATGCACAAAGACTTTAAAGATCCAAGAAAGATACACTTTGGACAAAACACCAAATGAATTCAAAAAGGCATAAAGGTGTGACCAAACAAATTTGTTGTCCAAATTATATCAAAGAAGCAAATCACAAAAGATTTGTTCAACAAAGTTCAACAAATGAACTAAGAAGAAACCATTGAGCATAAAGGATGAAATAAAGCAAACATGCACAAAGATTTATCTCATTCAAGCAAATAAAACATGTAAGAAGGAATGAGATAGCAAACTCCCAAAAGAGCAAGGTTCGAACAAATAAACCAAACCCTCTACACTTTTCACAATGGCACAATGTACCGTAAGGAAAAGGTTTGTCTTCCAAAACAAACACTTGATATGAATCAAGAGAATTTATCAAAAGATTTTTCAAAGGAACAAAGAAGACACGTGGGAGCAACAAGGATTTCTTGGAAATAAAATAAGTAAATAAGAAGCAATCCAAGGTGAAGATGATCCATGAATTCAACCACATACAAGGTTATCAATTGTCAAAGACAATGAGTATATTGGAAATAATTTCCGGTGGTGAATTGACAATGATAGTAAGGATCAACTTCACAATAAAAGGGCATAGGATAAGTATATAGAATTAAGCACTATGCACGGATGAAGATTCTTGATAGCTTCAATTAGTCAAACAATCACGCACGGCAATGATTAGAATAACTTGAAGCAAACGGTGTCCTAAATAAGATATAGAGATATGTATTTGAGGAAAACCGTACCAAGAATTTCTTAATCAAACAAGAGTCCATAAGATGAGCCAATAAAAGCTTTTTAATAGAAGTGGAGCTTGTTTGAGCAAACATGCCACCTAGGAACAAGATAATTAAGAGCATCAACTCTAAGTGGCATAACCTCATATGTTCACATTTTCTAGGCTTGTGATATGTACAAAACATATTACTCCCCCATAATGTGATAAAACATTTCTTCTAAACAAGAGGCAACTAAAATTCAACTAGAGATGATTAATGGACATTTAGAATTTGAATTTCTCATGAGTATGACACACCACATAGTGACTAGATAATCTTGCAATATCAATACTAAGTGGTGGTACCCACATACACACATTTTAAAGAAAGAGAGATGCACAATGCATATCACTCCCCCAAAATGGGATGTTCCATTAATCACTCAAAGAGAGCCAAATAAGATGTCATCAAGATGCATTAGGCTCACAACAATACACAAGTATATGATGAGTCAAACAAACATACTTGAATACACAAGATAGGCAAGTAAGACTCAACACATACAAACACATATTTGATACAAAACCAAACATGCAAAGGGGCAAGTAACTTACAATGAATATGAAGAGTTGAAGTATAAGTTACCGCAAGGAGGAACATTGGATATAAGATATAGATGATGGTCCATACGACTTGGCTTGGTCAAAATATAATATATGAAGATCCCTTAATTCTTCATGAATTAGCCAAGTCTCCAATGACCTCCACATGCACCTATTGATCACGTTTGAGCTTGTTGGTCCCCAACCAAGTTGGGTCCTAAGAGGTTAGTCACAATAGGCTTGGCAACCCAAATGGTCCTTTTCTTGAGACCACTTTGAGTTCCAACAAACTTGGCAAACACATTGCCATCCTTATCCTTCCCTAGAGAATAATCATCATCAACAATTATAGGGTTAGATAAGATGCGCGTAGATGTACACGTCCATTGGGAACCCCAAGAGGAAGGTATGATGCGCACAGTGACAAGTTTTCCCTCAGAAGAAACCAAGGTTATCGAACCAGAGGAGCCAAGAAGCACGTGAAGGTTGTTGGTGGACGAATGTAGTGCGGCGCAACACCATGAAACCGGCGCCAACGTGGAACCTGCACAACACAATCAAAGTACTTTGTCCCAACGTAATGTGAGGTTGTCAATCTCACCGGCTTGCTGAAAACAAAGGATTAAGCGTATCGAGTGGAAGATGGTGTTTGTTTGCAAAGAACAACAAAAGCAGAAGAATGTATTCAGATGTAAAAGAATGGACCGGGTCCACAGTTCACTAGTGGTGTCTCTCCAATAAGATAACTAACATGCTGGGTGAACAAACAGGTGAGCAATTGACAAATAAAGATTCAATACATATCAACGATGATTACTATGTGATTTAATCAGGGCATTACGACAAAAAGTACATAGACCGCTATCCAGCATGCATCTATGCCTAAATAATCCACCTTCAGGTTATCATCCGAACCCCTTCCAGTATTAAGTTGCGAACAACAGATAATTGCATTAAGTATGGTGCGTAATGTAATCAACACAAATATCCTTAGACAAAGCATCAATGTTTTATCCCTAGTAGCAACAACACATCCACAACCTTAGAACCTACTGTCACGATCCCAGATTCAATGGAGGCATGAACCCACTATCGAGCATAATTACTCCCTCTTGGAGTTACAAGTATCAACTTGGCCAGAGCCTCTACTAGCAACGGAGAGCATGCAAGAACATAAACAACACATATATGATAGATTGATAATCAACTTAACATAGTATTCTCTATTCATCGGATCTCACCAAACACAACATGTAGCATTACAAATAGATGATCTTGATCATGTTAGGCAGCTCACAAGATCTAATACAATGAAAGCACATGCGGAGAAGACAACCATCTAGCTAATGCTATGGACCCATAGTCCAAGGATGAACTACTCATGCATCAATCCGGAGGCGGGAATGATGATGTAGAGCCCCTCCGTTGATGATTCCCCTCCGCAGGGTGCCGAGGCGATCTCCTGAATCCCCCGAGATGGGATTGGCGGCGGCGGCCTCTCGAATGTTTTCCGTATCGGCTCTTTGCACAGGGGGTTTCGCGACGAGGCTTTAAGTAGGCGAAAGGGTAGGTCAAAGGCGTCACGAGGCCCACACTACAGGTCGCGCGCCAGGGCCAGCCGCCCTCGTTGTGCCGCCTCGTGGCCCCACTTCGTCTCCTTTCGGTCTTCTGGAAGCTTCGTGCAAAAATAGGCCCCCGGGCGTTGATTTCGTCCAATTCCGAGAATATTTCCTTACTAGGATTTCTGAAACCAAAAACAGCAAACAACAACTGGCACTTCAGCATCTTGTTAATAGGTTAGTGCCGGAAAATGTAAAATAACGCTGTAAAGTATGTATAAAACATTCAAGTATTGTAATAAAAGTAGCATGGAACATAAGAAATTATAGATACGTTTGCGACGTATCAATAAGGTACTACCTAAACATGAAGAAGCAAAGTGCCCCTTCTCACGGCATAAGTAGCAAGTGTTCCCCTTTCTCTTCTTTATTGATTTCTTCTCTTGGGGAACAATGTCTTGATTCTTCTTGGGAAGTGGCCTATCTTCAACTTGAGGTCGAGCATGAGCTTGACCTTGACCTTGTGGCCGTTTCCCTTGTTGTTTCTCACTCAAGTGCTTCTTTTCTCTTCAATGGGCATGATCTAACATGATGCCCTTCAACCTTGCACTTGAAGCAAACCAACTTGGCCGAATCCTTGACTTTGTCTTGGCCCTTCTTCTTGTTGTTCTTGCTCTTGGACTTGTTCTTGTTATTGGAGTTGAATCCAAGTCCACTCTTGTCATTGGGGGATTGTTGCACACTTAGCATCTTGTCAAGTGTGGATTTCCCTTCATGACGCTTTTCCAAGTCTTTCTTCAAAGAAAGGACTTGGGCCTCGAGCTCTTTTATTTCCTCTACATGGTTAGTAGAAATACAAGTACTAGAGGAAGTAGAAGCTTCATTGTTAGAGCAACAAGGCAAAGCAAGTAATCCAACACAAGGTGTGTCACTAGTTTGACTAGATGGATTACAAGGACTAGCACATGGCAATATAACATTTGTAGTAGAGATTGTGCTAATGTCCATATGAGGCTCACAAGATGTTACCTTAGTGATACTTGCCTCATGAGCTAACTTTAGCCCATCATAGGAAATTAGAAGATCATCATGAGAGCTTGAGAGCTTTTTATGACTTTCTTCCAATTCCCTATAATTGCTAGTTAGCAACTCTAGTTGAGCCCTTAGCTCAACATTCTCCTCTAAGGTAGATGCTTCACAAGAATTAGAGTTAGTAGCACAAGCATCAACAATAGTTTTCTCATTTTCATGCATATAGGATTCAAATTTTTGTGTGAGCATAAAATTAGTATGCTTCTCATCTTTTAGCTCATGCTTGAGGAGAGTGAATCTCATTTCCCCATTTTCAACATGGGACTCCAACTCCACTATGGTTTCCCTATATTTACTCAAGGTATCCATAGAGTGTTCGAGATTAGCACGAGCTTCTTTATTACCATGAAGAGAAGCATATACCATTGCCATATTATGCACCAAGATATTATATTCTTCATCATTATCATCATCATCACTCTCATCATTAGAGGAAGTGTTAGGAGTCAAAGTAGGAGATACCTTTGATCCATTTGCCATAAGGCACATGTGCATACCGGAGGATGAAGATGAAGAAATTCTTGAATCCTCATTTGAAAACATGTCTTGATCCATAGAGTGTTCGGTTTCCTCTACATTGTTAGTCAAACAACTAGAGGAGATAGAAGCATTTTGATTATGGGAGCAAGACAAGACAAGCATATCATCATGGGATTTATGTGAGCAATTTACACATGATATGCGAGGACTATCTGACGAGGGATCACCTCGCCAATGCCTACGTATTGTAGACTTGGGTTTCGGGAGAGAGCGACGATGGAGATTCCGGGGACGAGATTAGGCACACGACGTACCCAGCTTCGGGTCCCCTCGGTGGAGGATCCCTACGTGCTGCTAGCAATCTACTATATGATCATAGATGTGTTTACAGGGTGCCGCCATAGGCGGAGCTATGTTGTCTCTCTATTCTCCCCTCTATTTCGGGTGCCCTGGCTAGCTTTATATATGCAACCAGCCTAGGGTTTTACAAGAGTCCTAGTCGACTACTTCTTCGGGTTGCCTTGTTGGGCCTTCTTCATATTGGGTCTTCTCCATATTGGGCCGAGCCAGGTTATACTAATAATGGGTACCCGAAGGGTATGCCCATGTCAGTAGCCCCCGAGTTTATAGGGAAGTCGAAGACTTGCGTAGAAACTCCAAGCATAACCATCTCCGAAGTCGAAGAAATACAAGGCGAGGTCCATGTCGTAGATCATGTGTAGCGTAGATGATGTCGACGATTCTTGAAATTATCGGGTGCGCGGCAGCGCTCCCGATGGGAGTAGCCCCCGAGTCTATGGGCAAGTGCTTGCACTTAGGCATAGACTCAAGTTGTACTACTTGATGAAGAACTTAACTATATTTCTGGAAGACTTGATGAAATCCTTGTGCTTGATACGTCTCCAACGTATCGATAATTTCTTATGTTCCATGCTACTTTATTGATGATACCTACATGTTTTATGCACATTATATGTCGTATTTACGCATTTTCTGGAACTAACCTATTAACAAGATGCCGAAGTGCCAGTTCCTGTTTTCTGTTTTTGGTTTCGTAAATCCTAGTAACGAAATATTCTCGGAATCGACGAAATCACCGCCCAGGTTCCTATTTTTTCCGGAAGCTTCAGCACCGGTGAAGGATGAGAGGGGAGCCAGGGGGCCCCACACCACACCCCGGCGCGGCCCAGGGCCCCCCCGTGGTGTGGGCAGCCCGTGGCCCCTCCGACTCCCTCTCTTCGCCTATTTAAGCTCTGACCTAAAAACACCGGGGAGAAGACGAGACCCGAGAAAACCTTCCGAGCCGCCGCCATCGCCAAGATTCTGGGGACGAAGTCTCTGTTCCCGCACTCGCGGACGGGGAATTGCCCCCGAGTCATCTCCACCGCCGCCTCCACCGCCATCTTCACCGCCATCGCTGTCTCCATGATGAGGAGGGAGTAATTCACCCCTGGGGCTGAGGGCTCTACCATAGCTATGTGGTTAATCTCTCTCTGTACTCCAATACAATGATCTCATGAGCTGCTTTACATGATTGAGATCCATATGATGAGCTTTGTATCTCTACTAGTTGTGTGCTACTCATGTGATGTTATTGAAGTAGTCTATTCCTCCTACTTGGTGTAAAGGTGATTAGTGTGTGCACCGTGTGGTTCTTGTCGTAGGCTATGATCACGATCTCTTGTAGATTGTGGAGTTAATTATCATTATGATAGTATTGATGTGATCTATTCCTCCTTCATAGTGTAATGTGGGCAGTGTGTGCACTATGTTAGTTCTTGGTTTATTTTGCAATGATCTATTATGCTCTAAGGTTATTTAAATATGAACATTGAATTGTGGAGCTTGTTAACTCCGGCATTGAGGGTTCGTGTAATCCTACGCAATGTGTTCATTATCAAACAAGAGTGTATGTAGCGCATATGAGAAGAAGTATTTATTATGCGATCAATGTTGAGAGTGTCCACTAGTGAAAGTATGATCCCTAGGCCTTGTTTCCAATACTGCAAACACCGTTTACTTACTGTTCACTGCATGTTTACTCGCTGCCATATTTTGTTCAGATTGCTATTACCACTCATATACATCCATATTACTTGTATTTCACTATCTCTTCGCCGAACTAGTACACCTATACACCTGACAAGTGTATTTGGTGTGTTGGGGACACAAGAGACTTCTTGCTTTGTGATTGCAGGGTTGCATGAGAGGGATATCTTTGACCTCTTCCTCCCCGAGTTCGATAAACCTTGGGTAATCCACTTAAGGGAAACTTGCTGCTGTTCTACAAATCTCTGCTCTGAGGCCCAACACTCGTACAAGAATAGAAGCTCCCGTAGACATCAAGCACTTTCCGCTGTGTCGGGAGGAAAGGTAAAAGGCACTCATACTTCGGTGTAATGCTTTTGGCGCTGTGTGTGCTCGAAGCTATTTCCTTTAGATCCCGCAATTGCATCTTTTTGTTTCTTGTTTTTATTTTCACTAGTTAGGCATAATGGAAAACAACAAAAAATTAGTGAGCTTTTTAATCTTTTTCCTAATTTAGAATTATTTGATGCGAAAATTAAAAAACCTATGGAACCTTATTTACATGATAGTAGCAATGTTATTAGTATGAATGCAATTACTGCTAATGCTATGAAGAAGTCTAAGCTTGGGGAAGCTAGTTTACATAAAAATAATCTTTTTAGCTCCTCCGCTTTGGAAGAAATATTTTGCTCTGATAATGCTTTATCTCCCATATGCGATAACTCTAATGATGCTTCTGATATTTTAAATCCACCTGCTGAAAGTATTCCGTATAAAATACCTATGAAAATTATTGAACGTGTTATGGATAACCGCTATGAAGGGGATGGAACCATCCTGGTGATCATTTACTGTTTTTGCATGAATTATGCGGGTTATTCAAGTGTGCAGGTATCTCTATGGATGAAGTGAAGAAGAAACTATTCTCTATGTCGCTGTCGGGTAAAGCAGCGCATTGGTATAAACTGCTGAAGGACGGCGCTCTCTTGATTGGAAGGATATTGTGCCTCTATTTTATTCCAAGTTCTATCCTCCAAGTGAAATTCACAAAGATCGAAACCATATATATAATTTCTGGCCTCATGATGGAGAGAGTATTGCCCAAGCATGGGAGAGATTGAAGTCTTTAATGCTCAAATGCCCCAATCATGAGCTTCCAGGTAATATCATCATTGATAACTTCTATGCAAGACTTTCTTTTCAAGATAAGACCTTGCTGGATACTACTTGTTCTGGATCATTCACGAGCAATAAAGAAGAGTTTAAAAGGGACCTTCTTGATCGGATTAAGGAGAACGCTGAAGATTGGGAGAACGACAAAGGTAAAGAGTCAGGTATAAATTATGATTATGAATGCATTGAAACTTTCATGGATAGTGGTAAATTTCGAAATATGAGTGCTACTTATGGTCTTGACTCTCAAGTTGCTGCAAATCTTTATAAAGCTTTTGCTTCTCACATTGAATTGCCTAGGAAGAATTTTGATAAGTATCATGAACCTTTTAAAGACGCTTGCATGAAGAATGAAATTGTTGTTAATGATTGCAATAAGCGTGCTCAAACTCCTAAGAATGCTATTTCCTATAAGCATGTTAATTTTTGTGGAATACATAGACCTTGTGGAATTAATCAAATAGAAGATGAATATTGTATCCATCACAGAAATGAAAAAACTAGAAAGTGGTCTAGAGCTCTAGATGATCTTGGAGAAAAAGTGTGTGCCCTCTATCCTTTTATTTGTGAACTTTGCCATAAAGTTGGTCATTTTAATTTTCAATGCTCCTCCAATGACAATTCGAACCCCATGAGTGCTGCAAATTTGTATTGTGATGATGAAATTATTCCTAATCAGCATGATGAACTTACCTTATTTTTGAAGTGTGAAGAGTTATCAAGAAAATTTCTTTGTTAAATATTAACGATCTTGATATTGATGATGTCTTGCATGGGTGTCTTTCTTATTGCATTAATAATTGCCATACAAATACTTACATACAGAATATTTTAGAAGATGACACCTTGCCAAAATATGATAGGACCGCTGTGTGTTTTCAACTAATTAATGAAAAGGAGGGATCCTCCCAAGTTTCTTCTATTGTTTCTAAAAGAAAATCAGGTTATGCGGACAAGCCACCCTTCAAGCCTCTTCCTCCTAAAGAAGGGAACGAGGAGAAGGAAAAGAAGAAGAAGAAGAAGGGAACGAAGAAGAAGAAGAAGAAGAAAGAGAATAAAGAGAAAGAGGCAATGGCATATCCCCGCGTGTATGAGGTAACAATAGGTAACCGTAAGTATGTTGCGCCTAATGATTATTATGATAATGAATCTGAGTACGATGATCTTCCTATACCCTTTACCCATATTAGTGATCATGATTTGGATGAGCACACTGCCTTTGATATTGAAAATCTCTTTGGTACTGATTATGAAAGTAATGATGATAGCATTATTCATGTCCCCTTAAACGATGATATTGAAAGCCCTAAGCTTGGGGATGTTGTGCTTGAAGATCCTATATTTGAGACCTCTACTTTTAGTGAAAATGATGATATTACATACTCTGGTTTAGATAATTGCTATAGAGATGTATATGACACATGTTACAATTATCCTTATGAAACTTGTCATAGTTATGATGGGCTTGCCAAAAACCATTCCCTTAGTATGCAACTTGTTTACCATGTTCAAATTCTTGATAATAATCTTGCTCCAATTACTATTAATGAGAATAACTCTTCTTATGCCAAAATTAATGATACTTCTATGCATATGAACCATGATAAGAATGTTTTAAGTGACGGGTATATTGTGGATTTCATCAATGATGCTACTGAGAGTTATTATGAGAGAGGGAAATATGGTTATATGCATCTTAATAATATTAAGTTTCCCCTCTTTATGTTGAGAATCTTTAAGTTACTCGTGTTTTATCCTCTTATGCTTGTTACTTTGCTCTTCATGAATTCATTTGTGTATAAGATTCTTCTGCATAGGAAGCATGTTAGGCTTAAATGTGTTTTGAATTGCCTCTTGAAGCTCTCTTTTGCTTCAAATACTATTTCTTGCGGGTGCATCACCAAAATTGCTGAGCCCATCTTAATGGCTATAAAGAAAGAACTTCTTGGGAGATAACCCATGTGTTATTTTGCTACAGTACTTTGTCTTATATTTGTGTCTTGGAAGTTGTTTACTACTGTAGCAACCTCTCCTTATCATGTTTTTGTGCCAAGTAAAGTTTCTATGTCAAAGTTGATATTATATTTGGGATCGCTGCGCAGAAACAGCATTGCTGTCTGTCACGAATCTGGGCACAAGTCTCTGTAGAAAATTCGAAAAATCTGCCAATTTACGTGATCCTCAGATATGTACGCAACTTTCATTAGTTTTGAGTTTTTCCATTTGAGCAAGTATGGTGCCATCTTTAAATTCGTCTTTACGGACTGTTCGTTTTTGACAGATTCTGCCTTTTATTTCGCATTGCCTCTTTTGCTATGTTGGATGAATTTCTTTGATCCATTAATGTCCAGTAGCTTTATGCAATGTCCAGAAGTGAAAATAATGTTTGTGTCACCTCTGAACATGTGAATTTTTGATTATGCACTAACCCTCTAATGAGTTTGCTTGAAGTTTGGTGTGAAGGAAGTTTTCAAGGGTCAAGAGAGGAGGATGATATACTACGATCAAGAAGAATGAAAAGTCTAAGCTTGGGGATGCCCCGTGGTTCATCCCTGCATATTTTAAGAAGACTCAAGCATCTAAGCTTGGGATGCCCAAGGCATCCCCTTCTTCATCGACAAAGTATCAGGTTTCTTCTCTTGAAACTATATTTTTATTCGGTCACACCTTATGTACTTTACTTGGAGCGTCTGTATGTTTTTGTTTTTGTTTTTTTGTTTGAATAAATGATTGTTTGGGAGAGAGACACGCTCCGCTGGTTCGTATGAACACATGTGTTCTTAGCTTTTAATTTTCATGGCGAAGGTTGAAACTGCTTCGTTAATTGTTATATGGTTGGAAACGAAATGCTACATGTAGTAATTGGTATAATGTCTTGAATAATGTGATACTTGGCAATTGTTGTGCTCATATAGATCTTGTTTAAGCTCTTGCATCATGTACCTAGTACCCATTAATGAATAATTACATAGAGCTTGTTAAAATTTGGTTTGCATGATTGGTCTCTCTAAGTCTAGATATTTTCTGGTTTAGGTGTTTGAACAACAAGGAGACAATGTAAAGTCTTATAATGCTTACAATATGTTTATATGTGAGTCTTGCTGCACCATTTTATACTTGAGTTTGCTTCAAACAACCTTGCTAGCCTAAGCCTTGTATCGAGAGGGAATACTTCGTGCATCCAAAACCTTGAGCCAAACCCATGCCATCTCGTGTCCACCATACCTACCTACTATGTGGTATTTTCTCATGCCATTCCAAAGTAAATTGCTTGAGTGCTACCTTTAAACAATTCAAAAATTTATTACCTCTGATTTGTGTCAATGTTTTATAGCTCATGAGGAAGTATGGTGTTTATCTTTCAATCTTGTTGGGCAACTTCTCACCAATGGACTAGTGGCTACATCCGTTTATCCAATAATTTTGCAAAAAGAGCTGCAATGGGGTTCCAGACCCGAATTAATTAACTTAAATAGACACCTTCCATGGTTTGTGATTGTTGGACGGCACCCGAAGGATCTGGTTAGTCATGGCTTGAGAAAGCAAAGGGAGGAGTGTCATCATAATAAAACTAAAATAAAGAGGCACCTCCTTCATGGTATGAGATTGCTAGTGGCACCCGAGGGATTCGGTTAGCCATGGTTTGTGAAAGAAAAGGTTGGGAAGGAGTGCCACCCAAAAAATAAATAAAATGGGAGCCGCTCTTTGAAGGTTTGTCTGCAAGGGGGTTAGAGTACCCGCTATCATTCGTTGACAACAAATAAACACCTCTCAAAATTTTACTTTTATGCTCTCTTTATGTTTCTTCAAAACCAAAAGCTCTAGCACAAATATAGCAATCGATGCTTCTCTTGAAGGACCATTCTTACTTTTATTGTTGAGGTTTCAGTTTACCTACTTCTTTCATCTTAGAAGCAAACACTTGTGTAACCGTGTGCATTGATTCTTTACATGTTTACCTATTGCACTTGTTATATTACTTTGTGTTGACGATTATCCATGAGATATACATGTTAAAGTTGAAAGCAACCGCCGAAACTTATATCTTCCTTTGTGTTGTTTCAAAGCTTTCACTAAGAATTTATTGCTTATGAGTTAACTCTTATGCAAGACTTATTGATGCTTGTCTTGAAAGTATTATTCATAAAAAGTCTTTGTTATATGATTCATTTGTTTACTCATTATCTTCATCATTGCTTCAATCTATGCATTCATCTCATGTGCTTTACAATAGTATGATCAAGGTTATGATGGCATGTCACTTCAGAAATTATCTTTGTTATCGCTGTACCTGCTCGGGACGAGCGTAACTAAGCTTGGGGATGTTGATACGTCTCCAACGTATCGATAATTTCTTATGTTCCATGCTACTTTATTGATGTGACCTACATGGTTTTATGCACAATATATGTCGTATTTACGCATTTTCCCTGGAACTAACCTATTAACAAGATGCCGAAGTGCCAGCCTGTTTTCTGCTGTTTTGGTTTCATAAATCTTAGTAACGAAATATTCTCGAATCTACGAAATCACCGCCCAGGTTCCTATTTTTCCCGAAGCTTCCAGAAAGCAATCTAAGAAGGATGAGAGGGAGCCGTGGCCCCACACTGGCCACCGGCTACGCTAAGGGGCGCCTCGTGAAATGCAGCCCGTGGCCCCTCCGACTCCCTCTCTCCGCCTATTTAAGCCTCTCTAACCTAAAAACACCGGGGAGAAGACGAGACCCGAGAAAATCTTGCCGGCGCCATCGCGAAATCAAGATTCCTGGGACAGAGTTCCCCCGTTCCGCACTCCGCCTAATGTGGAATTGCCCTCGTGAGTCATCTCCACCGCTGCCTCCACCGCCATCTTCACCGACATCGTTGTCTCCATGATGAGGAGGAGTATCCACCCTCGGGGCTGAGGGCTCTACCGTAGCTATGGGGTTAATCTCTGTACTCGAATACAATGATCTCATGAGCCGCTTTACATGATTGAGATCCATATGATGAGCTACGCTACTAGTTGTGTGCTACTCATGTGATGTTAAAGTGAGTCTATTCCTCCTACTTGGTGTAAAGGTGATTAGGGTGTGCACCGTGGTGGGTCATCAGCTATGATCACGATCTCTTGTAGATTGTGGAGTTAATTATCATTAGATAGTATTGATGTGATCTATTCTCTCTTTCATAAGTGTAATGTGGTGCACTATGTTAGTTCTTGGTTTATTTTGCAATGATCTATTATGCTCAGAAGTTATTTAAATATGAACATTGAATTGTGGAGCTTGTTAACTCCGATATTGAGGGTTCGGGTAATCCTACGCAATGTGTTCATTATCAAACAAGAGGATATGTAGCACATAGAAGGAAGTAGCTTATTATGCGATCAATGTTGAGAGTGTCCACTAGTGAAAGTATGATCCCTAGGCCTTGTTTCCAATACTGCAAACAACGCTTACTTACTGTTCCGTTGCATGTTTACTCGCTGCCATATTTTATTCAGATTGCTATTACCACTCATATACACATCCATATTACTTGGTATTTCACTATCTCTTCGTCGAACTAGTACACCTATACACCGGACAAGTGTATTTGGTGTGTTGACTACGGAGACTCTCTTGCTTTGTGATTGTAGGGTTGCATGAGAGGGATATCTTTGACCTCTCTCTCCCTGAGTCCGATAAACCTTGGGTAATCCATTTAAGGGAAACTTGTGTTTCTACAAACCTCTGCTCTTTGAGGCCCAACACTGTCTACAAGAATAGAAGCTCCCGTAGACATCAGTGCTCCGCGGTCTCCACTCCACTCGAGTCGTAGAATCAGTTGAGTCTACAAACCTGAATTGCCGTAGATGTTGTCGAAGAGTCTTTCATCGGTGCGACCAGCGCTCCTGGCGGGCAGCCCCGAGGCTAAGCATCCGCCCAGGCCATGTAGGCTCAACTTGCTTTAATCGACACCATAATTTTTCCTCTTCTTGTATCTTATCGGGAGGGTGAATAATACTCTCGATTAGCCCCCGAGCTTATGGGCAGGTGCTTGCACTTAGGCATAAGCTCAAGTTGTACTACTCGATAAAGAACTTGATCATATTTCTCGGCTGTCCCTCTTTTTATCGACTCCATGCCGTTGCTATTTTTATTTGGACATCCATATCTATATTGTAATGGAGGATAATGGTAATTGGGGCTAGTTCATCTGACGGATCAGTACTAGTTAACTGCTCTAGTGGCAATCCGCAAAACTTACTTCAAGATCACGTCCCCGGGCATGCCCGTGATACTGGTGTTAACTCGACAGTTGCCGTAAGGTCTTACCATTCTTGTCGAGTCCCAGTCATATTTTATCCGGTACCTAACGCTCTCGTTAGGATTTTTCTTCGTGTCCGTTGATACGGAAAAAGTAGCAAACCGACGCCGTAGAGACGGTGCCACGCCGCCGTAACGGATCTGGGTCTTACCTCGTGTGTTTTTATGTATCTTGAGATTATTCGTGACTTTAACGCTCCGAGAATATATTGTCGAGTGCCTTGTTCCTACCGATGCAATGAACCATTTTGCGGGTTCTTCTATTTTTCTCTTCGGCTTGATGAGACAGCCGAATATATTGGTTATTCTATATTGTCGGGTACATCACCGATGCTCTTGCTCGGAATAATATAAGGAGTCAATGGACCCGAAGATTTGTCCATCCTCTTTTTTTTTCGGTTCCTCCTTGATGAAAATTTCGCCGAGTTCCTCCTGAAGAAAATTTCATCGTCCTCCTTGAGGATAATTTTTCGAGACCTCCTTGGAGACAATTCTTCGGGACCTCCTTGAGTAAGATTTCGTCGGGTTCTCTCTTGAAGACAATTTCGTCGGGTTCTCTCTTGATTTCGTCGAGTTCTCTTTTGAAGACAGTTTCGTCGGGTTCCTTTTTTTTTATAGACACGGTTCTTCTTTGGTCAACTTGAGATGTATAGTTAAGAAGTATGGTGCAGCCCCCGAGTGTCGGGTGCGGCGAAAGTAAATGATAATCAACTTTAAGCAAATCAAACGAACACTTAGCTTATTGGGCACGACGGAGTCGGCGCGATGAAGTCTTCGAGTGCGAGAAGTCGAGCCAAAGTAGAAACCACCAACAATGAAAATAAATGCCGCCAAATTGTTTGATGAAGAAATAGCCGACGAGCGTTGCCGGGGTGATGTCATGATTTGTTGTTGAGATTACTGTCACGCTGTTACTCGGGGGCGAAATCGTTGTCCAAAATTTCCTAGTATTATCCGTGTCGCTCGAAAGAAGGCCATTAAGGATGAACTTCAAGATGAAGTCCGAGATGAAGTACTCTGAGATGAATCCATATTAAGGATTACACCATCATATATTGAAGATGAATCCGCCGATATCATAGAGGATGAATCCATTGACCCAAAGAATCCAGTAATAACCATAAAAGATGAATCCGTTGATATCATAGAGGATGAATCCATTGAGCCGGAGAAAATAGTTCCAGTAATAACCATAGATGATAAATCCACTGACCCGGAAATACGTCGGGTAGTATTATATTAGGGGAAACCAATGATAACTTTATAGGATGAATCCGAAGAATACAAATCCAGCAAGCCGAAGAAGATAAATCCATTGAACCGAAGAAGATGAATCCACTAAGCCGAATAAATCCACCGAACCAGAGAAAATAGATCCAGAGCCAAAGAAGATATGTCCACTGAGCCGAAGAAAATGAAATCACTGGAGCCGGGGAATATATATCCACTGAGGCGAAGAAGATAAATGTATGTGTAGTATCCGAGGAATCTGGTGAACTTATGGTAATGATGTAATGGCGTATCTCTGAGTATCGAGTGTATTTGCTGTAATGAAGTAATGGCACAGCCCCGAGTGTCGGGTGTGGCGAAAGTAAATAAATAATTAACTCTTGGAAAATGGACACTTAGCTTTATTATTGGATGAGGCGGAGTCGATGTGGAAGTAGGTCATCCGACAGACGGAACCGACAAAGCGGACGCAACCGATACCGCGAGACGTGCGGCGTTTAGCCGAAAATATTCGACACGGTGAAAGTAGTCTGCATGGAGGTGAGAATCGTCGAGTTCACGGCAAACGAGCCCCCAGGCAAGGCGATTGCGCGTTGTCGGTTTCACGGCGGGCGAGCCCCCGAGCAAGCGACTGTACGCGGCGAAATAATCGGAGCTTGTTCTGATGTGAAGTTGTACTGGAGTGCGGAGATCTGCACGCAAATAACAACGCAAACCGACAAAATATTTGGCCAAATAAATTTTACGAATAGTAATTAACTGAAAATATAGCACCTGGTGATTTTTGCGTTGGATTTCAAATTCCCGGCAGCGACGAGTCCGTGATGAGGAGTTCACCCTGGCGGGTGTGCGTTAGCAGATCCGTGGGCAAATCCGCACCAATATACTGCTGATATGCTGTCGATGTCTTCATCTTGAGCATCATGTACACCTCGTAATACAACCTTGGTAGTATCTTGATCAATGTCTTTTTTTTTTCTTGGCTTCTCGCAAAAATTCTTTGCACTTGCCCTCTTGCACGAAAATAGGCTGCCTTGTTTGTTTGACAGGCACTTCCTTGATCCGTGCGCTTCTATGATTCCTTGCCGCGTGCACGGATAACTCTGCCTGCCTTAGTAAATTAATCTCATGCATGAAAAAGTAGGTATTAGAGGATCAAATAAAATAGAATATTTAAAAAAAAATACGATGCAGCATCTGGATGCCACGGTTTCATGGAAACAGCGACTCAAAGGATCTCAAGACAGATCGCGAGAACGGCATAAAGCTTTTCAAGCTCCCGATTGATCTGGCCGTCGACTGCAATGATGATGCTGATCGCGCCAGCCCAGGTGAAAAGCTGATGAAGATCTTGTCGTAGATGTTGATGATGAACTCGATGGATCCCGCCCGGATTACAAAATCCAGTCGTCGCGATTCCCACAGACGGCGCCAATTGACGAGGGATCACCTCGCCAATGCCTACATATTGTAGACTTGGGTTTCGGGAGAGAGCGATGGAGATTCCGGGGACGAGATTAGGCACACGCCGTACCCAGCTTCTCCCCTCGGTGGGGGATCCCTACGTGCTGCTAGCACTCACTATATGATCAGATGT
Source organism: Lolium multiflorum (assembly GCA_030979885.1). Classification (NCBI taxonomy): domain Eukaryota; kingdom Viridiplantae; phylum Streptophyta; class Magnoliopsida; order Poales; family Poaceae; genus Lolium; species Lolium multiflorum. The sequence goes on from JAUUTY010000268.1 coordinate 142,375, forward strand.
GTTTACGTGGGTGCCACGATAAAGTGAGCTATGTTGTCTCTCTATTCTCCCCTCTATTTCGGGTGCCCCGGCTAGTTTATATATGCAACCAGCCTAGGGTTTTACAAGAGTCCTAGCTCTATCACTTCTTCGGGTTGCCTTTGTTAAGTCTTCTTCATATTGGGTCTTTCCATATATTGGGCCGAGCCAGAGCATTAATAATGGTACCCGAAGGGTATGCCCATGTCACTATCAACACAAGCATGTAGATTATTTTCAATGCTAGATGTTTAAGTCCAAAGAGGAAGCATTGCAATGGGATAGAGATGAAGAATCATCACTATTGAGCACAATATCAACATTGCAATTTTCCTCACCACTCACCATATCATTACCTCGTGTCTTGCTACACGTTAGTGAAGTGGAAGAAGATGAGAACTCATCACGGCCGGAGGTGGAAGCAACTTGGAGCTCTTCATGATGTGAAGGGGAAGAGAGCTCCTCGGAGTCACCACCAACCAAATGAGAAGTGGATCCACCAAACATTTCCGTAAGCTTGATCCACATCTCATGAGACGATTTTTTGCTTTATATATATCAAGAACCTATGAAAATCTGGTCTCAAAGAGAATACAAGCTCATTAGATACTTGAGCTTCAAGATGTAAGTTTTTCTCATCCTCTAAAGATAGATTTTGAGGCTCCATCGGAGGAGAAAAACCTACATCTAGAAATTGCTCAATGTTTGGACACAAGGTCCGAAGTTTGCAAAGCAAGCAATTTCGCCGCAAAAGATAATTTGTGCCAACAAAGATAATTGTGTCATTGTGCACTAAGTTACTAGCCGACATCTTTACTCTCAAGGCGGTGAAGCCTTAAACAAGGAGAGACGTTGCTCTGATACCAATTGAAAGATCGAGATGTCGCCTAGAGGGGGGGTGAATAGGCAATTACAAACTCTTGCGGATTTGTCTTGTAAGAATGCGGAATTAAACTAATGTTTAGTTTACAAGCACCAACCCTAAATATGCTAAGCTCAACTAAGTGTAACAATGGCAACTAGAGCTAAGCAAGATAGGCACAAGATATATGTAGCACAAGTGATAGCAAGATATATGTACTTCTAGCACTCGATGGCTATCACAAGGTAAGAGAGCTCTGGTATAGAAATAACCGAGGATCGCGTGAGACGAGGTAGATGTATTCCCGTGTTCTCTTGCTTTGCAACAAGGTACGTCACGTTTGAGGAGTGGAGGTCCCACGAAGGATTCCCGCGCCCACGAAGGCTCACCCTATTCTCCGAACCACACCCACTAAAGGATAATGGCCCTTCCTTATGGTTAGCTTTTCCTCCGCTCCCGAGATGGCAAGCTCCACAACCACTTCACAAGCTCCACGAAGGAGAAGCCCGAGCCTCTTCACAATCTTCTTGAAGAGATCACCGGAGCACCAACCGCCAAGCTGAAAGAACATCTCTCATATTATGTTTTGTGTGTTTGATGTCAATATATGTGATACACTAATGTTTGTTAAAGTGGTACAGGGATTATATAGATATTTATTCATGTGTGCTGGATTTGATCGGTCCGTCAAAAGTCATCAGAAAAGCAACAGCTTGATAACCGTGGGCCGGATATTGCTGAAATATCCGGCCCCCCGATTTTGGCTAAGTCTCTCAGGAAAAGGCCATAAAGAGAGGGGCTGGATTTCTTGCCCGGATATTGTCCCGCATTGAAACAGGGCCGAATATCCGTCTGAGAGTCGGAAATATCCGCCCCTCAAACGGCTAAGGACCTAAAGAAAAGTGGCTCTGGCATGGGCCGGACATTTGACCGGACATTGTCATGGTTTTGTACCTGGCGGCCGGATTATCCGGGGGGGCGGATTATCCTACTTCAATCGAGGTCGCATTATCCAGCTCTCCTAAGGCTCAACGGCTGATTTTTGGGAGGGGTATTTATACCCCTCTTCTTCTTCCTCACTCCTTGCTCAATCATTGCTCAAGAATTTCCGCCAAGCTACACCACCATTAGAGCCACCTCAAGAAACACAAGATTTGCAAGATCTCCTTTCCCCCAACCAAAGCTCTTGATCTTGGGGATTCGAAGGAGAAGCCACCGATCTACATCCTCACCGAAGCGCTCTTCATTTCCCCCTCACTTGTTTGAGGGATCTCATGCTAGTGTTCCTATTTATCCCTAGTTGATTTGTTGTTGATGTGTTGTTGATTGTTGTATTGTTGCTGCATTTGGAGCCTCTCGCCAACAGATGTGTGCCCCAAGAACCTTGTAAAGGCTCCTAGTTTCCGCCTCGAGGAAATCCCTTTTAGTGGAAGTGGGCTAGGCCTTCAGGGCGTTGCTCACAGAGATCTGAGGAAGCTCCTCGTGGTCGTTGGTTTGGCTTTGCGTAGCAACCACACCCTCCAAACGTAGACGTACCTTCGTGCAAGAAGGGAACTACTGGAATCATCTCCGTGACAACGCGTGCCACACTCCCTTGCTACTCTCATCCCACCTTATCTCCTATATATTTAGCCATATCTTGGCTTGTTGATAACCTTGTCATATAGGTAAATTCACTTAGTTGCATATCTAGAGAATTTACCTTTGTGTCAAACCTAAATTGAAAAAGAACTAAAAATTGGTTAGCACCTATTCACCCCCCCCCCCCCCTCTAGGTGCGCATACGATCCTTTCAATTGCACGTAGCCTCGGCTCTTATTTCTGCTTAACTCACTTAAGAGTATGCTCTATCGATGTGCCCCTAGAGTGCTTCTGCAGGTGGCCACCATGGAGGACATCAATTCGTTGAGATCCTCCCATGGACGCTCAAATGGAAAGCATGAGAAAATTGATTTCGAGCTTTTGACTCCTGGCCCCTCCTAGGGCTCCCCATGATAGAGGACACGGTGTTAGAAGAGGAGGTAGCCAAGACTACTCCCCCCACCAAACCCGTGGAAGGTGATAACTTAAACACTAACAAATCTACCATTGCATCTCTAGGGATACTAGTGGAGGTGAGAGCTACAATCGAGTAGCTCCACCTTTTCTATCTCTCGATATACCGGTCCCCCATCCTCATTTGAACATTCGGGCGACCCACCTAAGTTTTCCGTTGAGAATTACGATACTTGGCGATTTGAGTTTCGTTCTCATGTTTTGCAGTGCCTCCAATAAACTTTGGAGAATCATCCAAAGAAGGCTTCAACCCTTACAACCCCCCGACAAGTTGACTAGAAGAGAAGCAAGGATAGTCAACTCAACAACACCGCCGTGCACATGACAAACTAGAGTGGGGACAAAGGATTTGCCTCCTGTGTTCCGAACTACACCACCGCCAAGGAAGCTTGGGAAGGTTTGGCCGCTAGTTGCATTGGAAGAGAGAGCACGAGAAGGAACAAGTATAATGCTCTTCGGAATAAAGCCGAAGGATTCATGAGGCTACCTGATGAAGATCATCAAGACATGTATTCAAGACTCCTCATTGTTGCCGATGCCTTCCGGCTTATTGGTGCCATCCACATCAATGACTCTTGGATCAAGGAGAAGTACATTGAATGCATGATGCCATGTACCCATTGAGGTCAAGACCCTTGTTGGGAGAGAATGCTATTCCTCTCTTTCTTCTCAAGATGTCGGCACGAGATGCAAGCCCTCAAGGTGCTCGAGCAAAACTCTCATGATTCTCTCAATCGTGCCATTGGTATGTCAAAAGGGAACAATCTTGCCTTGGTGGTCAACCCCGTAGAACAAGTGTACCCTCAAGAGCAATATAGGGCATCTTGGAGTATGTTCTATCCGGAAGATTTGGAATGCCACTATCATGATCACATGGCCTTCCATGCAAAGTCTTTTTGCGATTCCTCCAAGGCCAAGGAAGACAACATCAAGAGAAACCACAAGAGTGGGTTCACTAGCTTGGGTC